>NW_021025104.1:0-86476 GCF_004153795.1 Camellia sinensis
ATCCTCAATAGTTTTTTGCATCTTTCTAGGGTATTGGAACTCATTTTGTACATCTATTTCAGCTTGGGCTCCCATCTCATCAAAATATTTTACGAGCCGCCGAAATGTAAATTCAACCATAGCTGAGATAGGTAAGTTCCTTGCACCTTTCAAGACGTTATTGAAGCATCTGCATCATTGCTGGTCAATACCCCCTACCGATATCCACCGTCATACGAAAGGGCCCACTCCACAGGATTCATCTTGTAAACCCAATTGATGGCTTCATAGTCAACAGCCTGTATTTGTTGTAAGTAACCATTATACTTTCGTCGTTGATGAGCACTCCCTGTTTTCCATAGAAGTTGTTTCAGCTCCTTATTTTTGAACTTAGTGTTAAAGTTATTACAAACATGTCGAAGGCAGTGCCGATGATACCCAACAAATTGGAGCAAGGGATTAAGCCAATGCCGCCTCACAACAGCTAAAATACTCTCAGCTCGATCAGATATCAAAGTCACTCCCTGTCGGTCCATGACAATAGGTTCCTTGATATTTGAAATGAAGAACGACCAAGACTCCAAACTCTCCCTGTCGACAACAACGAATGCAAGCGGCAATACTTTGCCATCAACAGTGACAATTGTTGCTACAAGCAACACACCAGTGTATTTCCCGTATAAGAATGTACCATCTATGGTTATAACAGGCCTACAATGTCTAAATCCATCGATGACGGGTTTGAAAGACCAGAAAACAAAGTGGAAGACGGGCATAATAGTTGTACTTCCGGTATATCTATGCATCCATCGCACGATGGTGCCAGGATTAGATGTTTGTAATGCATGCATGATTTAGGCAACATCGTATATGACTCATCCCAACCCCCGAATACCATTCTAATTGCCTTTGCCCTTGCATGCCACGCCTTCTTGTATGATATACTATAGTTCATGGTTTTTTTGACATCTTCGATGACATTCTTAATGGGCATATCAGGTTCATTCTGCATACGACAATACCTATGAGTCAGATTATTTTGGTGTGAACACTTTAAACAAACAAACATGTATATAAATGTAAACATTTATTTTGTATACTCACCGCAACTAGTCCCAAAAGATGAGAAGCAATGTAACTGGAGTTAATATTAGTGTGGTCCCTGTTCATTCATGGGTATAAACAATGGTGAGGACCCCTATACTGCTTTATTTCAAAAAGACCATGTATCCTACTAAGAGATGCACGCAACCACCATCTGCAATTGTGCTTGCAAGCAGCCACCCAAACGTCTCGCTTGGAGGTTACGACTTTATACTCTCGATTATTTGTTGCATGGTACAATTTCACAGCATGTACGAGTTGCTTCTTATCAATGAAAACCATCCCTTTGTCCAACTCTGGATTTTCAGTATTCCAGATTCGGTTACAGGGAACGACATCGCGGTTACTAATGGGGGCATTCTGAATAGCAACGGGAGCGTCGACATCATCTTCTTCATCATCATCATCATCTGATCCGCCCAAAAAATGTTCTTCATCACACATTTCATTCTCATCATTGTCTAGGGCGACATCAGGACCGTACATGTCACTGTCAGCGAACTGCACGGAATTAACCGTTTCAGCCATATTACCAGCAACTTCAACTGGAGTGGTATGATGGCTGTAGGTGGCCACATCTTCGGTGTTATTGTGAAATTCAGTCTCATATCCACCACGTGAATTTGATTCTCGACCATGGCCATGAAATGTCTGTTGTGTGTAGTCCACTGCGTAACATTCATTTGATTCATACATAGGAAACTGAAACGCTGTCGTGTCAATCCCATGTGTCAGCAATGTAGTGAACGGATGAGAATCCATCTATGTCATATTCGGAAGATTGTGTACAACCTCTTTCTGAATGTACACTTCCAAACAATTTGGTGGTTGGAAACTTCTACCGATACTTAATACGGTGTTCAACGCCTCATCGTCATTTATCGGTAATATTTTGTATTTGCTGGTTGCTTGCCACTGACGATAAGAATATCTACATTTGAAGATCAATCGGACTGTTTCCCCGTAACTTGCCACCTTGGACATAAACATCTCCTCCAAATTGCTAAGTGTGGTGCCAAGTTGCACCCCATATATCCCTTTAGGCTCAGCATCATATGACACACCTTCATCGGGATCTTGAATTATGTTTCCCCTCCAGTAGAAGATAATTGGAACAGTTGCCATATACTTGCTTCAATGAAACAATAAACATTAAAATATCAACAACATACAAATATTGAATTGTACTTCTAAAATAAACATTAAAAGAACAACAATAAATTTTCCAGAAGTCACATTTATATCATAAGTGACATTTTCCAATAAAAATCAACCCTCTCATTTTTTGTCAATTTTTATTTTGCCAGGGTTGAAGAAACTGTAGAGGTGAAACATTACTTCAATTTATATTTTGTCAATATATATTTGTGTCTCAATTTGATTATTACTGTTTATTTTCTCATTTTTCTCACTTATTTTTATTCGTATAAAACAACAGCTGAGATTTCATCTCTACGTGGAGTTTTTATTTACTTCCTATTTGAAGACTCTTATCTTTTCTACGTGAATGTTGTTTGTTGTCATTGGTCTCTTGTCTTAATTTAAAAAAAACATCAGAACATCTGTACTTCTTGCCTTAATAGAGGTTTCAAACATTGTTATTAATTTTATAAAACTGGTGATCCAATTCTTCAAATTTATGGACAATTACAGATAAGTTAATTTGATTTGCTCAAACTTGTGCCATTAGGGACCTTAATGACAAAGTTATTTCCTATGTGAACTAGTAACCCTTGTCCACTTTTTAGAGGTCATAGAGGCTTTGTTATAAATTAAAACAACCCCATATATCCCTTTTGTCCTTCTTACATACGAAATTGCTATATACTATTAATTAGAATATTTTAAAACTCTTTTCATGCATATATTATAACTAGTCTAATAATGACTTGTAATTATATAAATAATAAAAAAAATTATTAAGACATAATGTTCAGATTTTCCTTTTCAATGGTGGTGAATAGTCACAAAGCGGAAGTGGCGATAAGTCACTTCGTTCAATACCTATTTCAAAAACTTTCTCAAATATTCTTAAGTTTTGTGAGGAAATTTTAATTTATACTATAATGCTATTAAATATATTACAAATTCAGCTCATTAAATTTTTTAATCATATTCTGGGTGCCTGACCTCAAATATAGTGAAATAAACCAAACGAAATTAAACCAAATTTTTTTTATTTAAATAAAATAGAGTCAAAATTAAATATTTTCAGACAACATGATATTTTCATTTATTATTTTGAAGTCAATAAAAATATTTATTTTTGAATATGTAACGCCCTCAAAAGAATAACATTAAACCCATCAATATAAACATGCATTGATATATAAAAGCTCCACATTCTTCTATTCATCAGAGTTCCATTACCAAAAGTGTTACATGTTAACGACAAAAGCAAATGCCCTAAAGGCTTACAGCTTTCCAAGTTAACACTTGGTTACAACAAAAGAGTGCTAACTCATTTACACATTAAGCCCTTGGCTTGAATATACATGAAATACATCAAAGAAAAAAAACAACAAAAGTCTGCCTGCCTCTAGCCTCCCGAGCTATGTCCTTAGAGGTGGCATGCTACCTGTACCTGAAAATGATATTCCCATATAGGGTGAGCCACAACCCAGTAGAAATCCACTAAACCAAATATGAACAATGACTAAAAGATTAGCAATTGATAGATGGCCAACACTGATACTTTCCCTTATCACACTCTACGGTTTCATGACATACAAGTCCATGTTACAATCCATTTTCCAATTCTTTTCAATTCTCAATTTATAACCATGGCTCAAAACCTGGCCAAACAACTTATATGAGACAGTAACTCATATTAAACACTTTCCCATTTCATAATAGATAAACATACTAGCTATATCACACACACCAACAGATAAGCATACCAACTATATCATCACTTCCATAGATATGCATAAGAGCACTATCACACTTCCAAAGACAAGCATATGAGCTATGTCAACACATTACTAGATAAGCATATGAACTCTATCTATGGAGTCCATCCCCTATCTTCTCCCAACAACATCCAGTTTAGAGGTCCATCCCCTATCATCCCCTAAACCGTGGAGTACATCCCCTATCTCCTCCAACACAACACAATGCATATAAACAATAATTATACACATCATCAACCAATACATAACATTAATGTATTCTTTCCAACCGTCATACTCAATTCAAATAGAGTCAAAATTAAATATTTTGATCAACCAATAAAAATATTTCTTTTTAATCAAATAGAGTCAAAATTAAATATTTTGATCAACCAATAAAAATATTTCTTTTTAATCAAATAGAGTCAAAATTAAATATTTTGATCAACCAATAAAAATATTTCTTTTTAATCAAATAGAGTCAAAATTAAATATTTTGATCAACCAATAAAAATATTTCTTTTTAATCAAATAGAGTCAAAATTAAATATTTTGATCAACCAATAAAAATATTTCTTTTTAATCAAATAGAGTCAAAATTAAATATTTTGATCAACCAATAAAAATATTTCTTTTTAATCAAATAGAGTCAAAATTAAATATTTTGATCAACCAATAAAAATATTTCTTTTTAATCAAATAGAGTCAAAATTAAATATTTTGATCAACCAATAAAAATATTTCTTTTTAATCAAATAGAGTCAAAATTAAATATTTTGATCAACCAATAAAAATATTTCTTTTTAATCAAATAGAGTCAAAATTAAATATTTTGATCAACCAATAAAAATATTTCTTTTTAATCAAATAGAGTCAAAATTAAATATTTTGATCAACCAATAAAAATATTTCTTTTTAATCAAATAGAGTCAAAATTAAATATTTTGATCAACCAATAAAAATATTTCTTTTTAATCAAATAGAGTCAAAATTAAATATTTTGATCAACCAATAAAAATATTTCTTTTTAATCAAATAGAGTCAAAATTAAATATTTTGATCAACCAATAAAAATATTTCTTTTTAATCAAATAGAGTCAAAATTAAATATTTTGATCAACCAATAAAAATATTTCTTTTTAATCAAATAGAGTCAAAATTAAATATTTTGATCAACCAATAAAAATATTTCTTTTTAATCAAATAGAGTCAAAATTAAATATTTTGATCAACCAATAAAAATATTTCTTTTTAATCAAATAGAGTCAAAATTAAATATTTTGATCAACCAATAAAAATATTTCTTTTTAATCAAATAGAGTCAAAATTAAATATTTTGATCAACCAATAAAAATATTTCTTTTTAATCAAATAGAGTCAAAATTAAATATTTTGATCAACCAATAAAAATATTTCTTTTTAATCAAATAGAGTCAAAATTAAATATTTTGATCAACCAATAAAAATATTTCTTTTTAATCAAATAGAGTCAAAATTAAATATTTTGATCAACCAATAAAAATATTTCTTTTTAATCAAATAGAGTCAAAATTAAATATTTTGATCAACCAATAAAAATATTTCTTTTTAATCAAATAGAGTCAAAATTAAATATTTTGATCAACCAATAAAAATATTTCTTTTTAATCAAATAGAGTCAAAATTAAATATTTTGATCAACCAATAAAAATATTTCTTTTTAATCAAATAGAGTCAAAATTAAATATTTTGATCAACCAATAAAAATATTTCTTTTTAATCAAATAGAGTCAAAATTAAATATTTTGATCAACCAATAAAAATATTTCTTTTTAATCAAATAGAGTCAAAATTAAATATTTTGATCAACCAATAAAAATATTTCTTTTTAATCAAATAGAGTCAAAATTAAATATTTTGATCAACCAATAAAAATATTTCTTTTTAATCAAATAGAGTCAAAATTAAATATTTTGATCAACCAATAAAAATATTTCTTTTTAATCAAATAGAGTCAAAATTAAATATTTTGATCAACCAATAAAAATATTTCTTTTTAATCAAATAGAGTCAAAATTAAATATTTTGATCAACCAATAAAAATATTTCTTTTTAATCAAATAGAGTCAAAATTAAATATTTTGATCAACCAATAAAAATATTTCTTTTTAATCAAATAGAGTCAAAATTAAATATTTTGATCAACCAATAAAAATATTTCTTTTTAATCAAATAGAGTCAAAATTAAATATTTTGATCAACCAATAAAAATATTTCTTTTTAATCAAATAGAGTCAAAATTAAATATTTTGATCAACCAATAAAAATATTTCTTTTTAATCAAATAGAGTCAAAATTAAATATTTTGATCAACCAATAAAAATATTTCTTTTTAATCAAATAGAGTCAAAATTAAATATTTTGATCAACCAATAAAAATATTTCTTTTTAATCAAATAGAGTCAAAATTAAATATTTTGATCAACCAATAAAAATATTTCTTTTTAATCAAATAGAGTCAAAATTAAATATTTTGATCAACCAATAAAAATATTTCTTTTTAATCAAATAGAGTCAAAATTAAATATTTTGATCAACCAATAAAAATATTTCTTTTTAATCAAATAGAGTCAAAATTAAATATTTTGATCAACCAATAAAAATATTTCTTTTTAATCAAATAGAGTCAAAATTAAATATTTTGATCAACCAATAAAAATATTTCTTTTTAATCAAATAGAGTCAAAATTAAATATTTTGATCAACCAATAAAAATATTTCTTTTTAATCAAATAGAGTCAAAATTAAATATTTTGATCAACCAATAAAAATATTTCTTTTTAATCAAATAGAGTCAAAATTAAATATTTTGATCAACCAATAAAAATATTTCTTTTTAATCAAATAGAGTCAAAATTAAATATTTTGATCAACCAATAAAAATATTTCTTTTTAATCAAATAGAGTCAAAATTAAATATTTTGATCAACCAATAAAAATATTTCTTTTTAATCAAATAGAGTCAAAATTAAATATTTTGATCAACCAATAAAAATATTTCTTTTTAATCAAATAGAGTCAAAATTAAATATTTTGATCAACCAATAAAAATATTTCTTTTTAATCAAATAGAGTCAAAATTAAATATTTTGATCAACCAATAAAAATATTTCTTTTTAATCAAATAGAGTCAAAATTAAATATTTTGATCAACCAATAAAAATATTTCTTTTTAATCAAATAGAGTCAAAATTAAATATTTTGATCAACCAATAAAAATATTTCTTTTTAATCAAATAGAGTCAAAATTAAATATTTTGATCAACCAATAAAAATATTTCTTTTTAATCAAATAGAGTCAAAATTAAATATTTTGATCAACCAATAAAAATATTTCTTTTTAATCAAATAGAGTCAAAATTAAATATTTTGATCAACCAATAAAAATATTTCTTTTTAATCAAATAGAGTCAAAATTAAATATTTTGAGAAACCAATAAAAATATTTCTTTTTAATAAAATAGAGTCAAAATTAAATATTTCAGAGAACATGATCTTTTATTTGAGAGAACATGATCTTTTCATGGAGAGAAAATTAAATATTTTTTTAATACATGATACATTCAAAATTAAATATTTTTTTGTTTAATAATTATATTTTGTAGAAATTAGACATTAACAATTTCTGAACCATAATTTGATTCAAAAAATGTAGACATTTTGATTCACAAGCATAATTTCAAAATTCTAATTCCTGATTTCAAATTTAAAAATATAAACATTTCGTCATTTCAATTCTCAATTCTCAATTATATGAATTTCATAATATCACATTAACAATTATCAATTATATGAATTTCAATTATTTAAATTTTATTCTTAATTAAAAAAAATTACTTTTCAAACCCTAATTTCCTTTTAATTCCTCTTAACAAGCAAAACAAAAAAACAATTTCCAATTCAACAAATATAGGTTGGTTTATTCACTATTCAAAATTCAAAATATAAACATTTTGATTCACAAGCATAATTTCAAAATTTCAATTTCTGGTTTCAAATTTCAAAATATAGACATTTCATAATTCCAATTCAACAATTCTCAATTACATGAATTTCATAATATGACATTAACAATTATCAAAAATAGTACTATTATAAAGAGAAGTCCTCTTTGGTTGTTTATGTCTCATATTTTGGGTTTTTTTCAAACCCTAATTTCCTTTTAATTCCTCTTAACAAGCAAAACAAAAAAACAATTTCCAATTCAACAAATATAGGTTGGTTTATTCACAATTCAAAATTCAAAATATAGATATTTTGATTCACAAGCATAATTTCAAAATTCCAATTTCTCATTTCAAATTTCAAAATATAAACATTTCATAATTTCAATTCTCAATTCTCTATTTGGGTTTGAATTTCATAATATGACATTAACAATTATCAATTATATGAATTTATGATTTATGAATTTCATAATTACAATTTTCAATTTTCAATTTTCAATTCTCAATTCTCATATTTATGATTTATTTAAAAAATTCAAAATATTCCAAACCTGATTTATGATTCAAAAGCATAAAAAATTCACAAGCATTAGAACCCTTAATTTGTTGAACCCTAAAATGTCATCCTAAATGGATGTGTGAACAATTTGATATCGAGCAACAATTATCTTTAGAACCCTAATTTCATAACCACACTGATAAAGCATAAAAAATCCAAAACCAAATATTCAATTCACAAGCAACATCCAAAAATTCCAAAGTATAAAAAATTCCACAAATTCAAATCCTAATTTTTGATTTCAAAAATTTCCAAACCCTAATTTCATAACCACACTGATAAAACCCCAATACATTAGAACCCTAACACATTTCATAATTCACATTTAAAACCTTAACATCTACAGTTTCACAAACACATTCACATTTTTCACAAACATAATAAATAAATACATAAAATTCAAATGATAATTGTTAGGGAAGCTAGATGTCATACCACGGAGAGAGAGAGAGAGAGAGCAGAGACAGAGAGTGAGAGCAGAGAGCAGAGGGAAAGCGCGAGCCGAAGCAGAGCGAGTGAGTCAGAGAGTAGAGGGAGATGGAAAGTGAGAGCTAGAGAGTCTGAGAAATGGATCGAGCAAGAGATGAAAAACCTAAGTGTCAAAAACGTGACTGCAAATGAGGGGGCATACCCGTGTTTTATAGAGCTTGAAAAGCGTTTTTGCAATTAGCGTTTTCATTAATTAACTAAGAAAACGCTATTCGGAATAGCATTTTCTTCACAAACGAAATGGACATTGAAATCGCTATTCGAAATAGCGTTTTCTTAGGAACCTTATTCCAGAAATGAAACGCCATTAGAAATAGCGTTTTATTCGCAAGAAAAGTTTATGATAAAAGCACTATTTGGAATAGCGTTTTCTTAATTAAAATCGCTATTTGAAATAGTGTTTTTACTATTCACAAAATTTTGGGCTCCAAACAGTGAAAGCGCTATTCGGAATAGCGCTTTAGCCTAGTTTGGGAAATACGTCCAAAAGAGGCCTAGTTTGGGAAATAGGATGCAAAAGAGGCTTAGTTTGGGAAAAGCCTCCACAAGCTTCCCTAAACGAGCCTAACCTAATCAATTTCTAGGATTCAATCCAAGCCCAGTCTTACTCCAACTAAACTTAGTTTTGGGCCTGTTCTCCTTATCCTAACCCAAAACTCTCTCTTTCTTCTCTCTCTCACCCATGGTTGTTGTCTAGGGTTTTGGATTTGAATAGTTGGAGTCTTGTCGTGTTTTTACATTCTATTCTTAGTTTTTGATGTTTATAGTTGCTTGCACACGAGTTATTATTTTGGATGGGTGTCATATGAATTGTTATGACTGATTTATAGATTCACCAATTTTTTACTTGTTTTAGCAAAATGGGTTTTACGTTATTGTAATTTTGCTTCAAGGTATTACTTGTGGGTTGGTTTGTTAAAGTGATTGTTGTGATATATTATGTTGTTCAACTGATTGAGCATACATTTAGCTTGTGATTGGTCTATTCACGTGATTTTTATGAATGTATTGAACTTTTGAGCCATTATCCATCTGTAATTTTCATTGTCTTGTTATTGAAATTTGAAACAAGACTTGTTATTGAAAAACCTGTAAAAATTAATTAACTACCTGCTTATTGTTTGAAATGGTTTTTGATTTTTGTGTATATAGCATTTTTATTTTGAAAATTGGTTAAATTAGTTTGAATCACTAGCTAAATTAGATAGTGATGTTGGGGTAAAATACAGAATCTAAGGTAGCGTTTGGTTTGTGTTTAGAATTATGATTTTAGTGTGAAGTTGTATTTTGAGTTTGTGAGTTTTGAAATTATGATTTGAAAAGATAAAATTTATTTGGTTATGAGTTTTGAAAAGAGTTTTGAATTGAATTTTTTAAATGAATGTTGAGTTTGTAAAAAGTTATTTGATTATGAGTTTTGAAAAGAGTTTTCAAAACTTAATTCAAAAACTTATAACTCATAACCAAACACACCACTTAAAACTCTATTGAAATTCTATTCAAAACTAATAACCACACTCTTTTTAAAATTCAATTCAAAAAAAAAATATTGAAAAAAAAATTTTATTTAAAAAAAAAAAAAAAAAAATTCTGACAAAAGGAGACGGAAGAAAGAACAGAGGGGAGGAAATAACACTAACCATTAACAGTTTTAATTACTTTTAATTACTTGAATAAAACTTAAAATAAAACTTACAATAATACAATAAAATAAAACTTACAAGTGGTCATTGGAATGAAGCAAACAGTTCTTCAAAATACATGACTTGAAAACGAATTTGAAAATATAAAATTACAGAGATAGCTATTTTTCTTGAGGAATGAGCACTCAAATTTTCTAACCCTGCCTTATTCTTAACTAAAGAGGCTCTTATATAGAGAAAAGAAGTTACTGTGAGCCTTTTGAAGGAATCTGACTTTGAAAGAAGCATATGGGAGCTGTCTGCAACTTTCGATGAGTGACTAAAGTTGATGGCTGCCTCTGAATATGCTGAATTTGTCGGTTTGATGAATAATGATGAATCATGAATAGTAATGTTGACTTTTTGATGAATAATAAACAGTAAATTTGACTTTTTTTCACTGTTCATTAGGGGGCATGTGATTGAGTGGAATCAATATAGATATATCTATCAACAGCTTTTCTCAAAAGAAGAGTATTGATTGAAACTGATAATTATAGCTATATAGAATCCAATGACTACATCAAGCATATGGGTCCTGAGCATCTTGAAACTGGAGCCCGAATGGATCTTGATTGGTTAAGCCTTCAGAAGAGTTAGAACCGTCTAAACCTTCTTCTGAACTATCTTCATCAGTTTGTGACTTGGCTTGGGCCATAGGCAAGCTATTTGAAGGAGCTCATTTTTTGATGACTTGGACTTGACTTTAGCTTTAGCCTGGGCTGATGAGGGTTGTGCTTTAGCTTTGGATTTTGACTGAATAGATTTGGGCTTTGTTGACTTGGGCTTGGAAGAACTAGATCTTAGGCTTCCAAGATTGACTGGAGGAAGTGGGCTTCCTTGTGTTAATGGAGCAGTGGGGTTGTGCTGAGCTTTAATCATAGCAAGTGTTGGAACATAAATATTGACTGGAAATTCAGCTTGAACTTGTTCGATGATCCGTGGAATTTTGAAATTATCCCACCATTTAACAAAGTATTGGTGAAAGATTATGTCATCAAAAATAGCATATTGCCATTTAAATATCCAGGGAATTTTGTATTTGGAGATAAAAATGAGCAATGGAGGGAATTTTTTTGTTGTGGGCTAAATGGGAAAACAGTAAAGAAGTAATTGACTTGTTCAATCATAATAGAGGGGAATATATCATTAATAGCCCCATATTGTGACCACCAATGCAGAAACTAAGTGAGGAGTTCTGACTTAAATTTATGATCAAATTGGAGGAACCAGGAATGACTATTTGACTCATTTTGATACAAGAGGACCTTAAACCAAGCATCAATATAGTCATAATAACAATATTGGATTGCATGACCAGGTAAGTCTCTGAGTTGGAAAGCAGATCCCCATTCATTCAAAGAGACTATATTGTGAATATATAATGAATGGTACACAATTTTACTAGTGTAAGTTCGATCATAAATAGGCTTAATAACAATGGACTGATGATTGAAAATGATGTCTTTGTAATAGGTGATTGACTTTTCTAGATGAAGAGGAACAAAATGCCATCCAAGAGGGAAATAAGATTTGATTAGGTCAAGAACAGTATGGGTATTTTTGTGACTGGGTTCTTTGAAAAAGAGATTAGTTGTATGAGATTTAACATAATTAGAACGAGCTGATTTAATAGGGCTAGGAGGGTAAGGAGTAACTGACTGAGAAGAAAAGGCGAATGGATCAGTAGCCAATGCAGAGGTATAACTAGGTTTAGGTATATTACCAAGAACTTGGTAACGATTAACTAATTCCGTAGGATGATATCTGGTGACTAATTCCAAAGGAGGAACTGGTTGACTAGAAGAAACAAGAGCTTTACTAGAAGGTCTCAAAGGTCTTTGAGCAGACATCTGTAATAAAATAGGTGGACTGAAATTAGCATCCACCAAGGATATCTAATTTGCTCATATGATAATCAACACAGTTAGTATAGTGAGCCAATAGATTACGACGACTAAAAATAGTGTGAAATCGAATAAATTACGCACGTTTAATAGATTTTTTGGCTAATTTGAGGCAAGCAATATGGTGAGCAGTTTGGTGAATGAGGTTTTGGTAATAGGTAACTCTAGATTTATGATAGGAAATAAAAGGAGCTGCCATCCCTTATCCCCCCTTGTAAAAATTCTCTGGTAAGGAAATTACGAATAGAATTTTGATAACCAAGTATATATTCAATATCAAAATCAAAAATACTTAAGATAGATTGCCATTGGGTAAAAATTTGTTTACTAGCAAGATTTTGAATTTTTCTAAAACATATTTAGCAGATTTGCAATCAACACGAAGTAAAAATTTTTGATTTAAAATATCATTTTGAAATTTACTAATACATAAAACAGTAGATAAAATCTTTTGTTTAATAGTACTGTAATTTTTTTGTGCTTTGTTCCAGACACCAGAATGAAAACGAACAATTTGTTCGGAGGACTGAGGAATGACTTTCTGGAGAAGGATGCCACCATAGCCAATATCAGAGGCATCAGTTTGAATAATTTTAAAGGAATTTTCAGTAGGAATACCAAGGCAGGGCAGAGACTTGACATACTTTTTGACTTGTTTGACAATATCAGTATGAGTAGAAGACCAAGGAGGAGGATTATCCTTCAATCGATCAAAAAGTGGTTGACAGGTTTTCCTAAGGTCTTTGTAAAATTCAGCAATATAATTAAGCGATCCTAAAAATCGCTGTAACTGGGTTTTATCTAAGATTTCATCAGGAAATTTAGAAGCAAATTCAGTGGATCGGCTAATAGGTAAAATGGTATTATGGTAGATGTCATATCCTAAAAATCTGACTTTGGTTTGAAAGAGTTTAATTTTAGGAGCAGAAATGACGAGGCCATGAGTTTTTATGGTATAAAAAAAAGAGAGCAGTAAGATGTTTCCAATGTTCACTAAGGGATTTAGAAAAAATGAGAATATCATCTATATAAACGATGGAAAAATGACTAAAGGGATTGAAAATGTCATTCATTATGTTCTGAAATTCACTAGGAGCATTTTTTAATCCAAAAGGCATGACATTCTATTCATAATGCCCAAAATGTGTAGTGAAAGCAGTTTTATAACGATCCTGAGAGTGAATTTGTATTTGCCAGAAACCACTTTTTAAGTCAAATTTACTAAAAATGACAGTTTGGCTAAGTCTTTTAATTAAATCTTTTTTATTAGGGATGGGATAACGAATCCATTCTAAAACTTTATTTAAAGGTTTGTAATTAATTACGAGTCGGGGAACTCCACGTTCTAACTCAGCATTTTTATTAACATAAAAGACAAGACAAGACCATGGTGACTTCCTATGACTAATAATTTTATTGTGCAATAATTCATTAATTTCTTTTTTGCATATTTCAACTAATTCATGATTCATTTGAATAAGTCTAGATTTAGTAGGAATTTGTCTTTCATTAAAATTTTTAATATATGGTAAGATGACTACATGTTTTTTCCTGTGCCAAAAGGCAGTAGGTAAAGTAGAACAAACTGTTGATTCTAATTTTTGTTTAAATTGTTCAATTTGGGAAATAGTAATAGGATCAACTAATTGTTGCTCAATTCTTTTATAGTTGATTTCTTCTTTAAGATATCTGATTTGGCGAGTTAATCGATTAATAGTTTTAGAAATAGAGCAATCTTTTAACTGGTTTAATTCTTTAACCTCAGGTGGAGATAAAAATTTAAAAGTTATGGTTTGGCCAAAGGCTTGAGTAGTTATTCCTTGATTAGAAGTGGTGAATGGATAGAGTAAAAATATAAATGGTGTTCATAAAATAACTTTATCAGTCATATTTCTAACTAAAACAAATGATGTTTTGAAACAAACATTATTTTGGCAAATATGGACTTTTGGTAATTTATATTTAATATGCATTTTGCTACCATTAGCAGAGATTAATTGTTCTCCTGTTTTATGATAATATTTTGTAGGGAGTAATCCTTCTTGAATACAATTAAGATCAGCACCAGTATCTATTAATGCGATGACTTCTAACTCAAAATCATTGATAACTAATTTGATTTTTGAATATTAATTTTATTGATAAGATTTAATTGTTTATCTTCAAGATTATCAGAAGGATTGGACCGATTGTCAAACGGAACATTATCTGGATTAGTATCTTCATTAGTACCTTCAGATTCATTAGAAGAGATGGCATCATTCTGTTGAAAGTTGTCTAAACTTTTATTAATTCTTAGTATAGATATTTTTTCTTCTAAAATTTTATCTTTACTTTGTAAATCTTTGATAAGACATTTAATCTGGTTAATTTCTTGTTGTACGTCTTGAAGAGTGATTTCTTTTTGTTTATTTTTAAATCGCTCTTAAGTTTTTGTTAAGCTAATGATTGGTTTATCATGTTGTGGTTTAGTATCTTTGTTAATTAATAATGATTTTAATTTGTCAGTATATTTTTGTTTCAATTCAAGATCATCTAATTTACTAATTAGTTCAATAAGAGTTGTTTCTTCTTGATGTTGTTTAGTAAGGACAATGATTTGTTTAATAGGTTTACAACAAGTATCATTACATCCTAATTCAATGTTACTATCAGAAGTATCACTAGGCGAATGGTAATCAGATGAAGTATTTGAGTTGGGTAGATTAGTAGAGGAGTTAGTAGGAGATTGATTTAACTGGAAAATTTCAAATAATTGATTTTTAGATTCATCATTTATTTGGAGTTGATTAACTTTATCTTTTAATTTTTGTTTTTCTTTACACTTATTGGAATAATGACCCTTTTTCCTGTAATTATAACAAATAATATTGGAAGGAGATTTAGATTTTAACTTTTTAAAGGATTTATATTTAGCATGTGATTTTGGTTTATCATAATACTTATTAGGGGACTTATAATTAGAATATTTCTTGCGATATTGATGACTTGATTTTTCAGAAAACTGTTTATTTCTTTGGGACTTTCACTTAGAGGGTGCGATAGGAGATAGGCCATATTGTTCACAGAAATTGCCTAGTTCATACTTAGCTTTATGTTTATCTTTTGCAGCTTTTTGACTAAGTTTTAGATCAATACACATTTTTAATCCTTCTTTTTAGATAGTACTGATTATATCATCATAGGTTAAATTATCATATTCAATTATGCCAGTAGGTTGACTAAGGACATCTCTAATCTTATGAGCAAAAAGACTAGGTAGACCATTAATGAATTTTTCTTTCCAAAATGATTTAGTACAATCTTCGCGTTGCATGACTCTGGATGTAAAAACATCTTTATACCATCTGAAATCACTTAACGTTGGATAAGTAAGGTTACTAAGTTGATCATATATTCTAGAATATATATTAGTAGGTGTGCCAATAAAATGTCTAACTATAGTATAACTTAAGGTATTGATACCATCAGGTAGGGGTGAGCAGCAGATATACCGATCCACCAAAACCGACCGAACCGAACCGATCCGCCGCATTTTGGATAGATGCGTGATGACGAGCGGATGGTTGCGGATTGATTTTCTCTAATCCACCAATCTGACAGACGGATAGAGGATTTGAGATTTCTTTGGCCGCAACCGAACGGCCAAACCGCGAACACCCCTAGTAATTTATAAAACTGTGTGTTTTCAGTTTGTTTAAATATTCTGTTTGTGTTTTCAATTAAAAAAGAGTTTAAATATTCTGTTAAAAAAAAGTTTTCAACTTGAATATCTTTTTTAAATTGAAAAAAATAAATGTATTATTTATCTATATTTTTTGGTTTTTAAATCTATCTCTAAAAATAATAAATAGAAAATATGATATATGCTGGTTGGTTTTTGTTTTCAAAAACAGATATAGATGTAACAATACAGAGACATACAATCTCTACTACTGCTCTGTTCATGGTTTTGGTGGTTTGAATTGTTTTTATATTTTAAGAACCACAGATTGTAATACTTTATGCGGATGAGACATGCTGTGATTATAGTATGTGGATGCATGCAGTGATTGTGATATTCTAAAGTTTCAAACTTTCTTGCTTTGGATGAGGCATGCAGTGATTGTAATATTTTTTTAAATCATTAACTGTAATACTTTTGTCACGACCCAAACCCGCCCCTGTAGGTTTAGAACCATAACCGGCCAGTAATCTGTGGATTATCAAAGGCCTCTGAACAGATTAACAAATAATAAGGGGCTGCGGAAGCAATAATACAAAATAGACAAGGTCCAATGAGCTGTGATAACGTACATGGGACGGAACATTTTAAAACTTATTTATAGATATATAAACATGCCAGTCCAGATACACAATATTTACAAAATATTTACAAAAGTGAACTTCCCAAGATCTGACTTTACAAACAGTTACAGAGACTAGCATGAAAAGAAAAACAGCCTTGGCATTAAACTTCGATCGGAACCTCCTCGGGAGGCATAAGGGTTAGCTGACAAAACGGTACAGAAGGCCGTCAACTCTAGCCCTGGTCATGCCGGCTCACCTACATACATAATATAAACTGTGAACGAAAGCCCAGTGAATAATAAGAGAGTAAAGGGGCTATATGAATGATGTCCAGCACAAGTTAGAATCCAGCATTTAAATCAGAGCATAATCAGACTTTAAAACAGAAACAAATTCATATACACTTTCATATTCAAATTTTGCACAAGATCATACGTGGTACACCAATTAGCTATCAGAACAGATTGTTCCAGAGACCCACATACATAGTTGGTACCAACGACCACAAAGGTCCATAACTTGCGCGCAAGTAGCCACGGTATTGTTACCCCCAAGCAAGGGCCACGTGCAGATTGGCCACAGTATTGTTACCCCCGGGCGAGGGCCACCTACAGATTGGCCATGGTATTGTTACCCTCGGGCGAGGGCCACGTGAACTAAGGGTGCCACAAATACTTTTCAGAAAATTGGACATTCATTCATTATTAGTAAGATAGCATTTCAGAAAACAGATTGGACAATAATTCATTGTGCATAACATAACATTTCAGAACATAGCTTTACTATGTTATTACTCACAGTTGGCCTTGAGACAGACAGACGGAGCAGATTGGTCAAATGGTACGCGGCACGTGATCTATATGACACATAACAGATACACACTTGAAACACACGTTCTAATTGTACAAAACTTATTTCATTGGCTCTTAGTGTGTTTCTAATTTCTTACCCTCACTATAGAGTCTAAAACATGGCCTAGGAATGCCTAGGATAGAATGAGGATGCAAAGATGCGCTTTAAAATATTTTCAGAATTTTGCTGAAACAGGGGTCTCGCTCGAGCGTGGCCTTCTACGCTCGAGCGGACTGCAAGCTACAGTAAAAGTACTGGATGCAAGAAATTCACGCTCAATGGGTGCTCGATACCCGCTCGAGCGTGAGACACAAGTCCTCGCTCGAGCGTGCATTACCCCGCTCGAACGGACTGTAAACACAGGCAAAGTACTGGATACATGAAATTCCCACTCGAGTGTCATTTTTCTCGCTCGAGCGTACTGCATGAACTCAGTATGTACGCTCGAGCGTTGAGTTTTCCGCTTGAGCGTGAGTCCAAAATCTGGAATCTCCAGATTTGAACCTCAAGCTCAAAACTCAACTACAATGCATCAAATTCGATCCTTTTGGGCTAATTTTTTGAAAAACACTTGTAAACTCATAATATGACATGTTTCAAAGATCAATTTGAGAAATCAAAGCCCAAAGGTAGTTCAATTAAACACAATTTTCAAATAAACTTCAAGAACATGAAGAACAATGCAAATGGTTACATAAATATAGGCTTTATAAATCTCTAGATGAGTGTTTGCAAGTAGGCCGTAATGCATTACCATTGTCATATTTACCAGTAAACTGGAAGGCTCGACACATGCATGCAAGAATTCCTACTCAATTCAACATTTAGAACCAAAACTTGACTCTAAACTCTAGTTCACCATGAACCATGCAAGAAGTAACTCAAAATCACAATGGAGAAGATGAATTCTCTACCTTAAACCTTGAATTCCAAGTCTAGGAGCTCAAATTTGCAAAGCCTCTTCAATTCCCCTAAGTTCCAAGCCAAATCTCTTGTTGAAGCTAAGTTTTCTCTTCTCACACTCTTTGCTACATTTTTTGGTCACAAAAATGGTTGAGGAAATGTTATGAAGTGTATGCAATTGAGTTCCAAGCAATGGTACCTAAGTGGCCCACTAATGGCAATGTCGTAAATAATTGAACTAATGTAATTTAACGTTATTTAATCTAATTCGATCGCTCCGAACCGAATTTTAATTAAACCTACCATAAAATTCTATAAATCCTAACTAGCACATAAATCAAGTCGATTTCTGATTCGAACGCCGATAAGGCTTTTAATTCGCAATTTAAAGTCAAAGACATGAACAGATCATTTTATCGCAAACAGATAGAAACATGTAAATAATGCAATACACATGCAAATAAATCCCAAATCCTTCCTAAATTACTAGTAAGCACAATTAATCATGAATTAGCATTAATCGGAGGTCGGGGTCATTACAACTTTCTTCTTCTTTTTTTGAGGAAGTGCACAAGTTGAATTATGTTAAAAATTTATAAATTTTAAACCGCCAAACCGATTCGCATCCATCCGCCAATCCGCTTAATCCATATCTGCCGGATTGGCGGACGGATGCGGATTGATTTTCTCCAATCCGCCAATCTGGCAAACGGATGGCGAATTGGAGGTTCCGTGGCCGCAACCGACCCGTGCCCACCCCTACCATCAGGTTTATAATAGCCAATTGTTTTGTCAAATATGGGTAAATCGTTTTCATCTTTTTGACTTGCATGTAAAACAGATTCTTTTTGATCTTTAGTGAGATATTTTTCCCACCAAGATTTTAACATACTAGTAAAACCAAAGGTTATTAATGAAACAATTTCAGGTTGAGTGTAATGTAGATAGTTACTAAGATAACTATTGGCAACCATGGATAAATGGTTTAATTTTTGAAGGATTTGATCTTCACTAAGGCCATCGATATTCCATTCGTAAAGTTTTTTGGCTGAAATAGAAAATTAATTATTAAGGTTAGTTTCTTCATATTGAAGATCAGGGGGAATAGGTCTAGAGTACCAATTTTTGGTAAGAGTTGTAGGATTTACTTTAGGATAAGTAATTCGATTAAGATTAGAAGATTGAAATTGCTGAGCTAAAAGATTGATTTCATTTTCAGATGTATCGGTTTCTGATTGATGAGAAATAACATCTAGGGTAGGTTGTTGGTTCAATACAGTAAGACCTTTTTCAGTTGAGGGAGAAGCGGCTTTTTCATTGGAAGGAGAGGCTAATTTAGTGAATAATTGTTCTATGATTTTAACAATAGAACTATCCTGAGTAACCAAACTATTTTTGGTGAAACGTTGACTAGGTAAATTAAGTAAAGGTTTTTCTAAAGGTTGTTTTGTAGAAGAATGAGTATTAGAATAATCTTCTAAATTTGTTTCTATTTTATCTAACTGTTTTCCAATTATTTTTAGGCATTGGTTAGTATAATTATTTTGTTCAATGACTTTCTTTAATTCAGGTTCAGTACCAGCTATCTTAAAGGGAGAAGCTTTAATACTAGATCCTTGGTGTTCTATGATAATAGTTTCTAATGAAGGGTGACTAGAACGAATAGTAGTATTAGAAGAAGTTTTCCATTTAGTTTTTGTAATTGTATTGACCTTTTTGTATTAATTTTCCAAATATTCAAAGAAAGGAACTTCTATACTATGTTCAAACATGAATTTATACCATTTTCGAGTAATTTTGGATTGTTGATAAGGATCATATTTAAGTCGGTAAGCTTGGCGTTTGGCTTTATTATTTTTAGATTTAAATTCAGTATGTAATTTATCTAAGTCAAGAGCAAAAGGTTTACTAATAGTTAATAATTGGAGATTTATTGGGGGTATGACTTCAAAGTCAGTTTGTGTTGGTGAATCCTGAGAGACAGTATCATCTTCAGGAAGATGAGTATAACTTGAATAGACAGGTTTACTAATCAGTGAAGTTGCAGAATCATTGACTCCTTGCTATGGGAAGTTTGACCAATATGAATTTGACTGTTTTTTTTGAATAAATGTGTATTAAATATTTCATCTTCTGCTTTAGTGTCAGTTGGTATATTAGAAGTACTATGTTTAGAGGATTGAGTAGATCTATTAAATTTAATTCTAACTGAGCCATCAGTAAATTATTGAATGTCTTGGATGTCTTGACTAGTGGACTGTTTTTTATTATGTTTATAATTTTCATTAACTGTAACCTATTGGTCTGGGTGAGTAATACCCTTCCATTCAATCATTTTAGGAATATTTATGTTAGTATCATTACTACTACTTTGAATCAGTAAAGTTTTGTCTTTATAATATTTAAAAAATATTATTATTTGTTAACAAAAATATTCAGCTAGTGCTTTAAAATTACTTTTGATTCTATATTTGGTTAGAAATTTTTTTTAATTGATTTGTATAAAAATGATTTTTTATTTTTCAAAAATTACTGTGGCAAAATAATTTTTAATTCCAAATTATTTTTTGTTAATTTTAAATAAATGTCCAAATAATTTGTCATTTTGGTCTCAAAAAATTATTTCTATATTTAAAAAATATCAAAAACAAATATATATATATATATATATATATTCAGATAACATGTGCCAATTGCTTAAAAAAAATATATACATATATATGTTCCGAACGACCAGTCAGACGTCCGGGAGGATGTCCGGGGATGACCAGGTAGACCCAAAAAATTTAAAAACTGTCTAAGAATATGTTCGGATGGATGACTGGGTAGATCAAAAATTCAAAAACTTTCTAGTTTACCAAACTTGTTTTAAAAATTTGTTTTGAAATTAATTTAGAATGATGATATGAGAATCAAACTAAACACAACCATAATTTTTTAATTAAGTATATAAAGAAAGTAAGTGTAAAGGAAAACAAAAAAGTGCGACTGTATATAAAGCACCTTAAGATTCAACTTTATAAATACACCAGCATTTTCAATTGAAAGTATGAAAAATAACAAAAACTGAAGGAAAAATATATGGGTAATCATATTATCTGACGTGGAAACTCGGTTTGGATCGAATACTTAAATTACGAGTCTCGTTTGAAAAATCATCCGTCAACTGAGAGGCTACTAGAGTTTCTCAATATTTATCTACACTCTAAATTCCTAAGTTTTCAATATGGTAGCTTCAATATAGATGAACAGAGAGAGAAAATTTGTGGTTTTTGGTGTATATACACAATGTTGAGTATGAACCCTTATATAGGTATATATGGAAAACCATGTGTACTTCATGGTTAGACCAATGTGTACCATATGTTCAAGACCATGTGTCCCTCATGGTTTTCCAAACCATCTATCGCTCATGTTAGGTCATATGTGAATGGATCATGTGTATCATGTGATTTTCAAAATTAGGCCCACATCATGTGTACCACAAGATTTCCAAGTTATGATTTTCAACCGAAACAAAAACACAAAAATGAATTGATGAATTTTTTGAATTTCATTTTGGGAATTTGCACTTTTTTGTTTGTTACGTACAATTCTTTTGTGGGACTACTTGTCTTGGACAAAGGTTCTTGACTTGCTGGTCAAGAAACTTAACTATATATATACAATTAGTGGTGAGGCCGCTCACGTGCGTTGCACGACAAGGCATTGCCATAATGTGATGGGTGCCTTATGATGAATCAGGATCCTCTGCCGTGGAAGCCTGCAGTGATTCCTGCGGTGGTATTTTAAACGACGTCACTTTATTAAGATTTTTTTTTTCCTTCATCATAACTCTCTTTTCCTTTCTCTCTCATCCATTACAACCTAAACTTGACAGACAAAACCAGAACAGAGGAAATGAGAGAGAAGCTGAAGAAATAGAGTCGGCAAGGCGAGTCGGCGGTGAGGCTAGGTGAGAGAGGAGGAGCTCACATACCCTAGATCGAGGGTTTTCAAAGAGAGATCGGCGAAGAAAGCACAACACAGCCATGGAAAGCTTCATTGCCTACAACACAGAGCCATAAACATAGATCTGCCACTTGTATTGTTCCTATTTAATTTTAATGAACCCATTTGTTTTAAAATTTTAGACTTTTATGATAAAAACTATACAAATCAAATTTGGAGATGATTGTTTAACTGGGAAGCTTCTTCATATATGAACAATTAAATTTAAGTTGTGGGCTTCTTGCCAACACTTTCTGCCCCTATATTCCTATGAATTTGTAAATCTTCGTATGTGTTGCCGGTGTATCGCATTGGTGATGAAAAGATGAAAAATAGGGGCTCCATTAACACAAAGGTTTGGGATGGAGGTGGAGGTGGGTTGCAGCAGCGAGGTGTTGGGAGTAGGGAGGGAAGGGTTGGTAAATGTTTTGGGATGGCAAGCTCGCCGGAAATGGAGTGACGGGGAGATCTCCGGCGATATTTCTGTCCTTCTCTCAGTTTCTTCCTTCGCTTTCTTTCTCTATTTTTTTCAATTTTTTTTTTGGTCCCAACTGCAGGAACCATGGTAGGAAACCATGGCAGAAGATCCGAACTCGCCTTATGATGCCCATAATTTGATGAGTTGATTGAATGAATAGCTTGAAGTTTTGTAATATTACTGGGCAAAACATGAACACAATTGTGTGTTTAAAATAAATTAAAAAAAAAGAATCATACATATTTAAAATAAATTATTAAGAAAGTAATTGTTCAAATTAGAAAAGATCAAAAAAGAAAATAAGAAGACAATGACTGCAAAAAAGTAGTTTATGGTATGCACATTACAAAAAGTTGTAATAATTCAATATATATTTGTACATTAATTAAGTAATTAGTACATAATTAATTAATACAAGACTTTTAAAATTAGAGTTATGTAAGACCGCGTTAACATGTGTAAGAACTTTGATTTTATGATGCAAGAGCCGCATGGTGTAGTAGTGTTGATTTAGGACCAATCATAGCTGTCTGTAGCAAGTGCCCCACTTCTAGTTGAGAGTTTCAACATGAACATTTAATGTTTCAGAGGTTTCTTCAAGCTGAGTAGATTAAGGTAGTCCTAGAAATAGTTGCTTATACAAACTTCGAGTGATGAAATGGAGCTGAAAGTTGATGCAAAAATAACTCAAGAGTAAAAAATGAAAAAGCATGATTCCAATTAAGCAAATAATCAAAGAAATAGCCTAAAATGCTAAATGGACACCACAGTAAACCACAAGATTTTGAAGTTATCGAAAGCTAAATTGTGTATATTTTGAATTGTAGAATCATAAACTGCCTTACTGATCATTTCCCTTGATTTATTTTAATAAACATCTATGAAACTAGAGAGTGAGAGAGAAAATGTCCATTCATTCATTGAGCAATTGAGTGAAGCATATAATGAGATGAAAAGGCAAAAGTATAAAAACATGAAAGTGATGAAGGGTTGTCACCAAGCACATGGTGATTATCAATAAAAGCTCATAATTTCCTATACCATTTAGCAAATATGAGTGATTGCTTTTTAGCTTGAGATATGCTGTTTACTTGGCCATCAGGAAAATGAAACCTATTCATATTCAATTAAAAATGTATTTAGTTGGCTCATATTTTGTGTTTCTTTCACTACAAGAAAAAACACATTTGGCGACTAAATTTTTAGTCGCCAAAAGTCGGTTTTTTAGTTTTCCCGACTAAATTTTTTAGTCGCCAGTTTGGTCGCCAGAAGACGGTCGGGAAAGGTATTGGCGACTACAAAACTTTTTGTCGCAAAACATAAAGTCTTTAGTGACCAAAACTTTGGTCGCCAATAGTCAATTATATTTTTTAAATTATACATTTACCGACCAATTTTTTAATCGCCAATAGTCAATTATATTTTTTAAAATTATACATTTACCGACTAATGTTTCAGTCGCCAATACTCAAGGAATCGGCGACCAAACCTTTCAGTCGCCAAAAGCTCATTCGTGGAAAAAAAAATTTACACTCTGCTCTTGTGGAGATTCAAACCATCAACCTCCCACACCATAAACCTTATACAACACACTCTTTCCACTACGCCTCCATAACACCATATGATTATATATGCAACATATATTATTTATATATACTTAGACCCGTATTAATATAAAAGTATATATATAAACAAAATTATTTTTTATTCAACATAATTTATGTAAAAATAAATTATTTAGTAGAAAAAAAAAAAGAGACCACTTTTGGCGACTAAACATAATTTTAGTCGCCAATTCTATACTTTTGGCTATTAATTATTTTTTAGTCGTTAAAAAAAAATTCCCGCGCTAAAATTACCACTTTTCGCGACTGAACTTCTTTTTAGTCGCCAAAATGCCTCACTTTTGGCTACTAAACATGTTTTTAGTCGCCGAATGCTTCACTTTTGGCCACTAATTTTTTTTTAGTCGCCAAAGGGCCTTACTTTTGGCTACTAAAATTTTTTTAGTCAGTAAAAGCCTCACCTTTGGCGACCAAACAGATTTTTAGTTGCCGAATGCCTCAGTTTTGGCTACTAAATTTTTTTTAGTCGCCAAAAGGCCTTACTTTTGGCTACTACAATTTTTGCAGTCGGTAAAAGCCATATCGGCGACCAAACAGATTTTTAGTCGCCAAAACCTATACTTTTGGCTACTGAATTTTTTTAGTCGCCAAAAATCTTTACTTTTGGCTACTAATGCATTTTTAGTCACCAAAACCTATACTTTCAACGACCAAATGTGATTTTTTAGTCGCCAAATGTGCTTTTTCTTGTAGTGTTTGCTATAAGTTTAAGTTTCATAGGAAGAAATATTTGGTGCTCAATATAGTTTTAAAAAAGCAAATTTCTAATTTTGATCCTTCTAGATTAAACTTAGGAGGTTATAAACTGTGTTTTAGACCCAGTGATAATATGGGAGCTACTGTGGAGTGAATGTCAATGTTTTAATTTCATCAAATTAATTACCCTAATGAGCACAAAATTCTAATCAGGACTATGCTTTGTGTAATTAAGTACCCTAATGAGAAGTCGATGGGTGTTTTTCGAATTTTCAACTGATGGTTCTTGTGGAATTCATTGTGTGATTATGTTAGGAAGGGTGATCAGTAAGTTTTAGTTAAGCAGTTGTATTGTCATTTTGATCTCAAAAGTGCAGTTAATGGGAGCAATCAAAAGATATTGCTATCTCAGCTTTCTAGTAGAGAGTTGGAACCAATCTCCCAATTATTATTTAAAAAAAAAAAAGAAGCAAAAAAACTACATTTGGATTGGAATTTAATACATACATTTCAAGAATAGCAATGCTAGAGACACTAAGAAAATTATCAACATTTTTACTAAATGTGTCAAATGGATGTAGGTCTTACACTCATATGAGATATTTAATAAAAATATTGGTAAAACTCTTGTTATCCCTAGTATTTTTCTTTCAAGAAAAACTCATAAAGTTCCAAATAAAACAGAGTAAAAATAGTGAGTGTACTATGATAGTTGGGAGTCATATATTGTGACATAAATTGAATGCAGATGATGATGAATCAAATTCAAAGAACTATTTAAGCAAGTTGCATAAAGTTCCAATAGTGAGTGTACTATGATAGTTGGGAGTCATAAATTGTGACATAAATTGAATGCAGATGATGATGAATTAAATTCAAAAGCAAGTTGCCAAGAGGTGCATGAATTTTTATCTATTATGTGGAGGCCAAATTATAAAACTTGTTACCACTTTCACCAAAACTTTTGAAGGTTACTGCTTTCATGCATACATGCATAAATATATATATATCTATATATATTGATAGAATAAAGACTGACCACACCATAATTTGGTGTGATGCACTTCACTCAATCATTTGTCTCTTGAATTGTAAAGAACCTTCCCGCGAGAATATTGAAGCCATCTGTTAGTTAGTTAATGGTTTGAATTCAAACATCTATAGACACATCTTTTAGTGAACCATGGTGACTGTTGCTATATGAAACAAATTCAAATTATATGCCTATTCCCAAAAGTCACTTATTGTGTATATAAATGCATAACAGCAGGATTGGAATTTATTGAATGAAAACCATAAGATTTTCTATTTTCTAACTTTCGGATAATAGATATTCTCGCGTGATAAACACCCTCACCGGTATTTCGATCAATTGTCGTTGTCAAGTTAATCTTACAGTGGTATCAGAGCCAATTTACACATTATCGCAGATGTCGAAATATAGTCCGGAAGAACGGAAAGTTTCTGAACTCTTTTTATCGAAAATTCAAAAAATCATTGACCGTCAATCTTCGGCATTGGTGAATTCTGTTTGTTTATTTAATCATCACCAACGTGTTGTATTTCCAGAAAACTATCCGAAGAAAATAACTGTTGGTGGTGCTATTGTTCCAAACCTTGTCGAAAGTGAGACTGAATTGTGCCATTGGAAGCAATTTTATAAAATATTTTTCGGTTCAAATTGCGTCTCCAAATTGGCACCATGTTGTTCTTCTTAGAATTTTGATCATAACTGTGAAATTCGTTCTGAAAAAGGGAGAAAAATTGACCCACAAAGTTCAATTTACAGTTTGTGGTCTCTGATTCCATTTGCCGGAGAAGAATATCAGAATAATTCCGTTGGAACAACTGTGTTGAACATACCTTCTATTGGGCTAAATTCAAAAACAAAGAGGAAAGGCCCAAAAATAAAAATTACAGCAAGAAAATCTGTTCCCTTGGGCCTAAGAATTAAAAAGAAACCAATTGGGCCAATTTTGGTAGGAGCCCAAACCAGCCAAGCACAGCCCAGAAGCCCTGAGCCGCAAGCAGAGCCCATTAGCCCAGAGCCAGAGGCGTAGCCCAGGCCAGCGACACAGCCAGCCTAGTGCGCAGACCCGTGTGCCAGTCTAGTCCCACGCGACCCGCGCCCAACTGCCCAGTGCGCTGACCCATATTTCAGCCCAAGTCCGCGCCTTGACCAGCTAGTTCAGCCCCAGCCGGCCCAAATCGGTTCAGCCCAGCGCTTGGACTGTAGCAGCCTGGTCCAAATAGTTTTTTGGCTTGTTTTCGCTCATTTCAGGGCCGTTTTCAGCCATTCAAAGGCCAAAATTTCCAGAATTCTTCTAAGAATTTTTTCGTGGGTAATTGTACTAAATTTCTGGAAGAAATAATTAGGCAATGAGGCTATCCAAGGGTGTTACACAGTAAAACGTCCAAAGGAAAAATATTTAATAAGCACCCCTTGGGCTCGTAACTATTTTTACAATACTCATAAGCAAAGTATTGGGTTTAATAGTCCATTGGGTTTTCATCATTCTTTTTACCCAAGGCAAGACGATCAAGTTTTTGCTTATCACAGGGACCGACGCAACAACTGCAAAGCTTATTCTTATTAAGACTTCTTGTTGTATTTAATTTTGCTTATTTGTTTATTTTAGTTTGTAATATCCACATTTGAATTTTTTATTGTAACACATTTTGTCTTTAGTATGGCTATTAAAAATGCCATGGATTCTTCAAGAATTGAGATACTTAACGGAAATAATTTCTGAGCATGGAAACGCTACATTTCTTATCTTCTTACACATGAAAAAACATTGCACACTCTATCTACTTATAAACTAGATGATGATTCTAATTAGTTTCAAAATAAGTGGATGGAAGATAATGCAATGCAACTATGTTACATAATATGAAAGATAATATTATTCCGCTTTTTGAAGAACATGAAACTGCAAAACTATTAATAGAAGCACTAGAAAGTAAGTATGGAGTTCGATCGGACACTCAAATTCAATTGCTCTTGGACAAATATAACAATACTCGTATGAGTGATAATGATAGTGTTGGTGATTATGCTAATCAAATGGAATTAATGGCTAAAGAATTATCCAATGTTGATCACCCTTTGTCGGACAAGATGCAAGTAACTACCATACTTAATAGTCTTCTATTATCTTGGGATCATGTTGTCACACCTTTAACTCATAGCGAACGAGAGATTTCAATGGTGACATTGCCTGTACTCTTAGTGTTGGAAGAAGAAAGAATGAAGCGAAGACGTAAAGAAGGTTTGTCTTCTAACTTGTTAATGGCACAGTCTTCGTCCCAACCACAGAATAATTTTCACACACCATTCAACAAGAAAAAGACGACTTCATTTAAGAGAAAATGGAAGAAGGGGTTTCAGAAAGGATGAAAGAAATAGCAAGAATGGCAAAAACAGCAACACCACAAGGATCAGATTAGTCCATGTTACAAGTGCGGTCAAAAAAGTCATATCAAAGCCACTTGTCCTCAGAAGAAGCAGAAAAAGGATCATAATCCTATTGCCATGACAGTTTCTGAAGCAATGGTGCTTGAACCTTCATCAAATTCATGGTGGAATGATTCTGTTGTAACTAGGCATATTGTGCAAAATAAAGACATGTTCGTGGAGTTTACTGAAAAGAAGGTTGGTGAACACAAAATCTACATGGGCAACAACTCCTATAGTGATGTTTTGGGCATCGGCAACTGTCAATTCTCTATTAATGAAACTTCCATTGTGCTTCATGATGTGCTTCATAATGTGCTTTATGTACCCAGCATTCGCCGAAATTTAATTTCAATTTCAGTGTTAACCCAAAAGGGTTTTGAGATTAATTTTAGGTTTAACACAGTATTGATTAAGAAAGAAAGTGTATTAATGAAAGGTGTGAGAGTGAATGACATGTACTTTCTTCCTATTGATAATAATAAAGTATGTATTTCTGATTATTTGCATGTTTCTACTAGTAATAGTTCTTATTTGTGACATTTAAGGTTAGGTCACATTAATAAAAATAAAATGTCTCGAATGTTTAAAAGTGGCTTATTGCCTAAAGTATGTTCCTATGATTTTGATATATATGAACCATGTATCAAAGGCAAAATGACTAGTAAGCCATTTTTCAAACATTGGAAATCATCGTAATTACTTGAAATAATTCATTCGAACATTTGTGGCCCTTTAAGAACTAAAACTCATCGAGGCATGGAATACTTTATTACTTTCATTGATAATTATTCAAGATATGGACATATCTACCTTCTTAAACACAAATCAGAGACAATTGAAAAGCTTAAGGAATATAAATTAGAGGTAGAAAAGCAACTTGGTCGGTTCATTACACACTTGAATAATGATGGAAGTGGTAAATATGAAGCTATAGATTCTTTCTACAAAGACAATGGCTTAAAACATTTGTTTACAATGCCATACACACCACAACAAAATGAGGTCACAAAAAGATGAAATCATACTCTCATGGAAATGACAAGGTCTATGATAGCTCATGCTGATCTTCCTATTCATTTTTTGGGGGGAAGCCTTGTCCACCGCTGCGTACATCTTAAATAGAGTTGAAACAAAAGCCAAACCTCTAACTCCTTACGAATGCTGGCATGGAACTAAACCTAATGTTCAAAATCTCAAAGAAATAAACTCTTTAGTCCCATGAGTAGAAATAAATAACAATTCTCTTATCCGAATGCAAATTAAATACAACATGAGCATACTAAATAAAATGCCCGAAGGCTTACATCATTAAAGAATCAAAAGAAGGATGTAACCCTTTTACACATATGGCATTCCGCCAACACGAAAGAGGCCCCGCGGCCAACAAGTAAGAAGGTCCACATCTTGTAACACATCCTGCTTAATACCTGAAAAAGATTCAACAACATGGAACGAACATATAGTCCAGTAAGGATCTCTACATGATCCTCAACAATAACAACTTACAGATAACTATGATCATGAATGCTCAATCTCGTACTAGAAAAATAGTGTGGCAGTTTATACAAAAGTATACATAAGTATAAGTTTTTCTCAAAACAGTCAATCCATTCAGCGCTATAAGCGATTCATCTTTCATTTCATTTCATTAACCCTTGTTCCCAAACTTTCACAACAATAACAACTTCTTAGGAAATCAATTTCTCTAAGCCCATTATCTTTCTCCCATTTTCCATACTTACACGAATGTTCCCTTTTTCAAAACATACTTTCAAATACCCAACTTTCCTTCACACTTTCCCAAAATCTCACAATGGCATTTTCGTTTATACATCCATAACTATACATGCATGCCTTCAATATAAGGTAGATAACAAATCATCAACATGTATAGAATCAACAAATGAGGCAACTCAGCCCTCCAAAACTGTAACCATCACAATCCATGATATATTCAGATACACTGAAACAAAACAATAAAACCCTGCTCTACTGACTATATGCACAGTAAGCCAAAGATACAACTCTCACAATGGTATGCCATTTTACCAGGCGCTAGCTGGAAGGGTGTGGTACCTTAGATTCTCAGCGCAGTCAGTTCTCCAGACACTAGCTGGAAGGTAACGGTACCTATGATTATAAGCGCAGGGTATAACACCAAGAATCACAATACAACAGAGTATAACCAACAAGTGTAATACATACACACAAACTATCAAGATACATAAGCAATGTGTTAAAGTATATGAACACATAAGTATGTGTGGAGTACATCCCCTATCTCCTCCCACACACTGGAGTACATCCCATTTCTCTTCCCTAACAATTATATATATATAATGTATCATAGCACTTCATTACATACAATGTTCAATCAACACAGGTGTAATACATACACGACAATTCAACACAACCATGTCATCCTCCACCGATGACCAAGGACAAAACCTCTAGATGCATGATTTTAGTACATCTATTATAAAGACTCAACTCTCATGAGATCTTAAACCCAACAACAACACTAAGATGATAAGTAAAGGTAAAACCCCAAAAGTGCGTATTCAATACTCAAGATACAATATTCCAATTCCCAAATTCATTTTCCATTTTCAAAATCGACTTGTTCCGCCACTTATTCCAAGAACACTTTTCCCATTTCACAAAACCAATATCATTCCTCTCATTTCATAAAAACAATTTCATTTTTTCATAATTTTCCAAATCAATTATGCAAATTAATTCATAACAGTAAATTAGGGCTTTTCTCCCTCTTTCTCAATATTGACCCAATAGGCTCAAGTACCAACAACAAACAACAATAATCTCATTTGAGACCCAAAATACATACGTATTGGCCCAAAGTACAAAACCCCTCTTTTAGTTTACCAAATCAAATATAAATTAGGGCTTTTTCTTCTTTCAACAATATTATACTAATTTACACCCCAATTAGTCCAAATCACCATCAATGATAACAAACCCTTTTTCAATCAACCAACCCTAGGTTCACGCCCATGATTTTCAAACAAGCCCAACATGGATATAATTTTCATGCAATACAAAACTACCACATGTCTATCTATAGACGAAGCATTGTAAAAGAATAAGGAAATCCCTACCTCAAATGGAGAACCCAAGGAGAAAAAAAACAAATTTGGAAGTGCTCCAATTCCTAAGTTTTTCGGATCAAAATGAAGCCCACGTAACCCTCCAACTTTCTTACAAAGAGATGAGGGTAGGAACACCCAAGAACTAGATCAATCTCTAGAGAGAAGTTGTATTCTAGAGAGAGAGGCTCTCAAAATAGGGTTTTGAAAAGTAGGAGAGAGAGAGAGAGTGTGTAAAAAGTGATTTAAAATATCACAGTCCAGATCTGATATACATATAACCCGTTCGAGCGGAGAATAGGACGCTCGAGCGTTAAACACAAAAAACTGAACCCGCTCGAGCGCAAAAAGACCCGCTCGAGCGCCAAGACACAAAAATAAAACACACCCGCTCGAGCACAAAAGAAGAGCCGCTCGAGCGTAGATTACACTCATCCAGCATTTTTACAGAGTTCGAACACCCGCTCGTGTGCCAAGATACCCGCTCGAGCGTAAGGAAATCTGCTCGAGCATGAAAAACACATCTGTAGTAGTTTTGCAGACGCACAAGATACTGAAAATATGCGGACTCCGCTTGAGCGCAAAGGGACCCACTCGAGCGGATCACCTAAAACCTGGGCAACAACACTAGAGACCAAAGCTCAACCAACCTGTTCAAAACACGCCCAAAACATTTCTAAACTCACTTACTAAGAGTTAAAGGATGGAAATGCAACACAGACAACAACCATCAACCACGAAACCGAGTCCGGGATAAAAAAAAAAAAGAAAAGGGAAAATCGGGATCGCTATAGCAAGTTTATTGGTTTTGTCGAAAATAGTAGTGGTTATCGTTTTTACCATCTAGAACGTGGATTAATAGAAAGTAGAGATGCTATTTTTCTTGAATCTACTGATCTTGTTACTCCTATTGAACAAATTGAATTGCAGTCCTATGTATCTCAGGATTTTTCTCTTCTTTCTTTGACACCCAATCCACCAATTCTCCAACCATCTAATAGTGGGAGGAAACGACAATTACATAACGTTGTTTTACCTACTTCAAATCCTAAGATAAGTGAGAGTAAGAGAGCAAAACATCCATCTACGTTTTTGAAAGATCATTATGTTTTTCAAGTTGAAGAACTTAATAACTTAGTAGATGATCCTACTAGTTATAATGAAGCAATAAGTAACAGTGATGCTACACAATGGCTTGAGGCAATGAATGAAGAACTTGACTCGATCAAGAAAAATGATGTTTGGGAATTAACCGATCTCTCGCATGGAAGAAAAGCCATTGATTGCAAATGGGTTCTTAGAAATAAATTCAAAGTAGATGGAAGTTTAGAGAAATACAAGGCCAGGTTAGTAGCCAAGGGATTCACTCAATAACATGGAATAGACTTCGTAGATACATATTCTCCTGTTGCAAAATTTGCCTCAATAAGAATTCTAATGGCGGTAGTAGCCAGGATGGATTTGGAATTGCATCAATTAGATGTTAAAACAGCTTTTCTCAATGGAGAATTAAAAGAGAAAATTTATATGATGCAACCTGATGGTTTCCAGAACCTAGGTAACGAGGATAAAGTGTACAAGTTGAAGAAATCTCTATATGGACTTAAACAATCTTCAAGACAATGGTACTTGAAATTTCACCAAGCCATTTTAGAAATGGATTATGTTGTGAGTCCATTAGATCACTGTGTTTATATCTGAAAAAATGATGACAAGTTAGCAATATTGTCTTTATACGTGGATGATATATTGTTAGCAAGAAATTGTCTAGATATGATTATAAAAACCAAAACTTTCTTGGCATCTAGATTTGAAATGAAAGACATGGGTCTTGCGACCTATGTTCTAGGAATTAGAATTTCAAGAGATAGAAATTCAAAATTATTATATCTAGATCAAGAGAAATATCTTGACAATGTGCTCAAAAGATTTAATATGGATAACTGTAATTCTTTAAGCACGCCTGTTGCAAAGGACAAAGTCTTAGTAAAAGTATGAGTCCTCAAACTAAGTCTGACATTGAGGAAATGAGAAATCTCCCATATGCTCAGGTAGTAGGCAGCCTAATGTATGCTATGACAAGCACAAGACCAGACATCTGTCATGCAGTCGGATTGGTAAGTAGGTTTCAATCCAATCCAAGTACGGAACATTGGCAAGCAGTCAAAAGAATATTTAGATATTTAAAAGGCACTAAGAATTTGAAATTATGTTTTGATTTGTGTGATCTAGACATAAAAGAATACACTGACGCGGATTTTGCAGGAGATGTAAATAATAGAAAATCTACTAGTGGTCATGTGTTCTTGTTTGGTGGAACAACAGTTTCTTGGTTAAGTAAGAAACAGAGTTGTGTTGCAAAGTATACTATGGAAGCTGAATACATAGCTTGCAGCACAGTCGTGAGTAATGCGGTCTGGATATAACGTTTTGATGATAGTTTACAATTAGGTATATCTGCTAGACCGGTCAATATGTTTTGTGACAATTAGCCCGCCATCTCATTAATAAAAAGTGGAGCGAATAGCTCTAAGGGAAAACATATTGATGTAAGTTACCACTGTATTTAGGACATAGTGGAGAGAGGTGAAATTAAAGTCAACTATATATCCTCAGAAAAGATGGTGGCCGACCCTATGACCAAAGGGTTGTCTCTAGAAAAATTCAGAGAATAGGTGGTTTAGCTACTTATATAAGAGCATAGTTGGATGACTCTAGGGACGCCTAGATAACCAATGTTTTACGAATCTATCTTGCTTGGAAACATGTGTTTGGTCAGGTAATAAGATAAAGGAACTGACAAGGTACGGGCATCATAGTTAGCATGAGATGTGAAGTCCATGATATGCAACGTGTTGACTAAACGATGTTGTCTGCTTGATCAACAAAAAGTCGTTGATAAGGTATGTTAAGGAAAACCTTCAGGAATGGGCCTTGGAGGAAGTACTTAACAAAACTTTCGGCGCAGGTTGACACATGAAGAATGTGTGCGGCTGAAGTCGTCAATGGTGATTGGGTATGGACTATGAACCCAGCACTAAAAATTGATGTCGTTCATTTGAAATATAGTGAATTGAAGTCATCTGGAATGTGTTGTCAGTGGGAGAATACATTCGTACCAGTGCGGTTAGATTAGTGGCAAAAACGCGCGCACGTATAGCCAAGTCACAATCTGGCGTCGATCTATGAGGTAAATTTGTAGATGAAAGTTGGCATGAGGTTAAAAATGCTCAGCTTAGGTTTATCATCTTATTATGGTGTGTTCAAGTAGGAGATGATAGAATAAAGAGTGACCACACCATAATTTGGTGTGATTCACTTCACTCAATCATTTCTCTCTTGAATTGTAAAAAAAATTCCCGCGAGAATATTGAAGCCATCTATTAGTTAGTTAATGGTTTGAATTCAAACATCTATAGGCACATCTTTCAGTAAAACATGGTGACTGTTGCTATATGAAACAAATTCAAATTGTATGCCTATTCCCAAAGGTCACTTATTGTGTATATAAATGCATAACAGCAGGATTGGAATTTATTGAATAAAAACCAGAAGATTTTCTATTTTCTAACTTTCGGATAATCGATATTCTCGTGTGATAAAGACCCTCACGGGTATTCTGATCAATTGCCATTGTCAAGTTAATCTTACATATATAAATATATATATTCATATAGACAAAATGATTAGAAAATCCCATGACATAAACCATGTTGACAACTTTGGTTTATTTTTTTTATTTCAATGTTGTCTTATGTATAACAGAAACTCTTGGGTAAGGAAAGTTGCGAAGAAAAAGCAGTGTGTAAATGATTTAATTGATGTATTGTGAAATTTATGTATAGAGTAAATTTAAAAACTTTATTATTGTTACTAGATAAAATTCTAAGTAAACTTTCTTGCAAAAGTACAATATTTAGCTATTAATTTTTTTTAGTCGGGGTATGTCTCCCAAATTTGTAATATTTTGCGTGTAATGAAAACAGTGATTTGTGTGTTGTGCATCGTGGTTATCATATTATTATTGTGTATGTACACTCCGTTGCTATAACATTTATTTATTACCCTTGTACGTAAGTTGTGTGTGTAACAAGTACATGCATTGTCATCGTGTTATGTAAACGTTACCTTTTGTTAGTAATTATCATAGTAGTTTTGTTATACGTTATTTCTATTTTATTTCGTAAAACGTATTGGTTTCGAGTTTATTGTCAACATGTATTCGGCAACTGCATGCTAATGTCTAAAATACCTGCTCTTATATTAGTGTAATGGTTGCAACACAGTCATCCCCGCGTACACCATCTAAAAATAAAGGGGTGGTTTGCCCATCAGGCCCAGAAGGATTTGTTCATGACTTGGAACATGCACATAAAGCAACATAGGATAGTGCATCCACAGAAATCTTCTTAGAGTGTGTTAGAGATGAAATCTCAGCATGACGTAGGGTAGGTACAACCATCACCATAGTAGGGTATAAGGAAATTGCACTGAAATTCGCTAAGCGAATGGGTAGACGTCATGAAATGAAACAATTGAAGAACAAGTACCTTGGTTTGAAAAAGGAATGGCAGGCTTGGAACAAGTTAATGGATAGCAGTAAGGGTGTCACCGGTATTGGGTTTGACAGGGAAACTGGGTTGTTCACAGCATCAGAAGAGTGGTGGGAAACGCTAAAATCGGTATGTGACAAGTTAAATTTAATTGTACATATTATATATTTCACTTGTTAGTAAATTGTTAATTGATTGTCCCATGTTATTGTTAATCAAATTACGTTACTAATGTCATTACTTTGTTGTTCTCAGTTTTCATTAATTTTTTTTTTCTCATTTTCATTTGCAGACAACCAAGATCGCCTAGAAATTCAAGACCAAACCACTAGAGCACAAAGATTTGATGCTCGAAGTATTCACAGGTGCAAATGCAACTGGGAAACATCATTGGACCCCCGGGGAGCAGGCTGCAGACGTTGGCAACAGTGAATCCGATTTAGTGGATTATCCTGGGTTGCATCCATTTACTGAGCTATACAAACAAGTCTTCAACTCACCTCCACACTCCCCCACCGTACATGTTGATGAGGCAGACCATGGAGTAAAGAGGAAGAAAGGGGTAGTACAAGTAAAAAGTTGAAGAAGATCTCCAGTGGAGCATCAGTTCTTGTGAACAGTTTTAACCATCTCTCTTAAGCAATTCGATCACAGAAGCACCTCACATTGAGGCACGGAACTGGTGCATCGCAAAAGCATGGCATTGAGGCATGTATGCAGAGGATTATGGCTGTACCCGACTTCATCAATACACCCCTATACATTTTGCCTGCATTGCGTTAGAGAACTCGGGTTATCAAGAGATACTGATGTGCATGCTAGATGACGAGAAGGTGGTCAGGGTGGCTTGCTGCATTGAAGGCTTCAAAAGGGCTGTGAGTAGTTGGTTTGGTTCGTTCGAGGAAAATGGGACCGAAAATGGTTTGCTATAGTGTGGTTTTTGTGGACTCGTAGTGTTGTTATGTTTTTTTTTTTTTTTTGAACTTCGTTTTAATTACTGCTAGTTCACTTTTGTGTTATGGTTGAATGCATGAGAACGCTACCAACTAATCTCTTTAAGCATTATGGAATCATGGTTTTTGCTGTATGTTCACAAATATCACATGTAATGGTTGAACTTTATGGAATTGATTAGTCTCTTTTGTACTAATGTGGATGTATGCATGAGTGTCGTAATTTTTTTTCTTTGTTGTCTTTTGCTTGTGCTCGGTTTAGTTCTTCACGATTGATGTGTGTGTTGTGTGCATTGTAGACTGCAACAATTGAGACATATGGAAAGGCCAATGTAGCAACCATCAAAATGATGACAATGACATAATCGAAATCACTGAAGAACACAAAAACCTACAAAACAGCGTAATCATTGAAACAGTGCAACATGCAATGGAATATTACGTGAAGTACATAGAGAAGATCCCATGTCGAACTTTTATTTTGACCAGTCATGCGTGGATTCAAGAATTATTTGATGTTCACTTAGGTAGATGTGAACAAAATTTGCATGTGCCGCTGTATGTGTTTCAAGCGTTGTGTGATACATTACGAAGCGAATTCAGTTTATGAGTACCTAGAAGATCTCATGGATTATACATTAAAGAAAGTGTTGCAATGTTCATCCATACGTTGGGCGGCTACACTAATCGAAACATACAGGAATGTTTCTAACACTCGGGTCGCGACATTTCCATGCAATGTTGGACGCAATGAAATTGTTCACAGAAGAGCATTGTAAGCCCACTAGAGATCAAAATAGTATGCATCCATATTTGCGGTCCAGAGGCAAATACGTACCATTCAAGGTTAGCACTTCAGTTATTGCTACTAGTTTAAATTCAGTTATGTGGTATGTATTACCCTTGTGTGTTTTGTACTGAACTTTGGAAGCATCGTATTGGTGCGTTAGATGAAACTTACGTACAAGCCGTGTTGTATGCCCGTGACGCAGGCACATATTACAATCGCAAAGGGTATCCAACCCAAAGCATACTAGCAATATGCAACTTCGACATGTGCTTTATTTTCATATCTTGTGGCTAGGAAGGAAGAATGCATAACAGTTGCATCTTCAAAGAAATAATTGAAAACGAACATGCACTGTTCCCGCATCCACAAGAAGGCAACACATTTCAAATTGAGTACTAGTTAATAATTTTATCTTTTGTATGTAAACTTGATTTAACAAATATAGGAAAATGTTACCTTTTGAATGCGGGATATCTAAACATTAAGGGGTATTTGGCACCATTTAAAGGGTCACGGTATCACCAAGCATAGTTTCGGAAACATGGACAACCCGATAACGCAAAAGAATTATTTAACGAGTGCACGTGTCATTGAGAAGTGTGGTGGAAAGGACTTTTGGAGAGTAGAAATCGCGGTGGAAGTTCCTGAAAAACATGTCGGACTATGACTTTATGTCGATGTAGGCCATTGGTTGGTGCGTCAATGGCGTTACACAATTTCATTCATAGACACGAGATAGCTGCTAATGCCCACAACGAACATGTCAGATGTTCGTCAGTTTTGGATGACATGCCCACAGCGGAAGACGGAAGGGGAAATATGGACAATGGCCTCATGGTTGGAGATACGAAGTGGATATGGGGAGAGTTTGTGTTCGCATCTGCGACTATTTGTTTCACATACAGAATCAAGGACTATTGTGAAATAATTGTTTTCTATTTTGAATTGGTTGTATGATGTCATAGTTTGAGACACATAGCGTGACTTTTAATTGTGGACGCACATTTGTTGCAAAAACTGTAACAAATCGTTACGGACTTAAATTATAGGGAATAATATTGTGCTATTGTTTTATGTTACTGTAATTCCTAATTTGTATAAGTAAAACGCATATTTTGTATAGAATTCCAATTTGTATGTAAATGCGTCAAATTTGGAATGGGAAGTCAAGTGTGTAACAAACTTGCAAATGTTTGTATTTTGTAATTTTTATATTTGTGAATCAAGTTTCTATCACATTTGTAATTTACTTGAACTCGTACATTTATGAACTAAAATTTACGTTTGGTACACAGTTGCCGTTATTTCAAATTCTTATTTTTTTTAATTCAAATTCAAATTTCTTTACACTGCGAAGCTACTGAAAATTCGAAATTTGATGCAAAGTCAAATTTCATAAAAGAAATTGCAATTTTTTTTTATGCGTCGTAATTAGTATATTGAAATTTTTTTGCAGTATTTGGGTACTTACATGTTATTTGCATTCGTAATTATTAAAAAATTCAGAGTCATATTTCGGACAAATATGCCAACTTGATAAGTTAACTTTTAATTTTTGTACGGTAACAGTGACATTCCGTACGAATTTGTCATGCAACCTAGTTCGTACAAAGTTGTAGGCATGTTCACTAATAATTTCATTTCAATGTATAATTTGTGTAATGACAATTGAAATGTGTATAAATTTTGCAATTTTTAGTAATTACTACATTTTTTAATTACATTTTAAATGTAGACCAAACTTTCTAATTTAATTTAATTCGAAGTTTGTTCAGGTAAAAGTCAAATTTCAAAGAAATTTGTCATTTTTGGGAAAGTGTTAATTTTTAAAAATTATAAGTGAACTATCTTACAATCCAATACTGCTAACAGAAGAAAGTCGTATATTAATTAGTGCACTAATAAATGATTAGTACAAATTTTAGAGATTTTTTGTATTTGTAATTTCAATAATGAGTGGAGTAAATAATAATATCATGACATTAGTTGGTACACTAATTAATATACTCCCTCCGTCTCAAAATATTAGTCTTTTATTTCATTTTTCATTGTCTCAAAATATTAATCTCTTTTCAAAAATCAAGTACAAAAATAATATAAATTTCTCATTTTGCTTTTCTTTTAAATTCATTAATAACATAAAAAGTACAATTATAACATTAATATTTTCTGGAAAATATGCTATCAAAGGGTAATTTTGAAAAATTAATTTTTTTAAAATGCAATAGTTGTACTATAAAAAAAAAATTAAATTCTCCAAAAAAAAAAATCATTATTTTGGAACGAAGGAGCATCAATTACTCACAAATATGTCCATTTATTTTTTTAACCTAACACGTACATTTTTCATTTATTAGAAATAAATATTTGTGTAAGGAAGTAGCTTTGGTCCAGTCCAAGATTAAATTGGACCGTGTTGTTGGGCCCGTGAAGACCCACCACAGGTCCCGTTTTGATAATCTGAACTGTTCAATGTGTAGAACTCATCGAGTACTATATGCATAAAAAAAATTCACGTCTATTGGATATCGTTAACTACATGATCAAGTCAATTTTTTTTTTAAAAATGGATGATGTTATAGTTAATATGTGACAAAAAAGACTAACACGATCAGATAGCTATCAATATCCAATGAATGTGATTTTTTACTAAAATATAGTACTCGACGAGTTCTACACATTGAACAGTTCTGATTAGAAAAACAAGACCCGTGGTGGCCCCCACAGGCCGAACAACACCGTCCAATCAAAAGCCGAAAAGTATGCAATCTTTTCCCATATCCTTTTTCAGCCGAGGCACTCCCAACTGTACCGATTCATTAATTATCTCTCCTACACACTTATTTATACAATATTTTAATACATATTTTTTCATAAAAAGTCAAAAAATTAACCCAAATATTTATATTTTTTTCTTCAATTTTTTAGTCAAAAAAATTAAAAAATACACTTATTTAGGACACCCCAAATAACTCCATATGTATTGTTTCAAATAATATCAGAGACGATAAAACCACCAATACTGAATAATTTACATAGTGGGTCCATCTTGTACAACTATATGCATTATGAAACAGTAATGGTTAAGGGTCACAATTTTTGTGGCTCGAAATTGCTCAAAATGACGTCTTTTTGAGTCCAAAACAACTTCGAAATTGCCAAAATGATATCGTTTTGACAATTTCGAGTCATTTGAGCCATAAAAATTGTGGCCCTCAAACATTTTTCATTATAAAATTTGATGCAGTTAACCATATATAGTACAGTTTTACACCTAATAAGTTGAATATAAAGGAAAAATGTTAGGAAACTCAAATGTTTTATCAATATTTTGACTAAATATTTTATATGGGTGTAGAATTTACACTATGTGAGTTTTATGTGAATTTTATATCCATATAAGATATTTAGAGATTGTTTAGAATGACCTGAATAAGTATATTTTTTGTCTTCTTATGAAAAGATATATAAAAAAATAAAGAGGTGATATGATGAAAAAAAAAATAAAAAAAATGACTTATTTTATAATAGCCAAACTTGACCTTAATAAAAATATTAATAAAACATTTAGATTCCCAAACGATACTCAAATATGAAGTTGGCTAAGGCCTTGAAGCCCACAAAGCATTGAATGATATGTAATCCTCCCTATGCTTTTCCAGAACATTCTAACCACTATAATTCCCAACCCTCGATTTCTCAACTGTATTATCCAAACATTAAACTCAGTTTTGTCACTTTATTAAGTTCAAAGGGACTAGATTGTCTCTAGTTGGAGGCCCATTTAGGGCCCATTTTGAATCTTTTTTAATTATTTAAACCGTTCAATGTGTACAACTCATCGAATATTTTATTCTTGTAAAAAATTACGTTGATTAGATATCAATAGTCACTTAATCAATTCACATTTCTGTCAATAATTTTTTAAAAAATCATATTTATCGATGACAGAAATGTAAACTAATTAAGTGGCTATCGATATCCGATTAACATGATTTTTTACAGAGATGAAGTACTCGATAAGGTTTACACATTAAATAATTCGAATTATCGATTTGAGCTCCGTGGTGGGCTCACGAAGGCTCAAAAATATAATCTAATCCGATTAAGAGTGGAGACAAGCTTAGGCCAAGTTAAAAATTCCTCAATCCAAAAAAATTGGCTTGTTTTCATTTTTCAATAAACACTTTTCAGAAAATTCTACTTTCTTATTTTTCGTGTTTTTTTGTTTTTACTGAATTTTTTTAATATTTTATGTAATTTTTTTACTTTTTAGACACACCTAACATAAATACACCTAAAAAGTAAAAAAAAATTGTAAAAAAATTCACTAAATACCAAAAATATTAAAAAAAATACAAGAATTCAATACATTTTTTATATTTTTATGTATTTATTAATTTTTTAAAATATTTTTTCATAAATTTTTTACTTTTTAGATACATCTAAGTAAGGTGCATCTAAAAAAGTAAAAAAAAAAAGTTTAAAATTTAAAAAATATTCACTAAAAACAAAAAAATACGAAAACTAAAAAAATCAATTTTAAAAAAACTTAATCCACAAAACTCAAACCAAACACACTTAATAATAATCTCAGCGTAGTTGTAATTTTATCAAAATTCATCTTCCTTGTTTAATCATCGAAATCGAATCCTAGACAAAACCGTGACTTTTGATTGTGACCTATAGGTTTTATTTCTTCGACTAAAATAATCATGTGTTGAATCATCAAATAATTGATTTACCTATGATATTTGAGATCATAAATACTAATCAAATGGGGAATGGAGTAAATAAAAAGAAAAGAAAAAGGGCAAATTACATATACTTTTCTCGAGATTTGACTAAATTACAAATATCCCCTTGAGGTTTTAAAAATTACAGATATCCCCCCAATGTTTATATTTTCATAACAAATTGATCCCTGAGATTTATATTTTCATAACAATTTGTCCCATAATTTGTTATGCAAATAGTACTTTCAGGGGGATATATGTAATTTTTCAAACCTCAGGGAGATATCTATAATTTTGCTAAACCTCAAGAGGGGTATACATAATTTTGCTAAACCTCAGGAGAACATTTCTGTGCAGAACTGTGCTCTTGGGAGTTGTGGCACCCACTATGGGTTGGTTTAGAAAGTGGGTTGACTTTTTAATTTTTTTGACTATTTAATTTGGGGCTAAAAAGTCTCGTTTTGAAAATGTTTCTTGACTTTTTTGATTTTTTGTGAGAGAAAATATGTAATAATTATGGGTTTGTTGGCTTTTTTGGCTTTCGAAGGTTATTTTTGTAATTGTGAGCGTGCCAGTAAGGATCAATCAGTCCTTACAGAATGTTAATTGCCAACCAATTATCAGACGATTGTGTTTTAGTTCTTTCAGCCTCAATGAAGAAGACTTTTTACTGGTGGCTTTGTTTAGGGGAAATTAAGCAAACAATGATTAAATGAAGAACAGTTGTAGTATTTCATTAAGCAAAACGAAAGACTTACAAAGATTCAAATCAGCCTTGTAGAGGTTTACAGCAACAAGCTACTTGAAAATTACTCCTATGAACGAAATGCAGTGCAAGAATTTGAAGTACAAAAATGTAAAGAACAAGAAATATAAAAACTAGAAAGAAAATAAAGTAGAATAAAACTGATTTTATGGATCTGAGTCTGGGCCTTTTTTCTGGGGCCTTCTCTGCTATTTATATTTCTCAAGGATAACCATCGAACTGCACTTCTGGCCGTCGAACCGCTCCTCCATGATCGCTGATCATGTTGTCTTATAGTTAGCTCCACTATGCCATATGCAGTTAATCTTCCCTCCCGAATTTTGAATTTAAATATATGCGTTACCGTTAAGGCCATGTCACCTTGCATCTCTCTACTGATCCAGTGCTGCGCAGATCTACAAAAACCAATAATAACTGCCACGTGTGTGATCATGATTGAATATTTGAATTGCCTTCTCGTGTCGCCCTCATCTTGCCACGTGTCGAACTGTAATTGGCTTATACAAAATATGTAGCCAACATTACCCCCCGCACTAATATACCCAATACTTAGTGATATTAGTGGATTAAGGCATTCTACCCATGTCTTAAAACATGCATGGGCTTTTGCATTTCTCAGAAATGCAATTGTCATTCATCATTTGCATTAAATTATCTTCTAACCCTTGAACACTCACACTATCTCAGTATTCGAAAAGACTGATTCATCTTTTATGGCCAAGCCAATCTTCTCTTACATTGATCATGCATACGAAGAGTTATTTGATGACACTGTTCGTCCTCGAAAGAACCTTCATGCATTGATTAACCGTCTTTATCCACCTCCATTTATACAAGTTATGAAAGCTTTCGCAAATCACCGTCCTTCTAACCAAGAACCTACTACTTACGATTCTCTAGAACACAAATTTGCAATCATGGATATCGGAAGCTCTTCTTCTGGAACGAAACTATCCGCGTAGGACAAAGCTGCTGCTGCTTCTTCTTCTTCTTCTACGGCTTCTGGCTGGGGAACTTGGTCCACCACTGCCCAACCTCAGACAAGGGAACGCATTCATCATCGTTTCCCTGAATTCAATGACCCTCTTGACATTCCTCCTTCCAAATGTAGTTCAGTAGTATATCCATATGTTTCTATTAATCGTAGACGTAGTCTTGAAGACAATCTGCTTACATCATGGTATACTTCTACCTTGCCATCTCGGATGGTTTGAAGTGTCCCACATCCCATTGAAATTCTAGGGATCAGCCCTGCGCTTTTAGCAAAAAAGGAAAAACTTTACCCCTCTGATTGGCTAGAATGTATGACCAGGAATTTCTAGACTTACCCAGGGAACCTCCGACTGCTCCTCTTCTCCTTTTTAACCCAGATTAGATTAATGAGTTGAAGCTCACTCTCTCTGAGGGCCAATCCTTTCCCCCTTACAGGGTCCCAGTGCCTCCAACGCCCTATCAGCAATTCAGGGCTCAGATATTGCTTGATGCATTCTCTCATTTATCCTTCGAGATCCTTCGAAATGATATTCCCCATCAAAACTTTCTACAGGTTTGTGACATTATGTTTCGAAGCAATCTCCTTAACCTTGTGGCCCAAGTAGAGCTCTGTACCTTTTTAGACCAACTTCCTCTTCTGCTCAACTAGCACTTCCATGCTTCCATTGCCAGTGAAGTTCTGGATTAAGCCATTTCTGCTTGAACCCAGGTTCAATATGAGGCAGAAAACCTCCTTGCCCGGATTCTGAGTATGGGGAGGATGTTGCGATGAGCGAAGTGCATGGAAAGGAAGAAATAGACGCCATAGACAAAGCCCTTAAACAGACAGAATTTGAAGTGAAAGCCCAACAACTTACTTCTCAATTAAGGGCTTACCAATTAGATAAGCCAAACCTAGACAAAATAGAGGATAGAGTAGGAAAAGAGTTTTCTTTTATTGAATTTTCTTGGACTAAATTTCATGACCTTGTAACTTTGTCCATTCCATACTTCTACGAAATTGAGAATGTAGTTCAATGAATTCCAATGTAAATAAAACTGGGCTTTCCGAATTCCATTTGTTAGATTTTAATTGTAAACTGTATGGTTGATGCACTTTGACTCCTCAATGCCATCCCAAATTCTAACTCAAACTCTTTCAAGGTGTGAAATCTTCCCTTGAAGAAAACAATTATTGCCTTTTATGCTGACTCTAGGATCGACATAATTCTTCAGCTATCAATTTCGAATTAACCAACTTTGTCTTTCGAAAACTTGATTTGATGATATAATAGAAGTTCAATTTGAACCTTTCCAACATATGGAAGGTAATTGACAACTTTTGTCGGTTTCCTTTCAGAAGTAAAGCTTCGAATTTATCAATTTTGCTCTTCGAAACTCGACTTGATCATATCCAGTTCCCCAACAATATGGTTAATCAAGCAATTTCAAATCAACCAATTTTGTTTCAAACAATCAGCCTACATTTTCCAAGATATGGAAATTTCTTTTAAATATTGAATAAAACAAAGTGATCTCTTCTGCATACTATCACACCAGCTCTCAATTCTAGCCATAAGGTATTTCAAATTTTGTTTCGAAGGATTCTACTCTCATTAAGAAACCTAAAACAGGTCTTTAATCCTTTTGAAGTAAAATACCTAAACACTCTTTCACCGTGAGGCGTGGAATGTGCTTCGAAGTAAGCTTTCGACATTCGAAGCCGCTTGTCATTTCATTTTGGCACCAAAATTTGGCTTCGAAGCCAAATATGTTATTTCAAAGCTGACATCAATATTTGAGCTGTGTTTCCCTCCAAAGTTATCAATATTGAAGGAAACTCTTCGTATCTATACTTTTAATACTTCTTTACGAATTCCACGATATATTTTCCAAACACAACGGTTTTAAAACCCTTTTTATTTCGTGCTCTGAATTCACTCGTTTATTAAATACACAAACCCTTCCCTTCTACTAATCCTCCATTCCTTGCTGCTCATCATCAATGGATTCTTCTTCACTAAAAGTACCGTCTAGCAAACGTATAAGCCCAACCATGGCTTTGAAAAGATATATTGAGGAAGAGATCGCCAAATTTACAGCTGATGGGTCAAGTGCCATAGACGAACGCCTCTTTGTTCCTCGCCATAGCGACAAACAAGAATATGTCCTAGGTCCCATCATTCGAGAAGCTCCCGCTCAACTTCCAGCTTTATACCCTCGTTTGGAGGACCACTTTCTTCTCTATAAATGGGGGCTTGACTGGGGAAATTGGAGAATGAACCAACCTCACCGTTGCTGGCCGACATTGAGGGCTGAGTGGGAGGAATGGTATGACAGAGTTGTGCCTGCAAGAGAATGTGACCTACAAGAGCTCTGTATTCTCGACGCCCTTCATCTTTCCAGGTTTATCATTCCTGAAGACACTTTTTTGATTCTTGCTGCTCTTTGTTTTTGGAACATTGGCTTTTAATTTTTTTCAGTTTCGGTGTGGTATGATGGCCCCCACCGTTCTTGATATCTGTCATCTCTTAGGGCTTTCACTACTTGGTACTCCTTTTATACCCAGCTACCCAGACATTTCTGTTAAGTTTTCCCTTCCACCCTTAAATTCCTCCTACAGTGATTTTGTAAAGGCTGAAAATAAAAGGGAAGGCCCCGGGAGAGATCGAGAACTCTTTTCTTTTTTTTATACTAGTTGTGTAAATTTCTCTTTTGTACATCATCTCAGCGGATCATGCTTGAGTTCACCCCACTTGCGACGGCCCTTGTTTTGAAGAAACGAATAGCCTTAGCCCCTTACCTTTTAGGCCATGTCTATAGAGCCTACTCCCAATTTTGTGAAAGACCTCTCGACATCAATCAGGGAGGCCCTCTCTGGGTGCTTCAACTCTAGCTCTTTGCATACTTTACTGACCTGCATCCTAAGTGCTGAAGTTTTTAGTTCAAGACCCTAGTACTTACGGAGAAAAGTATGCTAGAGTTGCTTTTTATCCTGCTTCCTTTGCTTACTGCCTCACCTTTTTTCATCAACTTCCTATTTCCCCAACTGCCACCTTCTTTTGCCCCTTTGATGCCAACAAAGGACCAACTTGGCTGCAAACATTCTTGGCTGATAAAAAGTGTTCCATCCCATCACACAAAGATATGTGGGCTTCCATTTTGTTGCCGAGGGAACTGTTCATTGGTACTTTAAACCCTCAAGCCTACAAGTGCATATCTGAGGTATATTGTCCTTCTCAGTTTGCCAAACAATTTGGGCTTACTCAAGGAATTCTCATTCCACTCTGCAGTCTCTCGAATGTCCATCTCACAGCTAAAGATCTAAGAGTACCCAAATCCAAACTAGAGGAGGCAACATTTAGGCTGTTGAAAGACTTGAGTGAGTTCAAATTTGCACCCTTCATCCCCTCTGGTTTAGCTTTAAAGAGATTTCAAAATTGGTGGACAGCCAATATGAAAGTGCATCTAGCCATACATTATCATGATTTACTGATAGGACTAGGTGTGCCTTCTAAGGCTAAACCAACAACAGTCGAGAACATTCCCTCTCTTTCCACAGCTGCCAAGACTATTCCTGCAGCCTCACCCCATCTTGCTAAAGTTACCAAAGCTGCTTCGAAAAAAGGTATGTATTTTCAGGTTTCTTTTCTTTTAGACTCTTTTGTTTGTTTCCTTTACATTTATACCTCTTGGTGTAAGGTTTCCACAAGAAGAATCTCCTAAGAGAGCTGAATCTCTAGCTACTCTCAAAGACAAACATCAACAGAAAAAGAAAAGGAAGCTAATACGCACTCCTGAAGAGTCTGAATCTCACATGGAAGAGAGAGAGATTGAGAAAGAGCAGGAAATACCATTACAGAGGAAAAAAAGAAAGAAGATGACTGTCTCTCCTTTTGATTTAGTCGAAGACCTCACTCATGAGGCAGCTGCCAAAGTAGTAGAGGAGGAACTCACTCCTGAAAAGTCTAAATCTCAGATTGAAGAGAGAGAGAGATTGAGATAGAGCAGGAAACACCATTATAGGGAAAAAAGAGAAAGAAGATGACTGTCTCTCCTTCTGATTTGGTCGAAGACCCCACTCATGAGGCAGTTGCCAAAGCAATGGAGGAGGAACATTCCAAAGAAATAATTATTTTTCAAAGAACTGAGAAAAGGCGACAGCAACAATTACTAAGGGATGAAGCAGCTGCCACTGATGCAACCCAAAGGGAAACAATGAGAAGGCAACACACTGCCGAGCATTATTCCCTCCGTAATTCTCCCGTCATTGCCACCACCTCTCAAACTAGTAATTTCCTTTCATGTCTCCACTTTCTTTTCCCAAATTGTTGATATTGAGACTTAACATTGTTTTGTATTTCTTCTTTTGCAGTAACAACTACTTTGCCTATTCTTCCAATAAGGACTCCATCAGTTTCAGTTGAAGTTGAACAGCCTCAGGATGTGGAGCCCATTCAAATAATTGTCCCACTTCCTGGCCCTATATTTTCCATACCCTTCTTGAGGCCAAGTATTCCAGCTCCTCTTTCTTCTGGCTTAACTCCATACCTCTCTCATTTGTCTTTCGATTTTACTCAATTTGATTCTCTTTTGAGCTTTACTTCTCCTCCCCTTCCTAAGGAAATTCCAGCTGTTACTTCAGCTTTGATGGTAGCTGACTCCTATAGAGAAGGTACTGATAGCTCTCCAATCCATCATCCATTGTCTTTGCCTAGCTCCAGTCCTTTTTCTCTTGACCAACTGGTAGCCAAAACTATAGAGACTACTAAGGATACTCCACCTACTTCTCATATTCCTATGCAGTCATTTCTTCCTTCTACCAAGGCTCCTCCTGCACTTTCCATGTCAATGGATGAGGTGGATATCTTTGAGGCTAGACTTGTTAGTCTTTTTGACATACCTTCTACCTCTCTAATGACTAGCAATGAGACTGAGCCATTAGTTCTAGCTGATTCTCTGCTAGAAATTTTTTAGAGCTCTTCCTCCAGTGGTAAGACTTTCTTGCCTTTGATAGACTTGGATAGCTGTCTGGAGTTGCTGACAACCTTTTCGAGGATTCCTTTTGAAGCCTTACAAAGACCTACAATCAAAAATGGCTTCCTGCAATGCTGCAAGATTATTGAACAATCCGGCATGACTGTTTCAAGTCATTTATCTCAGGCAACAGCCACCGTAGATTTTTATATCAACATCTGTCATGCTGCTAAGGCTGCAGAAGAGAAGTTGTTGAGAGATCAGAGTTTTGTTTCTAAAGTTCATGCTGCAGTGTCAGAACTGAAAGAACAACATTCCTCTGTCTCCCAATTTGAAGCTCGACTGTTGGAAAAGAAAGCTCAACTTGAGGAAGAATTATCAGCAGTTAGTCAAGCTTTGAATCGGACTACTACCGAGTTGCAAATCACTAATCAAGAGCTATCTAATTGAAAGCAAGAAATGACTATAGCTATTCAATTGTTTCCATCCCTCAAGAATAGAGAATCTATTGTAAAAGAACAATTTAAACACTGTACTGACTTTTGGGGCAATCTATGGCTACATGTATTTGACTCTTTATGAAATAAATTCTTATTTATCATTGAAGTGTTCTCATGTTCTTTTATTTAGCACTTATTCTATTCCTTGTGTTTCCCACACGGTTGGATAATAAGGCTTCAAATATCTGCCATTAATCTTTTTGGGATGTACATATCTGTCATATCAATCGCATTCATATATATCATATTGATCAGACAGATAGAAACTCATTCATATTTGCAAAATCATAAGTTTAGAAAACATATCACAGTTGGATATACAAAAAATAGAGTAATTATGAAAATATCTTTAGTAAGACATTACTCACAGTGACTCAGTTGTTGATTCGTTCTCGCGAATGATCATACACAATTCATCAATATACACATGTTGAATTATATTGCTTAACTGGATTGTTCTTTAACTTATTCAATTCTCTTAGGCTTCATTCTAACCCTTTAATTCATTTAGGATGTTCAATTCATGCCTAAGAATGCCTAAAAGGAAATGAGAATGCAAAAATGATATCCACCACCTCCACCACCTCAGTCAACTCATTAATAAAATAATACTTTTCTCTAACTCATTTTCTATATCAAAAGCACATGTGACTTGCATTGTTAAGCCACCACTCTAGGCTACTTCAGTCAATTGAGAACCAAATGCTACAGATGCTTTACGAGGAATAACTTAATTGAATAATTGTGGCAGTGAATCTTGCTTTACAATATGATACTATAGGAGTATCAATAATAACCTAAGTGAGTTATATAAATAAAGAGAAACAGTGTTGTACTTGTATGTTTTTGGCAACTTCATTAGTTGTTTAATAAATGCCTTTTTACATGCATGTTTTTACTACCAAGATAGAATTCAAGTATAAAATGAGATACAAATGATACAAGAATCGATAAGATTTTATTGAATTTGTTCGCGGGAATCACTTATCCATTTATTTTGGGTTTGATTCTGCGATCAATTTTTATATTACAAAATTTATTATATTTAATTTGGTATCTCAAAAAAAAATTATGTTCTTCCCTAGCTCCTATCCAATCTTCCCATTCATTAGAGGGAAAAAAAAAAGAGAAAAGTAATAAGCCTAGCACATAGTGCAGAAATCTCACACTGTTACATATATGTTGCATAGGGTTTTGACCCTCGACATGACTTTTGCCCTACATTCATGATGTAAAGATAAACTTGACAATTATTTAGTATTGTCAAAGTATGAATTCAGTATGTTGATATAGTGCTCCTGATGTAATAAGATTAGTATTAGTAGTGGGATAAGTAGAATTGATGTTGTAGACACCTCATTTTTGATCGGCCTTAAGACTTGGGCGTTCCACACAAAGCTCCAGATGAAGATACAAAAGGTCACTCCAACCAACAAGTAACTGATGGGGAAGAAAGTCAAACCCGCCCTATACCCATTTTGGCCAAATCATTTTCTAGACTCACAAACCTATTTTCAAAATTTTTTTAAGGCAATTTTTAATGACCTGAACCCGTCCCTAGTGGTTTGGATCATGATTGGTTAGTAATCATGAGATTACCTACAACCGCAGACAGAATACAATCATATTTAATAATAAGGGGGCCAAAAAGCAGAAAACAGATTAACAAATTTTTGTCCAATGAGCATGTGCATAAATGGCATAAACAAAAACTTCTCATAAATTAATAACTTACACTCATATATTCATAAAAAGATTCCATATGTCCAAGATCATACTTATGTCATTAACATACAAACACCAAACTTATATACAGGAGCGGTCGAGCATGACCCATAGAAGGAAACAAAAAATCAAAGGACAAAAGAAACAAAAGCCTCGCTCGTGAGGCACTTAGGACAGACTTCACAAAAGCTTAGTATTCCTTCACAAGTTCACTAAGGCTGGGGCTAGACATCCCGTTGTTCACCTACATATATATATATATATATATAAACAGAGTGAGCTAAAGCCTAGTGAATAACATCAGAGTAAAGTGGTTATAAGAATGAGTTTTAATGCTTAGATGAAATCGATCTCATATCAATTTCGTATCATAGCGGAACGACCTTAGGCCCAATACATAACAGAATGACCTTTGGTCCGACATAACCAGAAATACAAAACAGAGCAGATCATACTTGATGGAACAACCTTGGGTCCAATTCATTACAGCTATATTATGACCATTTGGTCAACACATAATAGATATTCAGACTTATCAAATATTCGGAACGACCATGGTTTCATCTTGCCAAATATACAGAATGACCTTGGGTCTATCATGTACATTCGTATCTTATCAATCACATTTACAAATATCATGTGGATGGGACAGATAGAAGGCTCATTCATATTAAAAAATCATAAGGTTAGAAAATTTATCATATTAGAAGCATTTAGAAAATAATGTATATAAAATATATTTACTAAGATATTACTCATAGTGATTTGGTTATTGGCACGTCTTTGTGGATGCACCTACGTAATTCATAACCATGTACACACATTGAGGCACATTACTTAATCGAATCAATCTTAGCTTATTCAATTCTTTTAAGTTCATTTCTAACTCTTTAATTCATTTGGGAGGCTCAATTCATGCCTAAGAATGATTAGAAAGGAATGCAATTGGAGATATGAATAGAATACAACTTTTAAAAACATACTGAAATAGGACATTTCGCTCAAGCGCAACATTTGTCGCTTGAACAGACCACATAGTCTGCAAAAGTACTCGATGATCCGAATCTAGGCTCAATGATCATTGGAGCCAATGTGTTAAACAAACTAAGGTTGCTCGAGTGATCACTTGGTCACTTAAGCCATGTGCAAGGTTCTGCAAAAATGCTTGATGCATGAGATGGCACTCGAGCTAAAACTTGTTCGCTCAAGCGGTTTGGCCAAATTTTGGGTTTTCCAGAATAGAACTTAAACTTCAAAACGCAAGTTCAATCCCATAAACTCTTGCATGACATGTTCTAAACTATGAAAACTCTTTCAAAAACATGAATACAAAACCATTTCCAAACTCCATACTCAAAGCTCCTTGATTTAGCAAAATTGAAACTTAAAACTTCATGCATGTATGAACTTGACCCAAATTCTTTTCTAAGACTTCAAAAACATGAAATTCATCTTCAAAACTTTATGAATTATGAATGCATGTATGATACAACCTTCAATTCAAGCTTAGATAGCAAAATCATGCTAAAAAATAGTAGAACTCCTCAAAATCATGCATACATGTATGAATTAGCATTAAATTCACCATCTTTAGCTCAATTCTTATATTTAATCATATAATCTTCTTGAATTCACATACTTGATGACTTAAATTCATGAATTGAGGATCAAACACTTACCTAAAGTCTTCAATTTAGCTCAATCTAGCAAGAACTTAAGTCTTGCTTTACAATTCTACAACCTTCAAGCCAAATCTACCAAATTCTAGCTCCTCTCTCTCTAGAATGGCCTTACTCTCTCTCTCTCTAGAAATCCTCTCCTCATATTTTTGAGCTCAAATAATGAAGTTTCTAATCTTAACACACACACACATGCACTCACACACACATATATATATAGAAGAGTTGATTAGCTTAAGGTGCTAATTAAGGCTTAAGCTCACTAATTCCACATAAATTAATTAATCAAAACTTAATTTTTCTAAACTAAATCAAATTTTAATCAAACATCCCAATAGGCTCTAAAAATTATGTCATTCTAATTAAACCTATCAATTTCGAATTCAAAATAGAAATCATAATAGATAATTCACTAATGAAAAGATATGCACACAATTACACATCAAACACATAATTAACATTCAAAATTAAACAAGTACAAGTATAGTACGTGGTGGGGTTGTCACACACACACTCTCTCTCTCTTTCTTTCTCTCTCTCTCTCTCTCTCAGTCTCTCTCCCTTCCTTGATTTCCCCATTTCAATCTAGCTCTAGGGGTTTTTTTTTTTTTTTTTTTTTTTTTTTTTGATGCTGTAAGAGTTTCATTTTTGGGAACCAAATAAATGGGTTGTGATTTTTGTTCTAGATTTAGGGGGGTTTTTTTTAATTTTTATGCAGAGGCTTGATCTATCTACTAAATAATGAATATATTCATAGAGATTTGAAGTATTTTTCCTTCAACTTAGAAAGAGAGTTCATTCCACAAACAACATTCAAGTGATGGAGGTAGAATAGAAATGTACAAAACATGATTGGGACCATCCTCCTGTCATATTATGTATGAAAATATAATTTACAATTTATAGATTTCTCTTTTGATACAAGGAGTTTTATCTTGATTAGTCTGGGTACATGCAATTTCTTTTGTCCTCCACATACTCTGCCTTTATCAAACACATCCTGAGATTGATCCAAAGAGAGTCAAGCACTTACTAGAATTTGAACTTGTAACTTACTTTGTTTAAAGCGTTTATCACAAATCAACTTTTCACACTAAGAAATCTAAGAATAAGATAACAAATGACTTCTCTCCAAAGACTCCAAAACTAGTAGAAATTGAAGGCCATAAACATTGTAACGGCACCCTCCAACTAACCTATCTCAGGGAGAGGTCTCACTAGGAGCCCTAGTTTGAGCATTGAAAGGGTAACCCTACCATTATTCAATTTTAGTAAATGAGGACACAATTTAGTCATAGCACATATAATTCTCTCTAATCATTGGTTATAGATTTGTAGTGGACATACTTCAAAACTCACCTTTCTTCACCATAGAATATTCATAGTGCATTAGTCCTTTTCATGAACACTTGAATAGCATAATTTCATAAAAGTAGTTGTTTGATTTCTTTTAAGCCAACCACAGAGGATTTGGTGACTTTACCGAAAGACAGGCTATCTGTCATGACCTGAACCCACCCCCATGGGTTAAGGACATAGCCGGCTATTAATCACGAGATTACCTACGACCTCAAACCAAATCAGATATATAACTCATCAGAGTAAATGGGCCAAACAGAAGCAAACTTACAAGTTGTCCATAGAGCTGTGCTTATATGGCACATCATAACAACACAAAGTAACAACACAAAGTAACAACACAAAATAACTTACGTCAAAATAAGTAACAACACAAAGTTCTGTACATGCAGGATCATTAAGTCTAAGTCAGTCAAACCCAAAGTTTATATATACAAAAGTGATCCAACGTTTTCGCCAATATAGCAAACCACATCAAAAGAACAAAAGAGGCAAAGACAAGTCTCGTGCGTGAGACGGTTGGGCTGACTCTTCAAAACCTTGACTGTTTCACACAAACTTCATAGAGGCTGGGTTTGGACCTCCCTTGGCTCACCTACAAACACATGAATGAGCGCGAGTGAAAACCCAGTGAATAATATCAAATAAAGAAGATATACGAACGGTATTTAGAACAACATACATCAGACGACCTTGGGCCCAATTCATATTTCTATCTAGTATATATATATGTATAGGTCAAGTGACTGTGGTTCCAAATGCATCAAACGGCCTAGGGCCTAACTCTTTCATATCTGACGGCCTTTGGCCCAATCATTCCTGTCCGACGGCCTCTGGCCCAATCATTCGTGTCAGATGGCCTTTGGCCCATCCATTCATGTCATACGGCCTTTGGCCCATTCATTCGTGTCAGATGGCCTTTGGCCCATCCATTCATGTCGTACGGCCTTTGGCCCATCCATTCATGTCATACGGCCTTTGGCCCATTCATTCGTGTCAGACGGCCTTTGGCCCATTCATTCATGTCATACGGCCTTTGGCCCAATCATTCGTGTCATACGGCCTCTGACCCATTCATTCTTTCATTCATGTTAGACGACCTATGGCCTAACCATATGGCATAGCAAACATTTGTCCACAATTCAAATTAACAAACTTACAAGACTTATAGAGAAATAAGCAATTGGACAAATAACATACTTCAGATATCTTTACTAAGATATTACTCACAGTGATCGGCTGGATGATTTGCCCTGGAGCTCAACCCTACACATTCCATGAACCCAATGGGTCACAAACGATTCAATCCGTTGTTAATTCATATATCCCTCTTAGGCTTCTTTCTTATTCTTTTAACTCATTTATGATGCTCAATGCATGCCTAAGAGTGCTTAGAAATGAAAGAGAATGGAAAACGAAACACAGAATACCTTTACAAAATTTCTGAAACAGGGGTCCTCGCTTGAGCGTGGACTTGGCCGCTCAAGCGGACCCATTAGGTCAGCAAAAGTACTGGTTGCCTCATTTTTACGCTCGAGCATGACTTCGGACGCTCGAGCTGAAAGTCACTCTATATAGCTCCCCACTCGAGCGTGAACTTAGCCGCTCGAGCGGACATCTATGCCTGCAAAAATTTCTAGGAGCTCGCATTTCACGCTCAAGCAACGCTTTCTCCGCTCGAGCGAAGATGCCAAATTCTAGGTTTTCCAGAACTGTTCTTGAGCTTCAAACTTGCATTCAAAACAACATGTCTTGCATTTTACTGCCCATATTTCTCATATATGTATACTAACATGATACAAACACCAAATTACAACATTATGAAGCTCAAATCTCATGGATCAAATACATGCATGCCCCAAATCATACCAAATTTATTTCCAACACAACAAATTCATACATTCAACACCCACGCCTCTATGAATTGCACTCGCATGTGGAACACAACTTCTATTCTCAACTTAGATGATGAAGAGATGGTCAAATGTATGAACTTCAACTAAAATCTCACATGGATTATACATTTTATGCTCAAACATGCAAATTCATAGCAATTTCTCACATGCATGAGTACATTGACTTCCAATTCATCAAAACCAACTCAATTTCATCATTCAACTTTGAATTCACAAAGTTACAAACTAAAATCCATGAATTTACTCACCTAGAGGCCCAAATCTTCCAAATTATGGTTAGTTCTTGAGTATAGCTTCAAGATCACCAATTTCCTTAATCAAATCTCTATCTTGAGCTCCCTCTCTCTCTAAATCCGGCCCCTCTCTCTCTCTCTAGTGTATAATTTCGGATGTTGAGCTCCAAACAACCAAATGAGAGTGTAAATTGGCCCTTTATATAACCTCCTGTAATCACATTGTTTTAATACTAATTAATTGAGCACTAACTCATCAATTTAATCAATTTAATTTGATCCGAATTAATTTTCAATTAAATTTCACCGTGGGCTCTAAAAATTACACTAATCACAATGGCGTAGTCAATTTTAGTTTCTGTGGCCGACAAGGCCTTCAATTTTCAGTTTATAACAGTAAGTTGAACAGATATTTCTACGGTGAACAGATAGAAATTCAAAACCACATATATTCATATAAATGGCACTCAAAATCATATCAAACACATAATTACAATTACAATTAAGATTAATTAGCATAATATGGAGCAGGATTATCACAGTCTTCCCCCGTTTAGGAAGTTTGGTCCTCAAAACTTATTTTACCTTCGTCGAGAAACAAATGTGGATAGTGGAGTCGCATCTCATCCTCTTTTTCCCACGTGGCATTGTAGACGTGCCCATGGGCCTCATGCTACAGTTCGGACTCGATTTGTGTCGATTCTTAATCTGATCTCACAATGTGCAATGTGAGATTGATAAATCACCAAAGAGTCTAAATCCGACAAATCGTTTTGGAAAACTGATTTTTGTAAAGAAGTGCCAAACATTGGCTGCTTTGCCAGATACAGAGTTGCCACCTAAATATTTTATTTTGGGAGAATTTAGGAAACCCTGACTCGTTTGCCTAAGGCCATGTGTCCGTCATCACCAGAGTTGCCTCGGCTCGGGAACTTAGGTACGATTGGGGAAGGTCAGCTATGAACACCCCCTCTCGCCGATCCGAAGATCGGCCTCTACTAACCATGATATCTTGTTTTGAAAATATTATGCGTCCTTATTCCGGTTATTAGCCTAGATTTACTATGTGATGCGCACAGCATGACAAATATAGACTGAGTCGCCTAAATTGGGACAAAGCATCGCATATCCATTTGTTTGGAAATCGGTTTGAAATTTGCTACTCACAAGTAGGCTAAAACATGGATTTTGACGAGTTGTTCCAACTCAAACAATCCAACCTTCACCCACAGGCATTCAGGCAGATATATCACATAAGCATATAGCCTCATGGTAAGAATGCTAATATGGCAACACTCACACACATGCAAGATGCTAAAGCATAAGAGCTTACCTAGTACTCCAAGCCAAAACAGAAACTAGTTAGTAATCAAATGCATGATCCTAGTTCATGTTAAGATGGCTAATGCAACACATACAGAATGCAACTAGAATGGGCTCGGCTAATCTAAGAATGACATGTGAAATGCGACAACTTGATATACGTATTCAAGTTGGAATGAAAATACTATGCAGTTAGTATGATGCGCCGAGCCCAGTGCGTACAAGATTGATGAATGATGTAGGCATGAAAAGCATAAGGTATGCTAAATTAAACATGCCCTAAACTAACCATCGAAAGCTAGTAAATAAAAGGGAAGAAAGACGTGGGGTTGGAAGACATACACACACTCACGCACACTTAATACACAATTGCCCTTACTCGGAGGGTCCGAATAAATAATACAGATTTAAGTAATTAACTAGCTAACTAACTAACTAATTAATTACAAAACTTCTAATTAATCAACAAATTAATTACAGAAAGAAGGTGGCCGCAGCCCCGCCTCGGAATGATGGGATGATGCATGCTCGATTTGCCGCGCCCGGAAACTCGGTACCATGCCACTGTTGCCTCTACTTACACTGCTATGCTCCTTTGAAAATTATGAAAATCCTGAGGTTGCTTCTGAACTGCTCCTTGAGCATTGTGGAATGCCACCGGCCAAGGAATAAGATAACCGGCCATGGGAATATGCTCATCGGCTAAATATTGGGCCATCAGCTGGACACTGATGGCCGATCGGCACTACAAATGGCCGGCCGGCTATTTATTCCTGCAGAATCCTGCAGTTGACAGCAGTAGAGGGCAAGCAGTGTATGGCATGGAATTTTCAAGCAAATGTGAGCATGGCCACACTCTCTATCATGCAATGGACTTAAGGGAGCGTGGCTCTCGACCCTCGGGCCATCAATTATGCATTTTGATGCATGATGGCCTAAGAGGCCAAGTTGTGCATTTTGATGTCAAATGTAATGCACACCAAACAAACACATAAGGCCCAACCTCAATTTCAAGAGGCAAGGCATGCATGCAAAATGCAATGTAACCTAGGCATGCAAGCTAAGTATGCACCATGAACATGAGGGCAAGCAATGCAAACATGAAACATGGACAACACACAAACATGTAACAACATGTTAAGTGGCTAAAAGAGAGAATACATGCCAAATGCATTACAACCTAAGCATGCAACAACATGTCATATAGCTCAAGCAATGCAACAAAATGCAATATGGCTAAGCATGTGTCAACAATGCAAGTAATGAGCATGCAAAACATCATGCAACCAAAGCATGCAAACATGAAGCAATGTAACAGCATTTGAGCAACATGCAAAAGGTGGACTTAAACTAATGTGGACAAGCCTCAACCATGTCTAAAATCAGCGGCCAAATGCTATGGAAATGAGGTCAAATTTACATACAAACATGCATGCAAACATGGTCCAACACTTAAGCATCAAAGAGACAACTTTTAAGCACACTTAAAAGAAGATGAACATGGACATATGGCATACATATCAAGCTCTGAAATGGCATGCTAAATGATTCCAAAATGACTCCGAAGCATGCAAGCACTCATGATATGCATGGTAGGGGCCTCAAAACCCAAGACTCGCCTAAGCATTTATATTATAGCTATACAAAGCATGAGTGATATGGCCATGGCAGCCCAAAACAGTCCTAGGATAGCCCAAAATAAGCATAAAATTATGTTAGAGTAAAGCCAAAATATGCTAGGATGATGAGTCAAAACATCATGCACAAGAGGCTAGTAAACAAGATTTGTTCTACACCTATATGGAGCATCCAAAGGATGAATAAACCAACTATGGATAGGGTCATGACATGGAAAAACATTATCAAAAACATGCTGAAATGTAAACCAAACAACCTAACATGACATGACAAAGCATGAAGCATGTGAAGCTAGTTTAGGGGATTTACACTACAAGTGTATGAAGCATTCAGGGGTCACTAAACTAGCCCAAAACAGATTCATGACATGCCAAAATATGACCAAATACCCACTGAAATGTATCCAATACATGCAAGAATGAGGTGCTACTTTGAAAAGATATGAAGGGGGTTGCTCCACACATGCAAGAGGCAATCCTTAAATGACAAAAATAGCTCTGGAAAGAGTTCAAGAAGGCCTTAAAACTCACTGAAAAAGGCCTGAACCGAGCTCAAGAAGTGTGCAAATATGGGCTCCTTTGTAAGGCCAAAAATGCAAGCAAACAAGACAATAAGGAGAGGGGATGGCCCTCTCCTTCTTAGGACCTCAAAAAACCATCCCCACCACTTAAATCCCTCTATATTTCAGTGGTGGGAAGGCCAATACAAGGTGGTCCCGAAGCTCACAAAAAAGGCACAAAAATGAGGCCAAACAAGGCCTAAGAGGGGGTAAACAACCCCAAACACAAAAGTGTTCTTAAAAAAACTTAAAAATGAGCTCAAAATAAGACTTTTTTTAGTTTATGACAAAGCTCAAAAATTCTTACAAGGCTGGCTAAAATATGAAGCAAAAATGGGGATTTAAGGCTTAGAAACTCACCCTTGAAGACCTTCTTCAAAACCAGCACTCCAGCAGATTTTCTGAGTCAAAACCAAGTCTTGAGTCCCCACAAGACCCTCCAAGAACCTTAGATGAGTGGTGGAGGTGTGTGCTTAGGAGTTGTGGTGCAAAGGGGCCAAGAACCAAGCACTTTGGAGGCTTGGATGTAGAGATATCAAGAGAGATATATGTTTTGTCTTGGACCAATTTTTTACAACCTTTGAAATGAAAGGAGAGGCTCTCTATTTATAGAGCAAGGCAAAAGGCCTAAGCTTCTTGGAGAAGCTAAGGCAAAAGGGTCAAAGGGGGCAAGCTTCTAAGGGAAGCTAAGTCAAAGGGTCCAAGCTTCTTCAAGAAGCTTAGAACAAAAGGGTCAAGCTTCTTGGAGAAGCTAGACAAGGGTTCAAGCTTCTCGGAGAAACTAGAACAAAAGTTCAAAAGGTTCAAGCTTCTCCAAGAAGCTAAAACCAAGGGTTTGAAAGGTTCAGGCTTCCTCAAGAAGCTAAAACCAAGGGTTCGAAAGGTTCAAGCTTCCTCAAGAAGCTAAAACCAAGGGTTCGAAAGGTTCACGCTTCCTCAAGAAGTAAAACCAAGGATTCAAAAGGTTCAAGCTTTCTCAAGAAGCTAAAACAAGGGTTCAAAAGGTTCAAACCCCCCTCAAGAAAAGGTCTCGGCCAGAAAAAGTGGCCGATTGACCAAAATCAGTGGCCGGCCGACCAAACAGAGTGTCGACCGGCCAAACATTAGGCCGATGGCAACAAAACACAGCCGGTGACCTCAAGACATGGCCGGTGATATGTGGGGATGGCCATCAAGCCACTCCCTGTCCCTCAAAGGCAAAACACAAGTGTTTGGTGCAAAACCAAACACAAAACAGTCGAGTCGAGAGATCCTAAGCAAGGCACGTTGCCGAGACCTCCGGGAACTCAAGACGAACACAAACATGGATGATCACCGAGTGTTCAAACGGTGACGTCTAAGCCTTGAGGACAGTCAAAAATGGGGTGTCTACTGGCATCCATCCCATAGTGTTCTTATTTTCCACATTCACCATTGGGATGGACTTGCTTCTCAATTGTTTCACTTGCCAATCAATGATTCGTTCCGACTATTCGGCGTACTTCATATTGTCATCAAGAGCTACTCGGTGGTAATCAATCACATGAAACGGGTCTCGAAGATAACCCCTCCACATCGATACATGAAACACATTAAGCAACTGGACCAAGCCTTTCTAGGATTTGGAGCGATCCAATGTAACGGGGCGACAACTTATCCTTATTTCCAAACCTGACTTGTCCTTCATCGGAGTCACACGGATAAACACATGGTCACCAACCTCATACTCGAGAGGTCTTCTTCGAACATCTGCATAATTTTTTTGTCGGTCCTGAGCTGTTTTGAGCCTTTGTTGAATAATTTTGATCTTCTCAGAAGTGTCTTGCACAATTTCGAGCCCAAGTAAAGCTCTATCCCCAACTTCTGTCTAACAAATTGGTGATCTACACATTCTACCATACAAAGCCTCGTATGTTGCCATACCGATGCTGGAGTGGAAGTTGTTATTGTATGCAAACTCTGTTAGTGGCAAATGGTCTTCCCAACTCCCTTGGAAATCTAAAGCACACATTCAAAGCATATCCTCTAACGTCTGTATAGTCCGTTCTAATTGCCCATCTGTCTGTGAGTGGAATGCGGTACTAAACCTCAGTTCTGTGCCCATAGCGTTCTGCAAACTCTTCCACAATCTAGATACAAATTTTGGATCTCTATCTGACACAATAGATACCGGAACCCCGTGTAAACGGACAATCTCATCAACATATATAGTAGCCAGTCTATAAGCATCAAACGTAGTTCTAACAGGTAGAAAATGTGCAGATTTAGTCAGTCTATCAACTACAACCCAAATAGAATCCATACCTCGAGGAGTTCGGGGTAGACCAACAACAAAGTCCATAGTCACATGTTCTCACTTCCATTCAGGAATAGGGAGGGGTTGTAGTAGACTACCTGGTTTCTGATGTTTAGCTTTTACTTGCTGACACTGAAGGCATTTGGACACATATTCTGCAATTTCCTTCTTCATTTTAGGCCACCAATAACTTTGTTTCAAATCATGATACATTTTGTTATTGCCCGGATGCATAGCGAATACTGACTTGTGGGCTTCATCTAGAACTCTTTTCTTTAGTTCCGGAATATCTGGGATACACATTTGGTTTCGGAATCTCAACACTTCACCTTCAATGTTGTACTCTACTTTTGAACTTGTCTCAAATTCATCAATAACTTTCTTGAGGAATTCATCATCTTTTTGTTTCTGTTTAATCTCATAAATGATTGTCGGCTCGGTTGAAATAGCGGCTATCAATCCGTCCTATTCACACAATACCACTTCAATTTCAGACTTCTCAAAATCTTGCAAGATCTCTTTCTGTTCAGTAAGTAAACAAGCCATACTCCCTATCGATTTTCTGCTTAAGGCATCTGCAACGGTATTGGCTTTCCCGAGGTGATACTGGATTTCAAGATCATAATCTTTAATCATTTCAAGCCATCTCCTCTGCCGCATATTTAGTTTTTTCTGTGTGAAGAAGTACTTCAAACTTTTGTGGTCCATGTAGACTTCACATTTCGCCCCATACAAGTAATGCCGCCAGATTTTTAGAACAAACACAACTGCGGCCAATTCTAAGTCATGTGTCGGGTAGTTCTTCTTATGTGGCCTCAACCGCCGAGAGGTGTAGGCAATTACCCTTCCGTTCTGCATTAGCACACAACCCAGACCTTTATAAGATGTATCACTGAAAATTACAAAGTTTTCTGTACCTGTGGGCAATGTCACTACTGGTGCAGTGGTCAGTCTCGTTTTCAGTTCATGAAAGGCTAATTCTCTTTCGTCATTCCATTCAAATAGTTACCCTTTGCATATCAGTTGGGTAAGAGGTACAACTATCCTTGAAAAGTCTTTCACGAAACTCCTATATTACTTGGCAAAGCCCATGAAGCTGCGGACTTCTGTTACATTTGTTGGCGTAGGCCAATTCACAATTGCCTCTATTTTCTGTGGGTCCACTGAAATTCCCTCCTCGTTGATCACATGCCCTAAAAAGATTACTTCATCCAACCAAAACTCACACTTCTTTAGTTTAGCAAATAATTTCTTTTCTCTAAGTGTTTGCAGGACAGTTCTCAAATGATGTTCATGTTCAAGTCCATTCTTGGAGTATATCAAAATGTCATCAATAAAAACCACAACAAATTCGTCAAGGTAGGTTTTAAAAATTCGGTTCATTAAGTCCATAAATGCTGCCGGAGCATTAGTTACCCCAAATAGTATAACAAGAAATTCATAATGGCCATACCTTATTCGAAACGTGGTTTTCTCAACATCTTCTACTTTCACTTTAAACTGATGATACCCGGACCTCAAATCAATTTTGAAAAACACTTGTGATCCCTACAACTGATCAAACAGGTCGTCAATACGAGGTAGGGGATATTTATTCTTTATTGTTACCTTGTTCAATTCTCGATAGTCGATGCACAAACGCAAGGTTCCATCTTTCTTTTTTACAAACAACACTGGTGCACCCCATGGTGAAGTGCTAGGCCGGATAAACCCTTTGTCAAGCGGGTCTTGCAACTGTTCTTTTAGTTCTTTCATTTCGGCAGTACCCATGCTGTAGGGAGTTTTAGAAATAGGCTGGGTGCCTGGCATAATTTCAATCGTAAACTCTATCTCCTTGTCCACCAATTCCCCTAGTAATTCATTTGGAAACACATCTGGAAATTCTCTAACAATAGGGATACTGTTCAATTCAACATGCACAGATTGTTCAGACAACACATAACACAAATAACCCTGGCACCCTTTCCTAATTAATTTGCATGCCTTCATTGCAGATATTAAGTAAGGTGGAGGCACTACCCCATTACCTACAAACACAATTTCTTTATGTTCTGGTGGTTTAAATACAACCCGTTTTGTCACACAATCAATGGTGGCACAATATTTGGTTAACCAATCCATGCCTAAAATTACATCAAAATGTCTAAAGTTCAAGGGCAACAAATCTACATATAGGATAGCATCCTCAATACGTATGTCACAAAACCGGTATATAGATTCATACAATACAGATTCCCCAGATGGAGCAGATACACATAGCAGATATGGCATTCTAGAGGTCTACTCAATCTAGATGCAAATGCACATGTTACGAAAGAGTGTGTTGATCCGAAGTCAAATAATACAAAAGCATCCTGATTACATATAGAAATAGTACCTGAGACAACTGTGTTAGCATTTAGTGTATCGTTCGGAACAAGTGCAAAAACTCTCCATTGTCTCACGGTATCTCCGGTGGTAGTAGATCTCATAGTATTTCCCGGCTTCGGGATTGATACAGTTGAGTTAGCATCTAGCTTTCCACTGTTTTGATTACAATCTCTGGCCATATGCCCTTGTTTACCACATTTAAAACAAGTTCCTGACACACGGTAACAAACCCAACGATGCCTTTTACTACAAATATTACACATTGGGGATGTGTCTCGGGAAGAATTTGAAGTACCCGAGGAGCCCGTATTCTGTTTCTTTGAAAATTTCTTCTTCGAAAAGAAACCCTATCTTTTTGCTACCCTTCCAATCAATTGTTGATCTGGTCTGTCCTGCTATGTTAGCTTCTGATATTATGGCGTGGTCTAGCACCCCAATATAGGTTTCTAGCTTCAAGACATTTACCATTTCTAAAATATCACTTCGAAGCCCACCTTCAAAATGCCTCGCTTTCTTATAGTCAGTATCGATCACATGTGGTGCAAACCTAGCCAATTCAGTGAATTTGGCCTTATACTGAACTACTGTCATGCTGTCTTATTTTAGTTCCATGAACTCTGATACTTTTCTGTCACGGACACACTGAGGGAAGTATTTATCATAGAAGACTTCTAGGAATTTTGCCCAACCAATGTCTTTATGATTCTCACGCATTAACATCCACCAACTTCTTGCTTCATCTTCTAGCATAAAGGTGGCTAAAAGTACTTTTTGTGTCTCTGAACAAGGAAACACTTCAAATAGCTTTTCGATGCCGAGAACCCATGCTTCGGCTTTCAACAAGTCTAATCCACCATGGAACTGTGCCGATTTCATTTTCTTAAACTCTTTGGTGAGAGCTATTATCTGAACATCATTTTGTAAGTCTGGCACCAGAGGTGCCGGGGGTGGAGGTGAAGGATGTGGCTGCTGCCACTGTTGTTGCCACTATTGTTGTTGCCTCAATGTTTCTGCCATTTCCTGAATTAATCTTTCCATCCTATCCATTCTGGCAGTAGAGGACTCATCTATCTCATCACCTCTTGTTCTCACCATCTGATTAAACTTGCATTATGCTTTATACAAAAAATTCACAGGTATGCATATACTAAAGAGCACACATATTCAAATAATTCTCAATGCAAGCAAATCACAACTTATAACACATAATCGTTCACATTAGAACATTTAAGCATATTCTCGATGCTTTCAAATTCATACTTATCACATGAATTCATCCTAGATATTTTCTAGACGCTTATTGCTCATTTGGACAAGTGTGTGAGTTATTAACTCGCGCTTTGATACCACTCTGTCATGACCGGAACCCGCTCCTATGGGTTAAGGACATAATCGGACAGTAATCACGAGATTACCTACGGCCTCAAACTAAATCAGATATATAACTCATCAGAGTAAAGGGGCCAAACGGAAGCAAACTTACAAGTTGTCCATAGAGCTGTGCTTACATGGCACATCATAACAATCCATGTACATACATGTTAATAACTCACACCAAAATAAGAAACAACACAAAGTTCTGTACATACAGGATCATTAAGTCTAAGTCAGTCAAACCCAAAGTTTATATATACAAAAGTGATCCAACGTTTTCGCCAATATAGCAAACCACATCAAAAGAACAAAAGAGGCGAAGACAAGTATCGTGCGTGAGATGGTTGGGCTGACTCTTCAAAACCTTGACTGTTTTACATAAACTTCACTGAGGCTGGGTTTGGACCTCCCTTGGCTCACCTACAGACACATGAATAAGCGTGAGCAAAAGCCCAATGAATAATATCAAATAAAGAAGATATACGAATGGTATTTAGAACAACATACATCAGACGGCCTTGGGCCCAATTCATATTTCTATCTAGTATATATATGTATAGGTCAAGTGACTACGGTTCCAAATGCATCAAATGGCCTAGGGCCCAACTCTTTCATATCTGACGGCCTTTGGCCCAATCATTCCTGACCGACGGCCTCTGGCCCAATCATTCATGTCAGACGGCCTTTGGCCCATCCATTCACGTCGTACGGCCTTTGGCCCATTCATTCGTGTCAGACAACCTTTGGCCCATCCATTCATGTCCTACGGCCTTTGGTCCATTCATTCGTGTCAGACGGCCTTTGGCCCATCCATTCATGTCATACGACCTTTGGCCTATTCATTTGTGTAATACGGCCTCTGGCCCATTCATTCTTTCATTTATGTCAGACGACCTTTGGCATAGCAAACATTTGTCCGCAATTCAAATTAACAAACTTACAAGACTTATAGGAAAATAAGCAATTGGACAAATAACATACTTTCGATATCTTTGCTAAGATATTACTCACAGTGATTAGCTCGATGATTTGCCCTAGAGCTCGACCCTACACATTCCGTGAACACAATGGGTCACAAACGATTCAATCCGTTATTAATTCATACATCCCTCTTAGGCTTCTTTCTTATTCTTTTAACTCATTTATGATGCTCAATACATGCCTAAGAGAGCTTAGAAATGAAAGAGAACGAAAAACGAAACACAGAACACCTTTACAAAATTTCTGAAACAGGGGTCCCCGCTCGAGCGTAGACTTGGCCGCTCAAGCGGACCCATTAGGTCTGCAAAAGTACTGGTTGCCTCATTTTTACGCTCAAGCATGACTTTGGACGCTTGAGCTGAAAGTCACTCTACATAGCTCCCTGCTCGAGCGGACATCTATGCCTGCAAAAAATTCTAGGAGCTCGCATTTCACGCTCGAGCGGCGCTTTCCCCGCTCGAGCGGAGATGTCAAATTCTGGGTTTTCCAGAACTGTTCTTGAGCTTCAAACTTGCATTCAAAACAACATATCTTGCATTTTACTGCCCATATTTCTGATATATGTATACTAACATGATACAAACACCAAATTACAACATTATGAAGCTCAAATCTCATGGATCAAATACATGCATGCCCCAAATCATACCAAATTTATTTCCAATACAACAAATTCATACATTCAACACCCATGCCTCTATGAATTGCACTTGCATGTGGAACACAACTTCTATTCTCAAGAGATGGTCAAATGTATGAACTTCAACTTAAAATCTCACATGGATTATACATTTTATGCTCAAACATGCAAATTCATAGCAATTTCTCACATGCATGAGTACATTGACTTCCAATTCATCAAAACCAACTCAATTTCATCATTCAACTTTGAATTCACAAAGTTACAAACTAAAATCCATGAATTTACTCACCTAGAGGCCCAAATCTTCCAAATTATGGTTAGTTCTTGAGTATAGCTTCAAGATCACCAAGTTCGTTAATCAAATCTCTATCTTTCTCTCTAAATCCGGCCCCTCTCTCTCTCTAGAGTATAATTTCAGATGTTGAGCTCCAAACAACCAAATGAGAGTGTAAATTGGCCCTTTATATAAGCTCCTCTGATCACATTGTTTTAATTCTAATTAATTGAGCGCTACTCATCAATTTAATCTATTTAAATTGATCCGAATCAATTTTCAATTAAATTTCACCGTGGGCTTTAAAAATTACGTTAATCACAATGGCGTAGTCAATTTCGGTTTCTGTGGCCGACAAGGCCTTCATTTTCAGTTTATAACAGTAAGTTGAACAGATATTCTTGCGGTGAACAGATAGAAATTCAAAACCACATATATTCATATAAATGACACTCAAAATCATATCAAACACATAATTACAATTACATATATCCTTTTGCTTCTTTTAGTGTGTGTGTGTGCAACAAAAGGGTAAGGAGAGTATTGATAGTATTTTGGATAAGTTGGAAGCAAAAGGATGTGGAATTACAGAGAACTTTGAAAACTTTAGTCATGCATCTATCCGACGACTTGGTCGTCTACTTCCAGATGCTCGCTGGGTGAGTTTAATGAATTTCAGTTTTATTTATTAGTTGATGTTGGTGTTCTGCCATCAATTGTGGAGTAAAACCTTACCCTTCATTGACATAATTTTTGAAAGAAAAATTATTTACAAACAAAATTTTTATACATGAAACTCAACCAGAATGATGTGGCAATGCATTCTTGAAATTATATGGTACAATGATGGATGTTTTAATTTGAAAAGAATTTTCAACATCTTGTTAATAGACCCTTGTTTTCCATTATGATAAATAAGTGGCACAAAAAGAAAAGATATGGTATACTAAAGTGAATGTTGGCTGAGCTGAGATAGTAAATCAATTCAACTAATCTTATACTCACTCCATCCCAAATTGTTAGTCCATTTTTGGCAGTTGCGCCTTTTAATTGGGTCAGTAAAAAATGTATTTTTCCACAAATTCAAAGATCTCAATTAGTGAAAATGGACCAACAATTTGATACAGAGAGAGTAGCCTTTAGTGGATTAAAGTGGTGAAAAAGTACACATGTAACCAACACTCAATAGTTGGATCACCTTGAATTGAGAACATTAAGTCTTTTATATGTTGTTTGGTTGCTTTCAAGGTGGGTGGATACAATATTAATTTCTGGCATCCTAGATTCAAATTGAAGTTTAGAGTGCATTGCTCCTATTAAAAATCCAGTATACATTTTAAGCAGAATGACAGGAGCATTTTTAGCATTTTAAATCAGCAAAATTCTGACATTGCCTGTTTTTGTAAAACTTGTTAACAGATCATTAAAGCAGGGGGTCTGTCAAAGCTATTTTTGAAAAAGGAGGGAAACCTCTAAGATTTCAATGTAATTTAATCAAAAGGAAAATAGATAGAACTAACAATAGAATGTAAAGGAAACCAGCTTGTTTGGTTTTGGTTTCTAAAAAATACTTTTCAGAAAATTTTATTTTTTTTATTTTTTTGTATATTTTTGTTTTCAATGAATTTTTTTAATATTTTAAGCAATTATTTTTAATTTTTAGACACACCTAACGTAAATGCACTTAAAAAGTATAATATTTGTGAAAAAAAAAATCTTTATAAAATTCACTAAATACCAAAAATACAAAAAAAAATACTAAAATTCAGTATATTTTTTGCATTTTTGTGCATTTATTAATTTTTTAAAATATTTTTTCACAAATATTTTACTATTTAGATACATTTAAGTAAAGTGCATCTAAAAAGGTAAAAAAATTGTTTATAATTTTAAAAATATTCACTAAAAACAAAAAAAATACGAAAAATAAAAAAACTCAATTTTTAGAAAACTGAATTCAGAAAACTAAAACTAAACACACTGATTGATATCAGGTTTAATGTAGGATATAACTACCCGCTTTCTATATTAGGTGGTATCTCCTCCTTAGGGGATGTTGTGGGGTTCAACTTCCTTTAGTGGGACATGGTATTGAAGTTTTAATGATTAGTGGATAGTAAAACCATTGGATGGCTAGCTTATACCAATGTATGAAAATAAGTAAATGAACTAAGAAACACAGATAAGGACACAACTTCCTTGAGTGTCTCCTCTTTTGTTTGGTATATATATACATATATATTTTTTATCTGGGGAATTTAACTACCAAAGAAAAAACAGAACAAATAGAAAATAAAGCAGACTAAGAAGCACCCAACAAAGCAGCAAGAGCAGCTGGTGGGTTTGAGACCCAATCCTGGGGAAGATAACCATGTAGCGCCGCTTGTGCCACCCAATGGGCAACACCATTAGCAGATCGAGGACTCCATTGGAGGATCAACATTTCTTGAGAAGCCAATCTCCTAATATCATCAATAACCAGTCCACACTCCCAAGGAGGAACTGTCTCTGACACACTGAGGAGGATGACTGATTTATTATCTCCTTTAATAGTCGCCCCTTGTAAACCGCAAGCCTGAGCAAAAATACAAGCCCATCTACAAGCTAGAGCTTCATCTTGAAAAGACGAGGAGATGTATTCCTTCTTAGTTAGGCCATTTAGAATCTGTCCCGAAGCATTCCTCAAAACCACTGCAATAGAGGCCTAGGAAGAGCCTTTCTTCGTAGCCACATCCTAATTGAATTTGAATTGACCTTGATCTGGGGGCGTCCAGGTACCCACTCCCTATAGGATCAGAGAAGGCCAGTGAGGAAAAGATACTGTTTGGCGATGCACCGTGTTCTCAAATTTCGCCATTGCCACTCGAGCTCGATGCAATGTCGAGGAGGGCTCCACCGAGAGATGGTTAAAGACATAATTGTTTCGGTCCTTCCATATGAACCAGCCAATCCAAGCTACTATACCAAGGCAGGAAGCTCGTTCTTCCTCATTCTTGAGTTTTTTCACCAGCCCACACGACCATTGCACAGTCGATTGAATGGTTCCACATTCAACTTTGAAATTTAAATCACTCCCAAACCATACAGCTCTAACCCAACCATAGTCAAAAAGAATATGTTCCACCGATTCAGGTTTGCTGTAGCAGATTGGGAATTCATTTGAAGGGGTGCACCGTCTCCGAAACAGATTCTCTTTGGAAGCCAGCACATTTTTACACGCTCTCCACCAGAAATGTCGGATCTTTGGAGGAACTTTGAGAGTCCAAATTAACTTCCAGAAACTATTTAGAGGCCTAAAAGAGGAAGAGGGTCTCTGAATCCCCTGGTGTTGTGCCTCCGAAAGAGCTACATGATAGCCAGTTTTGACTGAATATACCCCTTTTGATTCAAAGTGCCAGATCATAGCATCTTCCTTAGTTGTCAAAGGTAGAGGAATTGACCTGATTGCTTCCATTTCCTCTTCAGATACCAGACTTCGAAGAACATCTACCTTCCAACTCATACGGGTAGAATCAATCACATTTTCTACCTTCGTGATCAAAGATCCATCAGGAATCAGAGTGGATATCTTGAATTTAGGGAGAGATGGCACCCATTTGTCGACCCAGAACTTGACGTTGGCTCCACTATGAATTTGCCATCGCAAACCTTCCATAAGCACATTCCTTCCCTGCAAAATACTAGCCCAAGCCCAAGAAGCTCTACGCCCTTTTGCCGATTCCAAAAAGGAGGAGTGGGGAAAATAGATACCTTTTAAGATGCGAGCACCAAAAGAGTTTGGGTACTTCACTAATCTCCAACCTTGGCGAGCTAATAAGGCCAAATTAAAAGCTTTGAAGTGTCGGAAGCGTAACCCACCTTGAAATTTTGACAGCGCCAAAGAGTCCCAATTTATCCAATGAATTCCTCTACCTTCTGGGTCACCTCCCCACCAGAATTTGCTAATATATGTATTCAATCTTGCACAAAACCATTTTGGAAAGGCAAAACAGGCCATGGTGTAGGATGGGATAGCTTGAACCACTGTTTTGATCAAAGTCTCTTTCCCCGCTTGTGATAATAATTTTGATTTCCACCCTTGTAACTTTGAGAACACTCTTTCAATTATGAATTGAAAAGCTTCCGCTTTTGACCTACCCCAAAAAGAAGGTAAACCCAAATATTTTGCATTTGCAAAGGTAGTCTTTAGACCTGAGAGGGCACATATAGAGCTGCTGACCTGTTGCTGAACATTTATAGAAAATTGCACACTTGATTTGTCAAAATTTATTTGTTGACCAGATGCCTTACAGTAAATGTCCAGAACCATCAACACATTTTTGCATTCCTGAAGGTCAGCCTTAAGAAAAAGTAATACATTATTCGCAAAAAATAAATGCGAAAGGGTTGGGCAATGCCTAGTTATCTTCATTCTCGAGATTTGATTATGAGTGAGACTTCGGTTGAGGAGTCTTAAAAGAATATCCACCACTAAAATGAACAGATAAGGGGAGAGGGGGTCACCTTGTCGAAGCCCTCGGGAAGGAATAAACGAGCCTCTTTTCTCACCATTCGCAAAAATAGAAAAGCTCATTGTTGTAACACATTCCATAACCCAATTTACCCATTTAGAGTGAAACCCCAACTTTTCCAAGACAGCAGCTAAAAAATCCCATTATATTCGATCATAGGCCTTGTTGAAGTCGAGTTTGATAGCCAGATAATAACCCCTGATTTTTTTAATTTGAGAGCATGGAAGGCTTCATAGGCCACAACAATATTATCTTGAATCATTCGTCCCGAGACAAAAGTGATTGGTTTGGAGAAATAAGGATCTTCAGAATTGGCTTTAAACGATTGGCCAAGATCTTTATGATGATTTTTAGAGTAAAATTACATAAGCTGATTGGGCGGTATTGGGATAATAACACAGGATTGCAGACCTTGGGAATCAAAATCAAATTGGTTTGATTTAGTTCTTTGAGCAGAAACCCTCCCTGGAAAAAACTCTGCACAGCTACGCAGACCGTTTCCCCCACATCGTCCTAATAAGTTTGATAGAAAAACCCCGGAAAGCCATCCGGCCCGGGAGATTTCACTGCCTCTAACTGAAATACTGCTGCCTTAACCTCTGCATCACTGACCTGTTGAATTAAACTCCTGTTCATTTCAACAGTGACCATTGGATCCACTACTGCTAAGGCCTCCATAAAATTTATGTTTCTTACACTTATGAATAAAGAGGAAAAGAAACCCAAAAGATGCTAATTTATATCTGATTCCGAGTTCAGCCAAGTCCTTTCCTCAGTTTGTAAACGAAGAATTTGGTTTCGTTGGTGGCGTTGAATCATCGAGGCATGAAAAAAAATGAGAATTCTGATCTCCATAATTTAGCCATTGAATACGGGATCTTTGATAGAGGAACATTTCCTCCCTGGTCAGAGCTGTCTCAAGATCAGATTTCAGTTGGTCTTGGGCCTGCATATTATCCTCTGTCCAGGGTTGGGATTGAAGAGACAAAAGCTTAGCTTTAATAAGAGCAATGTTTAGGCTATTGTTACCGAAGTGTGCCCATCTCTACAGCACTGAAGTTTTTTAACTAATTGGAACATAGGAGATCCACCTTGAGTGACAGCCCATTTGGAACGAATAACCTCGACTCAATCAGGATTTGTTGACCACATGGTTTCCAATCTAAACAGTCTAGGCACCCTCTTAAGAGGTACACAGTAGTTTAACACCATAGGGCAATGATCTGACCCAACTAGGCATTCATGGAAGACCTTGGCACATGGAAATAGAGCACGCCATTCCACAGTTGCAACTGCTCTATCTAACCTTTCATGAATGTTAGCACATCCATGTTGGTTATTTGACCAGGTAAAGGGGAGTCCATTGAATTCCAAATCCATGAGAGCACAATCAGATAATAATTCTAGAAAGGATTGTAACTGACTCATCCTGTACTTTGCACCACCCATTTTTTCCTCCAAGAGCCCAATTTCATTAAAGTTCCCAATACATAACCAAGGATATAGATTTTCAGAAGCAACCTTTCGAAACTGATCCTAGAAAACCCGACGACCTGATCTTTGAGGGGGAGCATAGACAAATGAAACTGCCCAGCTAGAAGAATTATCTGAGGTTATCACACCTTTGATCATGAACTTTGACCTGAACCGAATATCCATCTGAATTTCATCATTCCATCACAAGGCCAGGCCACCTAAAACACCTTCAGGATCAACATAGCACTTCTGATTAAACGAGAGACGTCTGCGAATTCTTTCCAAATACACCGATTTATTCTTGGTCTCCATAAGGAAAACCACCGTGGGGCGATGGGTTGCAATCAACCCTCGAAGGATCCAGACTGTCAAGGGTCGCCCCATCCCCTAACAGTTCCAGCTAAGAATTAACATAGAGGTTGTGGCTATTTGGGGCCAGCCACCAAGGCCCAAATTTAAGAGTCATCACTGTAGACAGATGGGAACGTACTCGGGACTTGTGAACAACGCTCATCTGGTTCAGAAGGGTTTGGTGAAGACTGAGAGCAACTTAGTAATTCCTTAGCTGGAGTTAGTTTTTCTGACTCGACTGTCACTTCAAAAAGCCCAGACTTTCCCAATTTCTGACCATACCTTTTTGGTTTGATGGTGGTCCTCTTCGATCTCAAGTTGGACCATACAGAAGAATGCTTTTGAGACAAGGTTGTAGAGATTTGGGAGGGTTGAAGTGGGACATCTGTCAGAGCAGCACACTTGAGCAATTTAGGGCTACTACCCTCATCATTATCTTCACAAGCTTTCCTCTTAAGAGTAAGCCAATTGAAAACCGTAGACATACAGTCGTCCACAACTTTGGTTCTTAAGTCATTACGAATGGGGCTAGAATTTGGGCTTACTTCCTCAATTTGTATTGGGTTGACCAGAGGGTTAGAAATAGTGGGCTGAGAGGAAATTAATGAAATTGGGTCCACTGGTTCTGTGACAAAATATCGAGGCCCTAAAACATTTTGTGGGTCAATAGGCTTGTTGCTGGGCCCAGTCAAAGCGCCTAGAGCTTCTTTCACCCTCAGAGTATGTCTTGCCTTAATACTGTGAAAATCTCTTTTGAATAGGGAAATGTCTGGGGTAGATGTTTTGTCCTGATCCACCGCCTTGTGCACCACGTCTCCCTCTGGCTCAACAGAGTTACGGTCTAAAGATTCAATATCTCCACCTGGCACCACAGGGTTACGTTCTGCCACATCAGTACCTTGACCATGTGCACTAGCATTAATGGCTCTACTCATTTCCCCCCTATGCACATAGTCACCACGCGCCGATGAAATTGATGGGCTAGAGTTGTTCACCGCCGGTCGGTGTAGCGTAGCTCTGCTTCTGGTCTTCATTTCTTCCATCTGTTTCTTGTAGTGCGCCTCTAGCAACCTAGAACTCCTTGTGATCCCAGTTTTCAACTCAGGTCCATACCCAAATGTTCTTCCTTCCTCCCGAGTAACAAACATACAACTATTCCGGTCATGGCCTATGCCGCCACAGTCAAAGCAGAAATCCAAGAGTTTTTCGATTTTGAAATCAATCCATAGCTCCTTTGTTGCCTGTGTAGAGGTACCGAACTGTTTTAGAAAGAAACCCTTGGGTAGTGGTTTAGTAACATCTAGCTCCACTCGTATTCGCAGGAAACTTCTATTAAGGAGAAGTCCCTCACAATGCCCATCCACCCTTATGAGACGCCCTAATCTCTGCCCTATAGTTTCTCCATTTGTTTTTGTCATCTTTTCCTTGGGTAGGCCATGTACCTGGACCCAGAAAGGGCTATTGATGCACAATTTTCACAAGTACTATTTTTTTTTCAAAAAAAAAAAAAACAAATTGCAAACATGGATACCATTTATGGAGCCTTGGCCAAAAATGGGAGAGAAAACCCAAATTTTAAAGAGATGCTACTCGAGAGTTAAATGCTTTATAGTTAAAAGTAATTTCATTAGTCGAACACATCAGCCTGTGTTTATTATTCATGAGTCATGAGTATAATTGTGGTTTTTTTTTTTTTTTTTTTCCATTTTTTTTTTTACCAGTATGATATAACAGGGACTTTTCTCAATGGGGACTTGATATCGTCGTACCATTACTGCAAACTCCAGGGAACAAGCAATTCCTGATTGTTGCAACAGATTATTTTACAAAATGGATCAAAGCAGAGGCATTAGCACGTATTCGAGATGTCGATGTTAAGTGTTTCGTATGCAAAAACATCATAACACGATTTAGCATACCAAGAGCACTCATCTTAAACAACGGTACCCAATTTGACTGTGGTGTCTACCGAGAATTGTGCAACACGTATGGTATCAGGCCATACTTTTCCTCGTCGGCCTATCCACAAAGCAATGGCCAAGCTGAGTCCTCCAATAAAATCATCTTGGACGGCATCAAGAAAAGATTGGAAAAAACTAAAGGTAGATAGGTCGAAAAGTTGCCTAGTGTGTTGTCGGCTCATCGTACTACTCCAAGGCAATCCACTAGGGCAACGCCATTCGCTTTGTGCTTTGGAACCCAGGCAATTCTGTGATATCCCTGTCCCGTAATATGTTAATTGGTCCTTAACATGAATGTGATTATGTGTTTAACATAATTTTGTGTGCCATTATGTGAAAATATGTGGTTTTGAATTTCTATCTGTTCACCGTAGGAATATCTGTTTGATTATCTGCTTTGGAAATTAAATTGAAGGCCTTAACGGCCACCGAAACCAAAATTGATTGCACCATTGTGATTGGCATAATTTTTAGAGCCTACGGTGAAGTTTAATTGAAAATTGATTCGGATCAAATTAATTAGATTAAAATGTGGGCATAGTGCTCAAATTATTTAAATGTTGGTTATATTGGTTAGTGGACTTATACATAGAAGGCTTTATACACTCAAGCTCTCTCTTTAATCAACTTGGTTGATTTAACTCTAAGAATAGGAGGGAAGGGTCGGCTTAGAGAGAGAGGGAGAGCTCACAATTGAAGTTCGATCTTGAAAGCTTCGAGGTTTTGAAGATTACTCAAAGGTTTGCTATAGATTGGAAGAATTGACCCTCTAGGTAAGCTTGTGAGCATGAATTTAAAAGTATAAGCTTGTAAATTGTGTATTCAAGGTGGATTAATAATCAAGAGTAAGGATTGAAGTGGAATTGAGTGGTTTATGTTGAATTGAAGGTCAATGTATGCATGCATGTATATAATTGCCTTGAATTTGCATAATTGAGCTTGAATTACATGACTCATGTTGAATCTTGGTTGAAATCTATGTATTTGACCATCTTTTCATCATATGGGGTGAGAATGAGGGTTATATGTCACATGCATGTACAATCCATGGGAGTAGAAGCTTTGAATGCATGAAGTTGTTATGTTAGTGATGAATTTGGTGGAAAATGAGCCATGCATGGATTCGATTTACGAAATTGAGCTTCAAAATGTTGTAATTTAGTGTTTGTATCATGTTAACACACATATATATGAAGTTTGAGCCAAAATCATGCATTTGGAGCCTTTGAATTCGAAGTTGGAGCTCAAGACCGCTCGAGCGGGGAAGTCCATGCTCGAGCGTGGAGCTATGTAGGATGGACTTCCGCTCGAGCGCCAGAATGCACGCTCGAGCGTAAAAATGATGCATCCAGCACTTTTTGCAGACATGGCATCCGCTCGAGCGGGGTAATTTCACGCTCGAGCGAGGAGCCACGAAGAGAGGCCTTCCGCTTAAGCACTAGACTTCAAGCTTGAGCGTAATTTTGATGCTCCCAGTACCTTTACAGGCCTCAAGGGTCCGCTCGAGCAGGGAAGTCCACGCTCGAGCGGGGACCCTGCTTTCTGAAACTTTGTTTACGCATTCTGAGTTCCGTTTTTTGTTCTCTTTCACTTCTAAGTACTCTTAGGCATATGTTGAGTATTGTAATTGAATTAAAGAGATAAGAATAAAGCCTAAAGAGGAAAATGTGAATTTAAGAACGGATCGAATTATTTGTGACCCTTTTTGTGTTCATGGAATGTGTAGGGTCAAGCTCCAGGGCGAATCCACAAACCGATCACTGTGAGTAATATCTTATTAATATATTTGAAATATACTGTTGTCCAATTGTTTACTTATATGTAAGTTTTGTAAGTTCATTAATCTGAATGGAGGACAACGATTGATATGAATGATTGGGCCGAAGGCCGATTGATATGAAAGATTGGGCTGAAGGTTGATTGATACGAATGATTGGGCCAAAGGCCGATTGATACAAATGATTGGGCTGAAGGCCGATTGATATGAATGATTGGTCCGAAGGCCGATTGATACGAATGATTGGGCCAAAGGCCGATTGACATGAATGGTTGGGCCGAAGGCCGATTGACATGAATAATTGGGCCGAAGGCCGATTGACATAAATGTTTGGGCCAAAGGCCGAAAGATATAAATGATTGGGCCAAAAGCCAATAGATATAAATGATTGGGCCAAAGGCCGTTTACTGTAACTGTTTCAATGATTGCTTATGTATCTTCCTCATTTGATATTATTCACTGGGCATTCGCTCACACTCATTCATGTACATGTAGGTGAGCCAAGGGACGTCCAAAACCAGCCCTGGTGAAATTGTGAGAAACAGTCAAAGTCTTGAGGAGTCAACCCAAACGTCTCACTCACAAGACTGTCTTCGCTTTTGTCCTTGTTCATAGTTTTTGTTATGTTGGCGAAAGCATTGGGCTACTTTTGTATATAAGTCTTGGATTCGACTGACTTAATCTTGTATGATCCTGTGTACACAATGTTCTGTGTTAGTATATATATTTTGATGTGAGTTATTAACACATAAATGTTTAGAATGTGATGGTGTGCACATAAGCACAGCTCTATGGACAATGTTTTAAATTTGCTTCCGATTGGCCCTCTTTACTCTGATGAGTTGTGTTTTATTGGATTTAGGCCGTAGGTAATCTCGTGATTACTGGTCGGTTATGGCCTTAACCCATAGGTGCGGGTTCAGGTCGTGACAAAGTGGTATCAAAGCACGAGTTAATAACTCACACACTTGTCCAAAAGTGTAATACGCGTCTAGAAAGGATCTAGGATGCATTCATGTGATAAGTATGACTTTGATAGTATCGAGAATGCATCTGAATGTTTCAATATGAACAACTATGTGTTATAAATTGTGAATTGCTGCCTTGCAAATTATTTGAATATGTATGCTCTGTGATATATGCATACCTGTGAAACTTTTGTACAAAGTATAATGTAAGTTTAATCAGATGGTGAGAACAAGAGGTGATGAGATAGAGGAATCTTCCACTGCCAGACTAGATAGAATGGAAAGACTGATTCAGGAAATGGCAGAGGCATTGAGGCAACAACGGGAATGGCAACAACAGTGGCAGCAGTCACATCCTCCACCTCCACCTCCACCTCCAGCTCCGGCACCTCCTGTGCCAGATAATCATAATGATGACCAAATGATAGCTCTCACCAAAGAGTTCAAGAAAATGAAACCACCACAGTTCCATGGTAGATTAGATTTTGAAAGCTGAAGCTTGGGTCCTCGGCATCGAAAAACTGTTTGAAGTGTTTCCGTGTTCGGATACACAGAAAGTGCTTCTAGCCACGTTTATGCTAGAAGACGAAGCAAGAAGATGGTGGATGTTAATGCGTGAAAGTTACAAAGATGCTGATTGGGCAAAATTCCTGGAAATTTTCTATGACAAGTATTTCCCGCAGTGTGTCCAGGATAGGAAAGTAGCAGAGTTCATGGAACTTAAGTAAGACAGTATGACTGTAGCAGAGTATGAGGCCAAATTTACTGAGTTGGCCAGATTTGCACCACACGTGATTGATACGGACTATAAGAAGGTGAGGTATTTTGAAGGTGGGCTTCGAAGCGACATTTTAGAAAGAGTGAATGTTTTAAAGCTAGAAACCCACATTCGGGTGCTAGACAAGGCCATCATATCAGAGGCTAACATAGCTAGACAGGCTAAGCCAACGACAGAATGGAAAGGCAACAAAAGGCAGGGCTTCTTTTCAAAGAAGAAGTTTTCAAAGAAGCAAAATACGGGCTCCTGGAATACTTCTAATTCTTCCCGAGATACAACCCCGTTGTGTACCACTTGTGGTAATAGGCATCGTGGGGTTTGTTACTGTGTGACAGGAGCTTGTTTTAATTGTGGTAAACAGGGGCATATGGCCAGAGATTGCAAACAGAGCAGAGGAAAATTTGCTGCTAGTTCGACAGCATTAGTCCCAAAACCAAGAAATGCTACGAGATCTATTCTCGTCGAAGATACCGTGAGACAAGGGAGAGTTTTTGCACTTGTTCCGGGCGATACCCGGAATGCCAACGCAGTTGTCTCAGGTACCATTTCTATAAGTAATCAGAATGCCTTTGTGTTAATTGACTCTGGATCAACACACTCATTTGTAACATGTGCATTTGTATCTAGACTAAGTAGACCTCTAGAATTATCACCATATCTACTATGTGTGTCTGCTCCATCTGGGGAATCTGTATTGTGTGAAACTGTCTATTGTTTTTGTGAAATGCGAATTGGAAATGCCATTCTATATGTGGACTTGTTACCCTTGAACTTTAGACACTTTGACATAATTTTGGGCATGGACTAGTTAACTAAATATTATGCCACCATTGACTGTGTGACCAAACGGGTTGTGTTTAGACTACCAGAACAAGAGGAAATTGTGTTTGTGGGTAACAGGATAGTGCCTCCACCTTATTTGATATCTACAATGAAAGCATGTAAATTGATCAGGAAAGGGTGCCAGGGTTATTTGTGCTATGTGTTGTCTGAACAATCTATGAATGCTGAATTGAATGATATCCCTATTGTTAGAGAATTTTTAGATGTGTTTCCAAATGAATTACCAGGGGAATTGGTAGATATGGAGATAGAGTTTACTATTCAAACTGTGCCAGGCACCCAACCCATTTCTAAAACTCCCTACAGAATGGCCACTGCCGAAATGAAAGAATTGAAAGAACAGTTGCAAGACCTACTTGACAAGGGGTTTATTCGACCTAGCACTTCGCCTTGGGGTGCACCAGTATTGTTTGTGAAAAAGAATGATGGAACTTTGCGTTTGTGCATCGATTATCGGGAATTGAACAAGGTAACAATAAAGAACAAATATCCCCTACCCCGTATTGATGACTTTTTTGACCAGTTGCAGGGATCACAGGTGTTTTCTAAGATTGATTTGAGGTCCGGGTATCATCAGTTGAAAGTTAACGCAGAAGATGTTGAGAAAACCGCATTCAGAACGAGGTATGGACGTTTTGAGTTTCTTGTTATGCCATTTGGAGTGACTAATGCTCCGGCAGCATTTATGGACCTAATGAACCGAATTTTCAAAACCTACCTTAACGAATTTGTTGTGGTTTTTATTGATGATATTTTGATATATTCTAAAGATAGACTTGAACATGAACATCATTTGAGGACTGTCCTACAAATACTTCGGGAAAGGAAATTATTTGCTAAACTAAAGAAGAGGGTTTTAGATGAAGCCCACAGATCCGTATTTATTATGCATCCGGGCAATAATAAGATATATCGGGATTTGAAACAAACCTATTGGTGGCCCAAGATGAAGAAAGAGATTGCAGAATATGTGTCCAAGTGTCTCCAGTGTCAGCAAGTCAAAGCTGAACATCAAAAACCAGGCGGTCTACTTCAACCTCTCCCTATTCCTGAATGGAAGTGAGAGCATGTGACTATGGATTTTGTTGTTGGCCTACCTCGGACTTCTCGAGGTATGGATTCTATTTGGGTTGTAGTTGATAGACTGACTAAATCTGCATATTTTCTGCCTGTCAAAACTACATTTGCTGCTTATAGACTGGCTACTATTTATGTTGATGAGATTGTTCGTTTACATGGAGTTCCAGTATCTATTGTGTCGAACAGAGATCCGAAATTTGTATCTAGATTATGGAAAAGTTTGCAGGAAGCCATAGGGACAGAACTAAGGTTCAGTACTGCATTCCACCCACAGACAGATGGGCAATCAGAACGAACAATTCAGACTTTGGAAGATATGCTTCGAATGTGTGCTTTAGATTTTCAGGGGAGTTGGGAAGACTATTTGCCACTTGTAGAATTTGCATACAATAACAACTTCCACTCTAGCATCGGTATGGCACCATACAAGGCTTTGTATGGTAGAAAGTGTAGATCACCTATTTGCTGGACAGAAGTCGGGGATAGAGCTTTACTTTGGCCTGAAATTGTGCAAGACACTTCTGAAAAGATCAAAACCATTCGGCAAAGGCTCAAAACAGCTCAGGACCGACAAAAGAATTATGCAGATGTTCGAAGAAGGCCTCTTGAGTATGAGGTCGGTGACCATGTGTTTATTTGTGTGTCCCCAATGAAAGGCCAAGTCAGGTTTGGGAAGAAGGGCAAGTTGTCGCCCTGTTACATCGGGCCGTTTCAGATTTTGAAAAGACTTGGTCCAGTTGCCTATAGAGTTGCTTTACCACCGGGATTTGAACAAATCCATAATGCGTTCCACGTGTCGATGTTGAAGGGTTACCTCCGGGACCCGTTTCATGTGATTGACTATCACCAGGTAGCTATAGATGAAAACATGAAATACGCTGAATGGCCGAAACGAATTGTTGATCGGCAAGTGAAGCAGTTAAGAAGCAAGTCCATCCCAATGGTGAAAATGGAATGGAAAGAACGCTATGGGACGGATGCTACATGGGAAAAAGAGGAGGAAATGCGACTACGCTATCCACATTTGTTTCCCGACGAAGGTAAATTAAGTTTGGAGGACCAAACTTCCTAAAGGGGGGAAGACTGTGATATCCCTATCCCGTAATATGTTAATTGGTCCTTAACCTGAATGTGATTATGTGTTTAACATAATTTTGTGTGCCATTATGTGAAAATATGTGGTTTTGAATTTCTATCTGTTCACCGTAGGAATATCTGTTTGATTATCTGCTTTGGAAATTAAATTGAAGGGCTTAACGGCCACCGAAACCAAAATTGATTGCACCATTGTGATTGGCATAATTTTTAGAGCCTACAGTGAAGTTTAATTGAAAATTGATTCGGATCAAATTAATTAGATTAAAATGTGGGCATAGTGCTCAAATTATTTAAATATTGGTTATATTGGTTAGTGGACTTATACATAGAAGGCTTTATACACTCAAGCTCTCTCTTTAATCAACTTGGCTAATTTAACTCTAAGAATAGGGGGAAGGGTCGGCTTAGAGAGAGAGGGAGAGCTCACAATTGAAGTTTGATCTTGAAAGCTTAGACGTTTTGAAGATTACTCAAAGATTTGCTATAGATTGGAAGAATTGAACCTCTAGGTAAACTTGTGAGCATGAATTTAAAAGTATAAGCTTGTAAATTGTGTATTCAAGGTGGATTAATGATCAAGAGTAAGGATTGAAGTGGAATTGAGTGGTTTATGTTGAATTGAAGGTCAATGTATGCATGCATGTATATAATTGTCTTGAATTTGCATAATTGAGCTTGAATTGCTAGACTCATGTTGAATCTTGGTTGAAATCCACGCATTTGACCATCTTTTCATCATATGGGGTGAGAATGAGGGTTATATGTCACATGCATGTACAATCCATGGGAGTAGAAGCTTTGAATGCATGAAGTTGTTATGTTAGTGACGAATTTGGGGGAAAATGAGCCATGCATGGATTCGATTTACGAAATTGAGTTTCAAAATGTTGTAATTTAGTGTTTGTATCATATTAACACACATATATATAAAGTTTGAGCCAAAATCATGCATTTGGAGCCTTTGAATTCGAAGTTGGGGCTCAAGACCGCTCGAGCGGGGAAACCGATGCTCGAGCGTGAATTTCGCGCTCCCAGTATTTTTGTGCAGGCATGATGTCTGCTCGAGTGGGGAAGTCCACGCTCGAGCGTGGAGCTATGTAGGATGGACTTCCGCTCGAGTGCCAAAATGCATGCTCGAGCATAAAAATGATGCATCCAACACTTTTTGTAGACATGGCATCCGCTCGAGCGGGGAGCCACGAAGAGAGGCCTTTCACTCGAGCACTAGACTTCAAGCTCGAGCGTAATTTTGATGCTTCCAATACTTTTGCAGGCCTCAAGGGTCCGCTCGAGCGGGGAAGTCCACGCTCGAGCGGGGACCCTATTTTCTGAAATTTTGTTTATGCATTCTAAGTTCCGTTTTTTGTTCTCTTTCATTTCTAAGTACTCTTAGGCATAGGTTGAGCATTGTAATTGAACTAAAGAGATAAGAATAAAGAATAAAGAGGAAAATGTGAATTTAAAAACGGATCGAATTGTTTGTGACCCTTTTTGTGTTCATGGAATTTGTAGGGTCAAGCTCCAGGGCGAATTCACAAACCGATCACTGTGAGTAATATCTTATTAAGATATTTGAAATATACTGTTGTCCAATTGTTTACTTATATGTAAGTTTTGTAAGTTCATTAATCTGAATGGAGGACAACGATTGATATGAATGATTGGGCCGAAGGCCGATTGATATGAAATATTGGGCCGAAGGTCGATTGATACGAATGATTGGGCCAAAGGCCGATTGATACGAATGATTGGGCCGAAGGCCGATTGATATGAATGATTGGGCCAAAGGCCGATTGACATGATTGGTTGGGCCGAAGGCCGATTGACATGAATAATTGGGCCGAAGGCCGATTGACATAAATGTTTGGGCCAAATGCCGATAGATATAAATGATTAGGCCAAAGGCCGTTTACTGTAACTGTTTCAATGATTGCTTATGTATCTTCCTCATTTGATATTATTCACTGGGCATTCACTCACACTCATTCATGTACATGTAGGTGAGCCAAGGGACGTCCAGAACTGAGAGCCCCCGGAGGGGGCCCCCCGCGCGGGGCCCGAAGGCAGCCCAGCGGAGCCCCCGCCGAGGAGGGCGAGGGGGGGCCTCAGTGAAATTGGAGAAACAGTCGAAGTCTTGAGGAGTCACCCAAATGTCTCAAGCACGAGACTGTCTTCGCTTTTGTCCTTGTTCATAGTTTTTTTATGTTGGCGAAATCATGGGCTACTTTTCTATATAAGTCTTCGGTTCGACTGACTTAATCTTGTATGATCCTGTATGCACAATGTTCTGTGTTAGTATATTATTTTGATGTGAGTTATTAAACACATAAATGTTTACAATGTGATGGTGTGCACATAAGCCAACTCTATGGACAAAGTTTTAAATTTGCTTCCGATTGGCCCCCTTTACTCTGATGAGTTTTGTTTATTGGATGAGGCCGTAGGTAATCTCGTGATTTACTGGCCGGTTATGGCCTTAACCCTAGGGGCGGGTTCGGGTCGTGACAAATTCTCCCCCTGGAAATTGCCTACCCACACTAAAATCCAAGGTTTTTGACATGGGCCGTAATGACATGATATTGGCCTTAGACTTGACTCTGATCGAAGAATGCCGAGATCGTTGCCTTAGCATGTATGGCGAGGTATCAGCAACAACTCGCTAAATCATACAATCAGTGCATACAATTGCCTTATTATACACTTGGAGAACTGGTCTCAAGAAAGTATTACATGCTGCCAAGAATCCAGCAGACGGAAAATTTGGCCCCAACTGGGACGACCCTTATCAGGTTGATTCAATTGCCGGAACAGGGGCATATCGGCTCAAAGACATGGTTGGGAGAAGTTTGTCGCGCCCTTGGAATTCTACACAGTTGCGCAAATTTTATCATTAAGCAAACTTGTACGCTATGCTAGCTTGCTTTGATTTTCGCTGATGTATGAACTTTTGTTGATATGTAAATATTTCTTTTAAATTCCCCAATGCAATTTCTTTTCTTATCCCAGTCTTGTCAATAATGGCTGATAACGACTCAAACA
>NW_021025104.1:93264-128088 GCF_004153795.1 Camellia sinensis
CACTTCACAAAGATAAGCATATAAGCTCTATCTTCACTTCTTTAGACAAGCATATGAGCTGTATCTACGGAGTTCATCCCCTATCCCGCTCGAGCGCCGGATGCACTCTCCCAGCACTTTTACAGAGCCAGGTCTCCGCTCGAGCTTCCAACTCCCCGCTCGAGCGGAACTCACACAACCCCGCTCGAGCGGCCAATTCCACGCTCGAGCGCCCAGCCCTGCACAGGAAATACTGGATGGGTGTATTCTCCGCTCGAGCGCCAAAACCCCCGCTCGAGCGGACAGGCCAAAATCTGGGCAACTAGTTTTGGTTTCTAAACTCAACCAACCTGTAACAAACCTGCCCAACACATCCTACAACTCAATCACAAAGTAAGAAAGGATGTAAACAGATAATGATCAACTACAAACATCCACGGACACATGTCCGGATCACTGTACAGCAAGGGTAAATCCGGGATCGCTATAAATAATATTATGACACATGTGAATATTGATCTCATTCTAATTGTAGTAATATAATTTGAAGAAAAATTTAAATTTGAAATTTTATTTTATAATTTAATAAATGATGCACAATTTAAGGAATGAATATTGATCTCATTTATAGTAACACAATTTAAGTAAGAATCCAAATTTACAATTTTATTTTAAGAATATAAAATTAATTTATAGACCAATCATATTGTAACACCAACACCCAACGTGCTCCAAAACCCGAGATTTTCAGATTAAAATGATGCCCTCGACGATCAACAACTTTTTTATAAAGGCCAAAGGTGAGTAAATCACTCCTACTAGATCAAAACCTAGAGAGAAGGTAGAGTCTAGAGTGAGAGGCTCAACAATGGTGATTTTGGAAAAGTAAGAGAGAGAAGAGAAAGCAAAAAGTGATTTGAAAAGTCACAAATTTCGGGACTTAAACCCAGTCTTCCGCTCGAGCGTAAAACACCCCGCTCGAGCGGCCACTCACAGACTTACGCTCGAGCGGATAACCTCACGCTCGAGCGCAGAATGCACTCGCTCAGCACTTATGCAGAACCAGACCTACGCTCGAGCTCCCAACCCTACGCTCGAGCGTACAACACTGCACAACAAATACTGGATGGGTGTATTTCACGCTCGAGCGCTAACATCTCCGCTCGAGCGGACAGGCCAAAAATCTGGGCAACTAGTTTTGGTTTCTAAACTCAACCAACCTGTAACAAACCCGCCCAACACATCCTATAACTCAAACACGAAGTAAAAAGGATGCAAACAAGATAATAAACAACAACCAACACCCACGGACACATGTCCGGGTCACTGTACAACAAGGGTAAACCCGGGATCGCTATACAACCCCACGTATTTCTAACCCTTTTATTTTTAAGCTTTCTGTGTAGCATCACGTCTTATTTATCACACCCATGTATTACATCCATTTTTGATGTATTAAGGTCCAGCTCATTTGCATTTGTAGAGTTTATCATTTCCAAGTTGAATATATGCGCCACCCCATGTCTTGAGATGATGTCCATGCCATGTCTTAGTATCCAAATCTATAGATGCATGTCATATACATGTTGCATTAGTTACTTGTCTATAGGATCGAGCATATACTAAGGCCTCGTTTGGGAACATGCTATTTTAGTAATGTCTTGGCTTTTAGGCTAAAACAGGCACATGCCAAATCAGGCCTAAACTATTCTTTCAGCTCATCTCGAAGTACTAGGTGAGCATTTCTTTGCTTTAGCATATTGTGTTCATATGTCCTCAATCATGTTCATTGCTACCGTGAGGCTAAATGCTTAATTGAAATATTTATATGAATGTTAGTGGATGAATGTTGTGTTGCTTATGTTAGAATGTAATTGATTCTTATGCTTCGAAGTTTGCACAAAAGGTTTTTCAAAAAATGCATAAAATCAAAGTGTAACCAAAACCAGTGACACAGTTTATATTTGATTGCCTCAGATAGTAATGTTAGTATTAATAATAACCGAAACATGAATGTATATTGATTATAAAAACCACATATCATGACTTAATAGAGATCGATCTTTTGATTGGGTGAACGAGGGTGCTCAATTAATGACATTTCCCTTCCATACCTAAGTTCCCGAGTTGAGACAATTTGGTTATGACAGATAATGGCCTTTGGTGCGAGTCATGAGTTTCCTAATTCCTCTATAACATTAGGTGGCGACTCTAAGATCTAGCAATGCAGTCCATTTTCAACATTTTAGCTACAATAAAATGGTTTTATTTTGTTACAAAAGTTATTGGATTTGGACTCTCACCTTTTGTTTCACATTGCACTAGTGAGACTAGATCAGGAGATTAGGAATCTGAACTGTTAGGTGCGCTTGGTAACCCCAAAGGCATCCCACAATAGTTCATGAGGTCTGGACTAAATGAGCCTGTTGGTGGCTTTAAGTCTTCCTCAACCTTGATGCGCTAGATGTGCCTTCCAACTGGGGGCATGTTTTTCTCTTATGCCCTGACTAACCACACTAAAAGCAGGTAGGTCATTGTCTCCTACTCTAGGACTGACTCTAGGATCGGTTAGGCAATGGTAATGGTGGCATCCGTTGTCTTCCTCCCTTTTATAGACAGGCATTGGACTTGTGACCTAACTGGCCACACTTAAAACAAGTTAACCCACCCTGAGCTTTCCCAGGCCTGCACTAGGCAATGGGAAAGTGGATCTAGTCTGTTATGGTTGGGGCTAGGATGAAGCAAAGCGCCTATGTTTCTTATTAGGCCTGAAATTCCTTGTGACTCTTAACCTGTAGACCCCAAACCCCAAAGCCTCTCCTTCTCACCCTGAACGATGATCTCTACATGCGCCACTGCCTCCACAAGGCGATCGTACTTCCGAATCATGTCCCGACAACCTTGAACAGAATTTTGGTTCTTAGCCTCTTCTCAACTGCGACGACATTCCTACGTCGCCACCAACTTTGGCGCAAACCGGGACAAACTAGTGAAGGCCACCTCAAACTTGGCCATAGACATATTCAGTTGCTTGAGGTCTTGGAACTCTTGCCTCAATCTCTCCCTAACAGTGGGAGGTAGGTACTTGTCCTAGAAAGCAACAACAAAAGCTTCCCAAGTCAGCCTAACTCGGCCGTTGGCATATTTCCACCATTAGCCCACATCTCTTTTCAGATAGTAACTCACTAAAGTCACCCTCAACTCACTGTCATCGATGTGAAACATCTTGAATGTCTTCACAGTTTGCTCCAACCATTCATTCGCGTTCTTGGGCTCCGGACCACCGTGAAACTCGTCTGGTTTAGCCCGCAAGAACTCTCGGGTAAGAAAACCCACCCTCATCTCTATAGCGTTCTCTCGGGCTTGATTCTCTGCCCTCGAGATGTTCATTGACTCTCTCAAAACCCCCGCCATTTCTCGGGCCGGAGACCTATAGCGACTTGACCCGCTTGCTTCATAACTCCCGCCGATCCCATTTACTTGGCCACATTAGCTTGGCTGAACCCCTCTTCTTGCACCGAAACCTCATGAACCGGCATTTCATGAACACCTCGACGAGGCCTACCCGCCTCTAGCACCACGCGCTGGACCTTTTCCTGACATCCTAATTTAAGGACAATAACAAACAATTTAGTACACAATTACATATGTGCTTGCAACCAAACTTCACACGTCTTATTACAATAATTAACAAGTTTCCAACTCATACAAACACTTAGTTTTCACTCCACGTAAACACATAATTCACATAAACACATACATATTGCTCATTTAGGATAATGTTTGTCCTACGAAATACCGAGAGTTCCTATTAGAACGAGTATTGATCAGGTGCCCTGCTAATAAGACTTCAAGGAATTTAATGGATGCAAACAACATCCTAAAAGGTCAATCTGATACCCATCTAATCACATAAGCATGTTATCATGCAACACTTAAAAAACGGCACATCTTTTAATTAGCGAAATGAACCCATTGTGGTAAAATCACTTCTTGTGAGCTCCAAGTATTCGAACACAGTTGCTCTTATACCAAGTTTAAACGCCCCCCAAATAAATGACATAAAGATAAAATCCATTCAATTACACTAATCTCAAATCAAGTGGTCAAATCTCTATATTTGTATTTCATTCATGCAAGAGATTTACAAAAAGAGTCCACATGCAATATCAATTCAGACTTCAAAAGAGTGAATCCATAGCATGTGCAACAATGAAAACAAAAGAGATAAAACAAAATAAATGTCCTAAAAGCTACAAGTTCCAAGGCTTAAGCCCGGTTACACATAATGATGATTATCCAAAAAACTAATACAATTATAGCCCTTATCTTGTCAAAAATATACAACAAAAAAAAATAAAAGAGTCTCGCGCTCTCAAAACATATTCCTCTCCTTTAGTTGGGCGGAATCACCATATCCTTTCTTACACAAATCCACTAGGGGTGAGCACAAAGCCCAGTATGAATATCTTAACAAAGTATATATGTTTAAGTTGTCTAACAATGTGTATGCTATGCAATGTCATGCTCCAAAAGTCATATTTTTATTTTCTTTTGAAATCATATGCAATGCTTTTTCAAAGATACATCATCTCGATAACTTCATAATACACAGAAGGATGGTAAATACTCAAGTAACTCATAGACTGGTATCTACAAGTAGGCATATCAAGCACTACCAACCCCCACCTTACCGGCTCCTAACCAGAAGGCACATGGTAGCTACTCCGTATATGTTTTCGGTCTTTCACCATAGACACTCAGGCCAACTTAAGCAATACCAATCTACATCCCCTAGCTGAGCTTACCAAGGTATTTACCCCAAAACCTTTTTAAGATCAATAATTGTTTTCTCAAAGCAATGAATTCATTTGTAAAACATAACCGTAATAATTGGTTTTCAAAGCTATGTATATGAATGTATGTAAATGAAACTTTACAATTTCCTTATTTCTCAACATTATGCTTTTAATAGAATGCAATTAACAGCATCTCTCAATTCAATAACCAATAACCATATCTATGTGACATATGACATAATCCATATTCACCATGTTATAAAGTTTTCAATTTTTTCATGATCCAAGTATTTTCACTATACTATCCATGGTAATTTCGCAACAAAAATCCATCCATTTCACAAATGATTTGACAACATAACAACATGTGATTTTTCTTCATCCTCCTCAACAAAATCTCATGTTCCCATGAGTTTTTCCTTAATAATTTCAACATTTCCCCAACTTTCAAAATCTAGGGTTTCCACCCAAAATGAGTTTCTTACATTTTTAAGAAGTGTTCTTGCCAATGAACTTCCAAGAGTCACACATTTCAAAAATAAGAATAAATTTCATAAGAGGAATGAGAAGTACCCTTTTTTTAAACCACATTCAAAACTCAAACTCAAATCCCAACTCATAACCCAAAGATAACATCAAGAAAATGACTAGAACATGCCAAAATCATATATATAACTCAAAAAAATTCCATACCTGAAGATTTGGAGAAGAAGAGAAAAGAAATCCCAAAAATTGACGGTGTTGAAATCCGATCTCCACAGCACAAAATGTAGCCCTCGATGAGCTCTCCAACTTTGATGAAGGAACTTGAGTCAAAACTCAAATGGATGTGGAGAAATCAAAGGTTTAATGGAGGTTGGTGAGAGTAAATGAAAGAGAGAAGAGAGAGAGAGAGAGAGAGAGAGAGAGAGAAAGAGAGATGAGGGAAAAGTGAGGTGGGTGCTCAGCCTAAGGGAAGAAAAGAAAAAAAAAATCAGACTACTAGGCACTTCCGCATGTGCGACACCCTTACCACATATGCAAAGCGCACTCTCCCGCATGTGCGACACTTCTCCCCTGCACGTGCAGTTAATTCAAAACACAACCTCAAACAAACCCACATCACTACACGTGTGGCACCCGCTCCCGCACGTGCGGCATATCTCCCGCAAGTGCCCTCTGCTTGTGCAATTATTCCAGTTTCTGGCCATCGAAGACACTCCCTCACCGCACTTGCAGTTTTGCTCCCTCTCTCGATTTGTAAGCTTGGCAAACCCACTACATCCCTAACTCCAACTATGCTTCCAAGACAAGGAAACTCAACTTCAGAACAAAAAATGGAGATATAAATCCAAGAAAGGTTTCGAGAGTGATGTACCTAAACGACCGATTAGGCCTTAGATTTAGTTCCCAACACGAGTAAAATAAACACGATTAAAGGAAAACAAGACGGGTTATGTACCCGGGCATCATAATACGTTTCTTTATAAACTACATATATATGATTAACTTATAATATTGACAAGAAAATATGGTTGAAAAGAATCTTGTAGCACAAAGAAGCTTTCTCTCACACTCTCTCTCATGCTATCTCTCTCTCTCTCTCTCTCTCTCTCTCTCTCTCAGTTTAAATTGTCGATTTGAGAATTGTAGGAAATTACAAAACAACAAAAATTCAGAGAGATGAATTTGGTGATGATCATCAAAGAAAGAAACAAACTAGAACAAACCTAGAAAGCAGCTCATCATCATCATTCTTCCATTGTTGTAGCTCGAAACTCTGGAAATTCTATTTTTTTCCATTGTTGCAGTTCGAACCTTTATTTTCTTCTATTCAGAGATCGTAGGGGCAAGGTTATCACTATTTTTGCTTTGCAACTGCATATAGGTATGAGTTTGGTAGGTATGTGTATGTTCAGGGTTTTCAATAATTTATTGAAGTTGGATACAATTTTTTGTTTCAAGATAGATTGATATGATATTATGTATCCCTGTATGTGTATGCTTATTGGTTAGGTATTTTTGTGAATGTAAACGTGCACATTCACTAAAGTCATTGTTGTTGTGGATTATCAGATTTTAATATTTTGCATTTGGTGATGTGAACTTCAATATTAGAAACATTTGATGGTTGCATAATGTGCAATGTAGATTGATGATTGCATTATTATTGAATAATGTGAATGTTCACATGTCACAAATTATTGTATAAGTTTTCATGATTTTTACATGATTATTACATGGTGTAAAAGTTCATATTGGCGTTGTCATCATCACATCATTAATCAATGTTAATATTCACATTTAGAAATAGTCATACAAACATAAACAATAATGTGATATTTTGGTCACAACATGTGCTCTTAATAATACAACATAAAGATGCGAATGTTCACATCAACATTGCATTTACCATATTGCACACTAAGTCAGTGGTTATATGCACACAATAACAAACAACCACTAACAATGTGAATGTTCATGGTGTCTCTATAATACCAAAATAACATGACAACATCAATAATGCATTACTCACAACAAATCACAATTAATGTTAATATTCACATTAAAAAAAATAGTCATACTAGCATAAACAATGTAAATGTTCACTTGTATGGTTCTATGAGGGAATATCATTTACCAATATGCATTTGTAACATGAAAATTCACATCAACATTTAGTGAGAGACTTGCAGAAGGTAGACGATTTAAGATTCTAGGAATGTGAGAGATTTTTTCCGTGAAAAAAGGAAGATATTTTCTCCATAGAAAGAAGGAGAGATTTTCTCCATAGAATAAGAGAAAAAAAAATAATTCTCCCCGAAATGAGGCGATTCTCCTTGGAATAAGGATATATTTTGTCCATGAAATAAGGGAGAAATTTTCCCAATGTAATGAGGATTTGTTGTTATTTTTTGTTGTGTATCGGTTTCAAAATAAAAATATGCACAAAAGGTTAGAAGGGTGATTTATTACTCTAAATAGGAACTAATGGAATATTAAAAAAGAAAATAAATTAAATGGAACATAACAATTAAAAATAAGACTTTCTAAAAAATGGCCCTTATTTGAAATTAATCCTCTCAAGAATGATTCTATTTATATAAGGATGTTAGCATAATACAATTTTCCTATATCTCTATTCAATCATCTACTTTAGAATTATCAATCTATCTCCATTGTTGGTTAATCTCTCTACAATTTTATGAAGTTTGATCTTAAATTCCTTCATTTCAAATCAATTCATCCAATTGAACTCATTTTACTTGTGTGGAAAACATGTAATGGGGAATGCTTTAGCTTTTTTATTTTTTATTTTTTTTTATCTCTCATGGGACTCCATAACTTCCATTGATAATGATCAATCCACTGGAGGACCAGTGCTCCAACTCCATTCCATTGTATAGGCTAATGTAGGAAAGGGTCAACCATGCATATTCACCCCCATGTAGTAGTAGGCTGAAGATAAGGAAATAGAGTGAGAGTCAACCAACAAGCATAGCCTTTAGACCCAACCAAAAGGAATAAATAAATAAATAAATAAAAATTTGCAAGTGACTTTGAAATGATGGTATGGGAAGAAAGGTACGTTTTCATTTTCTTTCAGTAATTTTACCTAAGAATTTTGATTATTTTGTTTGACATATTCTTAAATTTTTTAAGTGATTAAAATTAATTTTTTTTAATGAAAAATAGCCATGAAAGATAGATGGATTAAAATTATTTTTTAGCAAAATAAACTTATAAGCCAACTTAGAACTGTCAAATGAAACCTAGGTCTATGCCCCCATAACCCATTACCTTTTAGAAGGGCACTGTGCTTTATTTGGTTCAATCAAATAAGTTAAGAGGCTCACTTTGAAGATTCTTTCCCATTGTAGAGGCTCTCTTCACAAATCATGTATAAACTAAACGGAAAATGTTTGAGTGCGTAAGGCACATATTATATGTATTTATGTAAATTTTTATAAATATATATAAATTATTTCATAAAATCACATAATTTTTTATAAATATACGTAAGTTACCTTACAAAAATTGCGTAAGTTTTCATAAAAATACATAAGTTAACTTATAAAAATTTGAGAACTCACAACTTATGCATATATGTAAGAATTTATGCAAGTGCATATTGTATGCACTTGCAGATTTAAGAATTGCGACAATGCTACGTAGCTCAAATTTTGTGGCTCAAAAGTGGCTCAAATGGCCAAAACGACATCGTTTTGAGTACAGAACAACATAAAAATGTCCAAAACGACGTCGTTTTGACCATTTAAGCCACTTTTGAGCCACAAAATTTGAGCTACGAGACATTTTCCTAAGAATTGCTCTAAACGATAATTGTAACAAAATTAAAAGTTCTATTATCTATTTAGATCTTAAATTTATAAATGAATATGTAGAGAAAAAGATCAAAAAAAAAAGAAAAGAAAAAAAAAAGTGAAAAAAATATTCGTCACCTTCACTTTTTAAAATTTTTCTTTATAAATTATTGATTTATACACAATATTAATAGTAATCGAATAGTACAATTGGTTGAAAGCTTTGAATGGGCATCTAAAGTGAACATTTCAAGTCCCTTTCTATGTGGTTGTGATGTTCATGTGGAATTTACACTCAGGAAAAGGGTTAGGACATTACATCACTATGTGCATAAACGAAAAAAGCAAAAACATAAAAAATAAAAAATTTGCCACGTGTTGCAAGAATAAAGATGGTGATATGACACGTGTGAATATGCAAACCATACGAATTTTGCCAGCTAAAAAGTTTGGCGTTCTTGATTGGGAAAGCTTTAAGTCAACTTAACTGCATGAATGAACTTGTCAGCAATGAATATTCTCATCTCAAGAATTGATCTTGGAAGTGAAAAAAATAGTATTCTATTTACATACGTAAGTTGTTATCCTTTGCTCTTGCAAACGTCTTCTTCTATAAACGTATTTTTGTTTGTAAAATGACAATATATTAATTGATATTTAAACAAGTTGGGAGCAATATTTTTTAATTTTATGAATAATGACAAAATTTTTAAAAATCGTAATTTTAAATTGAATCGAAGCACATTTTAGTAGTTCAATTATCCGATTTTCATAATTTAATTAGATTTTAAATTTCATATGTAACATGTTAGTTTCAAATTTTTAACTTTTTTTTTTTTAATAGAATATGTTACATACAATGCTATTTTAGCAGTGTTACATTTACATAATTTCTTTTCGTCAAAATCTTCCGAGTGAGGTGGCAATTTAAAATGCATGTTAGGTGTGTAAAAATGGCCCGCGACCCGTGGACGGCTTGACGCTTGCCCGCTGCCCGGAGCGAGCCCAGCCTGTTTAGGCCCATTTGGGCCCAAGTCCGAGCCCAACCAGAGACCCTGGGCCTGGGCCTAGGTTATCATTTTGAAGCCCAGCCCATCGGCTCGCTTAAGGCCCAACTTGAGGCCTAATATTTTTTTAAGTGAAAAATAATAAAATTTTGATAGAAAACATTAAAAGAAAAACAACAACAAAAACAAAACAAAAACAAATAAATTTGTTCAGGCCCAAGCCCACCGACCTGCCCAAGGCCCAAATGGGCCTGAGCTGGGGCCTGGACCTAATTTTTTGGCCTGTGGACTGGCCCGGCCAAGCCCAAATTTTGGCGGGAGCCCGCGAGACCCAATATAGGCCAGGTCGGGCCAAATTTACACCCTTAATATATGTTAAAAGAGTTTTGAGAGAATATTAGAGTGTGAGTTTTGGTTGCCACGTCATTTGGGGAAGGGGGGTTTGAGGGAGAGAAATTGTATAGATAAATCATTTTTCAATTCTAATTTTTTTATCTTATTTTCGTACTTCAAGACACAAAATGAGTAAGTTCCATATGCATCTATGAATATGGGTTATGTTACTTTATATTTAAAGATGAGAAAAAGATGTAAGAAATGAGATTATATATATCATTATTATTTTTTATTTGAAAAAAAAAAATCTAAATGCATCATTAATTTAAGGGTGATCCTATTTACATAACATTAATACTTTCAGTACACACCATAAATAGATTAAATTTATATTTCTATAATATGCACTAATGAAATGGCTATTAAGAACAACATGAGGTATATTCTACTCGTTCAAAAATTTCATATTTAAAAATACAAAATACTCTTTATACATCATTATTCCTATGGGGTTTAGGATTTTAACATATAAACATTATATTTTTGCATCATCTTCACCAAATCATTCATTATCAATTAGCTAACTTTATTGTCGTCTCCATTATACTTATTTTTCAAACTCAAAATATTATTGATTTAAGAATATTGAAATCAATTAATTTTGAAGATTTGCACACTATGGATGACACTGAGATGTTTGGTTCCGATATAAACATTGAAAACTTTGATTTGAATATTGAAAATGTTAGTATAATGACTTAATTTTTTGGTTTTTTTTTTTATTTATTTATCTCGTTCGTATATTGGAAACATGAGTTTGTTCGTCGTGTTCGAATAATCAGAGTTGAATTTTTATACAATGTTCGATTATTTATATTTGAACAAAACAATTTTGTTCAAATTATTAAGATTACCTAAATATTAAATATTCATATATAAAAAATTAAATATTTTAAGTTAGTTCCGTTAAAATAAATTAAACTTTTATTCATTGTTCAAATATAAATTTTTAAAGATTAAGTTTGTTCAACTCTATATTTATGAATATAACTAATTTGATGAATTTAAAACGACAACAAGAGATGAGAGTTTAAAACCAACAATGAAAATCAACACCGACGAAGGCGGAGGCTAAATAAAACACTACACCGGTGATTTGAAAACGACAAGACAAGATACGACGAGATTTCAACACTAACTACGGAGATCAATACTGACAAAAATGGAGGTCAAATGAAACCTCCACCCGTGATGGAGATCAAGACTGATGAAGATGGCTTTGTTGGTCTATCATATGAAGATTCTCGGATTTTTGTTATGTAAAATAATGAAGATGAAAAAAATTTAGTGTGTGTAATGATGTGTATTTAAATAATTAGTGGTGTGTTAATATAAGATTAGTAAAGAAAATTAAGATGTGAGCTAAGTCATTTTTAAATTTTAAAAATTATTTATACGTGTACTAAATAATGATATATACTGAAAATATTAGTAATGTGTAAATAAAAACCCTCAAATTAAGCACATAAGATCATCTCCAACGGTGAACCAAAATTGACATCAGATTCAAATTTTGATGAAAAAGGCACTTTTTTATGCTCCAACCGTTGCACCAAATGAATATCAAAATGAGAATTCAGCAAAAAAAAGTATCAAACTGAGAACAAGCTAGGGATTTTACCAAATCACTGTTACTGACCGTTGAAAGAGGTACACCAGTCAACCAGCCGGTTGATTCAAACAGTTCAGTGGTTGGTTCAAACAGTTCAGAAAGGTTAAAAAAAAAAATTTCCTCTAACCGGTCGACCATCCGGTTGTCCTGAATGAGATTTGATGAAGGTGAACCGTTGGAGCGTGAAGTATCAAATTAAGAAAATAGTCATTTTTTAACTCAGATTTGGTTAAACATTAGGTGAACCGTTAGAGATGCTCTAACTAAGGGGTGATTTGACATCTCCTAAATAATCTACCTTTTTATCTTTTTTTTTCATCACATTACATTTTTACTTTTCTACATGCCTTTTTATAAAGATATAAAAAATATACGTATTTAAATTATTCTAAATAATCTATAAAAGTAGTTAAAAATAAGGCTGCTCCTGCTAGCCGCCCTGCAAAAGAGATGTTTTTTTTGGGGGCGGGGAATTTCGAAAATGGGTCTTAGTTAAAAGGATCCCAATATCTGCTACCTTTGCTAGCTGTAACTGCTGCAAGGTGAGAATTATAACTGGTTGTTATGGCCAGAATGGGTAATTGCATGGTGAACAATCTCAAAAAGTATATACTGTTGATAAATTATTATTTATTGGTTTAAATTATTATAAATGTTATAATTTAATTATAATTTTAAAAAAATGAGTTGTAATTAAACATTACATAATGCATAACTAAAGAATTCTTGAATCATAACTAAAATAATATTGTCAACATTATAATGAGTCATAACTAACATCACAATATGTATAACAAAATCATAACTAACATCTCAACAGGTCATAACCAAATATCACAGAGATCATAACTAAAATCCGTATCATAGAATTTCCCAATAAGAATAGAGTCTAAGAATTCAAAAAAGAAAAATATTAACAAAAACAATTATATGATTTAAATTTATTTTTATATAGCAAGATCTTTATTTAAAATAGAATTAAATCACAAATTTTTATTTTTATTTTTTATAAATTTTTAATCTCTAGATCATTAGTAGGGGTGTAAATAATTCAATTTGGTCAGTATTGAAGAAAAACTTAACATCAAATTGAATCTTTTGATTTTGTTTATTGAAAAACTGATATATATTATATGTTATGGTCCAATTTTGTTGGTTTAATATAAAGAAGAATTTACATGAGATTTTGTAAAATTTCACATTAAGAAAAAAAAGTATGAAAGTTGCTCTATAAATGTTAATCTTTTTAATTCTTATTACAAAAATGTATCATATTGGTCACTTATTATTTAATGCTCAATACTTAAAATATAAAACTTTTTAAAATTAAAACATATTATACATTATGATAAGCAGATCAAAAATCAAAATTCAAAATTTCAGGTTTACTGTATCTACTCTCTTCGTCCCAAAATATTTGTTCCTTATTCCATTTGTCACTATCCCAAAATATTAATCTATTTTCGAAAATCAATGAAGAAAATAATATGAACTTACTAATTTGTCATTCTTTTAAATTTATTAATAATACAAAAAATATAATTATAATAATTATTATTTTCAAAAAAATATATTATTAAAGGATAATTTAAAAAAATTGATATTTTTAAAATATAATAATTATATCATAAAAAAGTTAAATTTAAAAAAAAAATTATTATTTTCAGACGAAGGGAGTAATTTTTCTCCCCTCCTAATCACTGGTTGTAGCCAGCAAAAGTGTGACATTGATATTGACAACCCATTAACAGGACTGCTTTGTGTTTTCAGCCGAAATTTGGAACAAAAACATTAGGCCCACACAATAATAAATACTGCAAAAAACCAACAACAACTCACAATTATTATGGCTGCCTAGGGTTGGGCTAATGACCACCTCCCTCCCTCTCTCACTAATAAATTTACCCAGTTTAATAGGCCTGGCCCCTTTTTTTAAGGCTTTTCTTTGTACTTGGTCAATTATTGGGTAACCCATAGGCCCACTTAATTTTTCCCTATACAAAGGAGGTTTAAAGTTTTACAATTCTGAAATCACAACCCTTCATGGCCTAGCCTCACTCATCATCACCACACAAAAAATTTAAACTAAATAATAATGGCCTAGCCTAGCCTTGCCACAGTATTGATTTAGGCCTCGTTTGAGAATAGGCTAATTTAATAATTTTTTGGCTATTTGGCTAAAAAGGTAGGTAAAAAAAACTTGTATGTTTGGGATGACTTTTTGGCTAATTACGAAAAGATGTGCAAAAAGTAGAGAGAAAAGAGAATCTTTGAATTTTTGGTATGAATTGTTGAATTTTTGGCTAATTTAATAACTTTTTGGTTAATTGACTAAAATAGCCTCTTGCCAAACGAGGCCTTAGGTTTTGGGTAATGTCCAAATTTTTTGTTAAGCTTTCGTTTGGTAGGTGGATTAACTTTTTAACTTTTTAGTTTTTTTTTTATTATTTTAGTTTAGAGTTAAAAAGTTTGATTTAGGAAGAAATTTTAATTTTTTTTTATTTTTTTAATTTTTTTTGTGAAAGAAAAAATATAATAATTATGAGTTGAATGTGATGTTTTATCTTATTTAGTTAAAAAGTCTATTTTGTTTTTTGTAATTAAAATAGCAAAAAAAAAAAAAAACCCAAGTTTGGGCTTCCCAAACGAAGGCTAAATAAATGATCAAATGTCTTATATAGATGTGTGATCCACAAAAGTGTGGGGCTTATATTCATGTGAGACAATTAATCATTTATTTAGTAGAAAGTTTAGAATTTATAGCACTTTTCTTAGGTTTTATTGAGTTTGGCTTAGTTCCAGTGGGTGTGAAAAAACTCAAAATAGAAGTTACCATGGGCTCAAAAAGTTTATAATTTATAAATAGAAAAATTAAAAATACATATTTTTTTGAGATATGTTTAAAATACAATTTGTTCTATGTGATTTTTAAAATTACATACCGTCCCTTGAAAATTTTAATTTCATAACAAATGAGTATTTTTATTAATAAATTATCAAAGCAATTAACAGTTTTTAATAGTGTTAGAAATTTATTTTAATTAATAATTAAGGTAATTTTATTATCGTATAGGAGAGCAGATAGAAAATTTTATTTTTTCAGTTAATTCTGTTAAATAAAAAAATTATGACAATAAATATTTATAATTTTTTAAATCATATGAGATAATTCATATTTTTAAATAAATTTCACAGAGAGTGTATTTGTAATTCATTCTTAAAAATTTTGTGCTTGACTTTTAAAATATCAAAATTTTAAAATTACTTTTATCGTACAAGCTGTAGGTGAAAATAGAAAAGCATTTTTGGGCTGTCAAAATTGGGCCAGAAGAGTGTATTTGTTAGAAAAGTATTGCTTGGGCTTTCAAAATTGGTCCAAAAAAGGGAAAAATCACACACCCAGTGGGACTCGAACCCACAAAAATTGGCCCAAAAAAGTGAAAAATCATGCGCAGTGGGACTCGAACCCACAATTGCCTGTTAGAAGTCAGGCGCCAAAAGCATTTTTTCCTTGACTTTTAAATAATTAATTTTTCATAACTTATTTAAAGTACTTTACGCAATAATTGAAGTAAAAATTACATTAAACAATCTGATAAAGATTTTCAAATTAAAATAAATTATAATTATTCCTTTGAATCTATACTAAAAGCCTCATTGTTTTGCCAAAGACAGAGATTAGGGTGTTTGGAACTATCAAATTTGCCTAAGCTAGCTAACAGAGACAAAATTATTAAAATAGTTAATAAGATAAAATATCACATTTTATACATCAATTAATCATTTTTTCTCTCATAACCATATATGTAACTATAAAAAAATTCACAAATTATTTCAAACATAAGCCTCTTTGTCAAATTAGTTTATATTTTATCAAATTAACAATTTTGCCCTTAAAATTAAGCAATGGTATCTTTAATTGTCCGTATTTAGAACAAGATTCAAAATTCAAGGTCAAATGTGTCGCAATTAAAAAGTCAGGACTAAAGTGATACAACCCCCAAATTATAGAGACCGTTAGTGTAATCCGTCCTAAATTTTAATCTATTTCCATTTTCCTTCGCTAAATTTCAAAACTCAATTGTTAATCACCTTCAAAGTGTTATTTTATTACAATTAATTACTTTCATTAAGATTCTGTTAGGAATTTATACAAAATTAGATTATATGTTAAGCACATGATGTATTTATTAATTTTTTACGATAATAATGCATTTCCAATCTAAAAAAGAGGGAGATAATAATGCGTTTATATGGTGATCTTGTTTTCATTTTACCATTAAGAAAAAGGGAATTCAAGTGTAAATGAGATCACCAAATACGAGTATTATTATTTAAAAATAATAATAAGTATGTCATATGATTTACACATGTCATGATTTCGTTTAAATTCTTAACAAAATTCTAACAGAATGTGTTAGGTATGACAAGGTAATACTTTGAGATGGTTTACTGTTGAGTTTTGATATTTGGGGAGATAAAGTGTAAATGACATAATTTAATAAAATTTATATAATTTACCCTTTAATTTATATCACTTGACCTCATTTTCATTAATAATTTGTTATTTATATGGACAAAAAAATGATAATTATCATCACTTTTATACGAAAATATATACCTAACGTTATTTATTTATTTTTTTTTTTGTGTTTTTGCAACATTGACAATAGTTTCAATTGAACCTTATTAAAAGGGAAATTAGTATAATTATGTCAAAATTGTGAGATTTATTATATTTTTTTTAAACCTTAGGAGAGCTCAGTCTAATTTACCCTTTATTTTATTTTTTTTTATAAATAATATGCATATTAATAAACTTTTTTGAACGGACATATTAATCAACTTACATCTTACATTTTTTTGCTTAGGTTACACAATTAGATAATTTACTAATATAGTAGTATGTTAATAGAGTTAAATTATCATGTTATTCGACTTGTACTTAAAATCTCTAAGTTATTTTCACAAAATTTTGAATGTTTATCTGACAAATCTTGAACATCTAACTCATGCAAACCAATGCGGTAAAAAAAAAAACATCTATTCTATACTTTGCACACCCACCCTATAATTTAAATATATTTTCTTTTAATTCTCAATGTAATAGACTCATCAGAAGCTCCATGTACCCAAAAAAAAAAAAAAAAACAGATAAATTTAAAACATGATGTGGTGTATGTAAGTCATACATGAAATACAACTACTTTATACACTTTATTTTATGAATAAATGAAGGGAGTAAGATGATATTCGCTAATAATTAAGGAGAGCATTTATATGATTTTTATCAAAATGCATGAGTTAATAAACGAAGGGAGTAAAATGATATTAGTTAATAATTGAGGGAGTCGGAGTGTAATTAACCTTAAAAAAATATATGTAAATATAGCATATGCTGAATTAGAGCACACAATTTTGAAAAAAAAAATTGGCGTCAAGCTCTATCAAAACTAGGAATGAATTGTATGACTTGTCAAGAACAATTATAAAATTTCATGTATCTAATATTTTTTTTGCTGAAATAACAATATCCATATATATACATATATATATTTTTTGTGATTTAAAAAGTTTAAATTAGTAGATTTATTGAAAATATAGGATAGATTTTGATAAGTTATATATATATATTAACATGTGGTTTGATTGTTCTAGTATATATGAATTGAAAAGTCTCCAACAAGATAGTCTCCCATAACTTTTAACTTGAAATAAGCTGAAATATTAACTTTTAGAAATGCATGAAATTTTAATTTATTAATCTGTTTATTTGGGTGGAAAATATTTTTTGTATCTTCTCCTATTTGGTACAATAGAAAACGAAATTCAATGAAAAATATTTTCCATGGTCAATGGAAAACAAGCCTATTTAGGCAGAAAATGTAACACCCCCAAATAATTAAACATACAAGGATCTTGATTTTATCTTTTTTCCATTAGATAATCATGAAATTCCTAACATCATAATACTAAATAAATCTCCGTACTTGTATTTCTTGATATGCAAGAGATATACAAAAGGTGCCTACATATTCAATCTTCTCTAAAATATGAATGTATAGCATGTGAGATTGATAAAAGTAAAGAACAAAATATAAAATAAAGCCCACAGGTCACAAGTTCCAAGGCTTAAGCTTGGTTATAAGTAAGTGATTTACAAATCCATATACAGAAGCCCTTGACTTGTCAAAAATAAATAAAATTTCCGAGGCTTAAGCTTGGTTATAAGTAAGTGGTTTACAAATCCATATACATAAGACCTTGACTTGTCAAAAATAAATAAATAAATAAATAAAAATGACAAACAAACAAAATAGCCTTGTGCTCTCAAAACATCCATTCATTTCACTGAGGCAGAATCACTACATTCTTTCTTGCATAAATCCACTAGGGGTAAGCATAACACCAGTAGGAAGATCTTAACAAGGTAGATATGTTTAAATAGTCTTAAATATGGGTGCAATGCCATGCCATGCTCCAAAACTGTAAGTTTTATTCTTTTGAAATCACATGCAATGCTTTTTTCGAAAACACATTATCTCAATGAATTCCAAACACAAATACGGTGCAATAAATATGACTCAAGTAATCTCTAAACTGATGTCTGCAAGTAGGCATATCAATCACTACCAATCACCACTTTATCGGCTCCTAACTAGAATGCATGTAGTACTTGCTTCGTGCATCTTTCGGTCTTTCACCTTGAACACTTAGGTCAACTTAACCAATACCAAATTACATCTTGTATCCAGATTTACTAAGCGTATTTACCCCAAAATATTTCAAGATCATTAATTGCTTTCTCAAAACAGTAACTCAATTTTCACAACATAGCCGTAATAATAAATATTCAAAGCTATGCAAGTGAATGAAATACAAATGCAAATATATAACCCCATTGTACATTTTTCCACAATTCTCAACATTTTTCTTCAATGTGCAATACAACATTCAACATTCCTTAATGTTTTAAATAATAATCAACATTCTCAAACGTGTAACATATGACACATTTCCACATTCATAGTTTATATGAGAGTCTGCTGTTAGCACCTCATGAATTATTTTAGACCCTTCAATTTTTAGCTCTTTTTTTATTATTATTATAATAATAACCTCAAATAAAATTACTAAAAAAGACATCATTAATTTTGGGGCACCCCATCTCACAATTAAACCCACACACCATTACATCATGAATTAGGGTTTATGAGAGCACTCACCTTCATCACCACCCATCTATCTTCCCCAAATCTCACCTTCAAAACTTTCCCACCCTTAAAACCTTGAAAACCCTTTGGCGGCAATATTCTAGCGATAACGGTAGTAACCATTTGATTACCTACACTTCTCCAGCAATGATAATGAGTGGAAGTTTTTTCAATAACTAGAACTCCATGAGACCAGAGGAGCACAACAATAAAAGTTCAAAGGAAGTTCATAACTTTGATGGTGTTCTTAACTCAGAGGAGATTGGCCTTGTAAGGGTAAATTTCTTAAAAAGAATAACAAAAATAATAAAATATGTTCATTTTTTAGGGACTGAACTCCTGAACATATGACTGAAATTCGGAAACACAAACTCGAACATTGTTTATTTGTTCGGGAACCAGTAACCGAACATTAATCACCAAAGAAAAAGATGAAGTGGCAGAGAGAGAGAGAGAGCAGAGACAGTAATCACACTTGGCTGCTCTTCTTCATCATGGGTTTTGTTAGGGTTTTTGGAAGAGATTTTTTTGGGGTGTGGGGGGTGTGCATTCAATTTAGTGGATGGAATGTCTTCACAAGGATAATTTTGATATTATTTGGGGAGAGAAATTTTTTTTAAGGGTTTCAAAATTTAAAAGTCTCCAAAGAAATTGGGGGTCCAAAATAATAGATGGAGTGCTAATAGCACAACTCTTATATAATTATCCAATTTCCATGATCCAAGTATTCTCAACATACATCCATGGCAATTTCCTCATCAAAAACTCATCCATTTCATAGATGATTCAACAATATATGAAACACATGGTTTTTCTCATCTTTCTCAACAAAAGTTTCATGATCTCATGAGTTTTTCTCAAAATCAACTTTTTTCCCAAATTTTCAAAATCTAAGGTTTCATCTCAAAATGAATTTCTCTCATTTTTAAAAGGTATTATTATCAATGAACTTTCAAGAGTCACACATTTCATAAATCAAATTCAATTTCATGAGAGAGATGAGAAAAATACCACTTTTTAAACTACATTCAAAACCCACAACTCAACCCCAACTCATAACCCAAAGATTTTATAAAATAAAATAAAAAAAGATTAGGACATGCCACAATCATATATTTAACTCAAAAAAACTTCCTACCTCAAGCTTGGAGAGAAAAGATGAGAAAAAGCCCTAGAATCAGTGGTGTCAAAATCTGATCTCCACCGCATACGTTATAGCCCTTGATGAGCTCTTTAAAATTAATAAAGGAACTAAGGTCAAATCTCTAATAGATTTGAAGGGATAAAGAATTTAAGAGGGTTGGTGGGTATTTTCTAGAGAGATATGCCAGAAAAGAGAGTAGAGTGAAGTGTAGAAAGAGAGAGCGAAATGAAAAGTGAAAAAAAAAATAGGGTTATTCACTTTAGATTTTAAGTGATTAGACGCACTTTTCGAACCTGACTCCAGACAGACCGCTTGAGCGATGGATCTTGCGCTCAAGTGGTGAATCCAAACTCCCAGAATCTCTCTTCTCTGCAGATAGATCGCTTGAGCGGTAAATAAATAATAAAAAAAAAAGAACACTCAGAGCATCCTTTTTTCTTGTTTAAAAAATAAATAAATAAATAATAAATAAAAAATAAAAAACAACTTAAACCTGAATTATGTAAAAATATTAGTTTTTTTCCAAGTAGATTAATTAATTTATTAAAATTAGATTTTATTAACATTAAAATAATCTCTATGGTGAGAGGAACTCACGTGTCATTGCTGTCTATATTGAATATAATGTAACCGTCAAAATTATTTTAATATTATTTAATGATTAATAATTTACATTATGTATTTAATATTTTCATATACTTACAAATATTAGGGGTGCTCACGGACTTGATCAATCTATCAAAACCAATCAAACCAACCTAATCTATCTGCTTTTAAGCGGTTTCAATAGTATGGACGGACAATGTGGATGAAATTTTTTCTAATCCGCTTATATTTGGACGGATGGTGGATGAGAGGCCACCCAATCCAACTTGATCTACCAACTTTCCCTAAAAATATGATGTTATATTTTTATACTTTGTATGTTTAAAAAAGAACATTTTATTTAGTAATAATATTAGTTACTTATGAAATATGAAAGTTTGGTTTTCATATTAATTATAAAAAATAAAAAATAAATAAAAAAATTGGACTCAAATAAAGGCTCAAAATAGTAAAAAAATCACTCTACAATAAATTTTTTAAAAAAACATAAAATAAAAGTGTAAAACTCAAACTGCCAAATCGATCTGTATCCATCCACCAATCCGCACGGTCCCGCTCAATCCGCATCCGCTAACTAAGCGGATGAATGCAGATTGATTTTTTTCAATTCACCTAAGTTTGGATGGATGGAAGATGGGAAGTCACCCCACCTAATTCAATCTACAAGCTCCCTTAATAAATATAATTCAAACTATGGGTGACCAATATCTCTGCTCAAATCTAAATATGAGTTTTACTCAAATAGTAAAATTCACACCAAGTTTAAAAGTATGTTTGAATTGAACTCAGGTTACTCGGATTGAGCCAGACAAATTGCACACAAAACCAAATAAAAAATGTTAAAAATTCCATATTTTTTATTAAAATAATAATTTGTAGAAAATTTAGTCGAAATTTGTTATCCATAACATGCCCCGAATCAAATAGTGTTTTGTAGATATTTTTAGTAAAAACTTTTGTATCCATAACAATGCGCAAATCAAATAGATTAAAACGTGATAGCACATAGTTTGGTCTTAGTGCCTCAGAATTTTTTGAGAGAATTACTGTCCAGTGGGTGAAATAGATGAGAACCTTAAATCGGTGGGAGAAGATTGACATTCACAAAAGTCTTGGACAGTTGAAACGTTATTACCAAAGCATGGAAATCTAAAAACGACATTGTTTCCCTTATTCTTCTCCATTCACTAGTTCCAGCTCTCTTTATCTCTTCTGCTATGCTCTGCAACTCTCTCTCACTCTCCTGTCCATCATTCTCATTTTCTAGCAACGTTCTTTCCTCCCTCCCTCTCTTTACTCTCTTTTCCTCCATTCACGACTCTCCTTCGGTGCCCTAACCCTACGCCGTCAGCCGCTCTCTCCTCACTCTCCTTCGGTGCTCCAAGCCAACGTTGCAAGCCCAAATTGAAGGCCACTCTCTAAATTTAAAGGTAATCCATCACTCTTTCACTCTCTCTGTGTCATGACCCAAACCCACCTCTGTGGATTAGGATCATAACCGGACAATAATCAATGAGATTACCTACGGCCTTAGACATAAATCAAATCATGATTAATAATAGGAGGCCAAAAGCGGAAGCAAAATGTAAAGCATTGTCCAATGAGTTGTGCATACATGGCAAAATAAAAAATTTTCACACATACATAGTAACTCACACATCGCATACATAAGCCATTTATACATGTCCAGGATCATTCAAAAGTAGTCTTAACAAAACCATGGTTTTTTACAAACTTGATCAAACATGACCACAAAGAAACAGAAGATATACAAATCAAAAGTAAAGCCTTTTGCGTGAGGCAACCTTGGTTGACTCCATAAACTTGGTTTTCTTATAAGCTCATTGGGGCTGGGGCTGGACATCCCACTGCTCACCTACATACATATAGATAAAAAGTGAGCTAAAACTCAGTGAATAATACCAGAATAAAGTGGTTAATGAATGAGATTCATATGAACATAGGTCACACTTGTACTTAATACATATGGAACGCAATTTTCATTCATAATGCACTTAAACAAATCATAACAGAACGACCTCGGGTCCAATCCATTATACTTAGTACATGTTAAAGGGACAGAACGACCTTAGGTCTAAACCTTTTTCATAACTGATCATAACGTGGGTACTAAATGACCTCAGGGATGACGTTTCCATATTCTTATTCATGCGCATATTCAAATTCAAGATCATGTTCACATTTAATGGATCCATGCCCAAATGACCATCTATTCCTTCACATCATATGTACAAAACGACCTCAGGTCCATTATTTGCAAATTCATATTCACGTGTGCGTTTATAACCATGATCATGTCCACATTCGTATTCATATTCAAAACGACCTTTGGTCCAATCAATTCCTTGTTTAAAATGACCTTTGGTCCATTTAACAATCATACAAAAGGACCTTCGGTGCAATTCATGTGTAAGATGACCTTAGGTCTATCTTGGCAAATATTCCAAACGACCTTAGGCCCATTCCTTGTCCTTGTCAAATAGACCAAACGGCCTCAAGCCCATTACATATTCTCATTAATCATACCAAACGGCCTTAGGCCCATTGTGTATTCATATAAAATGACCTTTGGTCCAATCTTATAATTTCATACTTATCAATCACGTTTCAAGTCTTTTACGAATTAGACAGGTAGAATACTCATTCATAATACAAATTCATGAATTTGGAAATCTTACCAGATAAGTAGTATTTAGAAAATAGCATACATGAAAATATATTTACTAAGATATTACTCACAGTGTTTAAATGGTTGATTTGTTCTCCCAATTGACCCTACACAATTCATAACACACATAGAAATCGGGTCACAATACAATTCAATCCATTCTTTAATTCGTTTATCTTTCTTAGGCTTATTTCTACCTTTTTAGGCCAATTAGATTATTTAATGTATGCCTAAGAATGCTCAGAAATGCAAAAGAACAGAAATCCTATCATAATACGACTTTTCAAAGTTTCCTGACACAGGGCATTTCGCTCAAGCGTAACATTGGTGGCTCGAGCGAACCCCTTGGTCTACAAAAATACTAGAAGCTCTCAATTTACACTTGAGCCAAGACTGAAAATAAAGGGTGGTCGCTCGAGCGGTCTTTTGGTCGCTCGAGCCAACCTCCAATATCCACAAAAGTATTGAGAGCTCGAAATGCACGCTCGATCAACACTTCCATCTCTCGAGCGAATTGCTCGAATTCTGGAATTTCCATAATTCTATTTGAGCTCCAAACACAACCTCAAGGCTCCAAATTCATGCATGACACACTCAAATATGCAAGAACACTTCCAAATACATTTATTTGAAGGTAATTTCAACCCTTTGTTCAAAATTCCATGAATTCATCAAAATTCAAACCACAAACTTCATGTATGTGAACTATTTTTCAAATCTTGCATCTATAGACCTGTAAACTTAGAATTGGACTATAAAACATGGTAATCCATGCATGCATGTAAGATATAATGTCCAATTCATCATAATTTACAAGGTTTATGCTCAAAAGTAAAGAATCAAAACAAATTCATGCATGCATGCCCAAATTGGTCACAATTCCTACAATCTTTGCTCAATTCACATACTTAACTACACATTCTTTGTGAAGTCACATTTAGATGACTAAACTTCATGAATTTACTTACTTAGAGCCTTCTATTCTTCCAATTCTAGCTAGAACTTGGTTAATCTTCACAATCTTTCACTCCCTTGAGCCAATCTTCAAGTTCTCCTCTCACTCCTCTTGAATTCTCACTTCCCTCTCTCTCTAGGGTGTAGAACTTCAGAATTTTTGGGCTCAAGAATGAGCTTAACCACAATTAGAACATATATATATGCTTGCCTAATCAAAATGGCTAATCAAGGTTTAGTGCTAATTAATTAGGCTTACTTAAATTGAATTAATCTAATTAATTTGATCCGAATCAATTTTTAATTAAATTTCACCGTAGGCTCTAAAAATTATGTTGATTATAATGGCACAGTCAATTTTGCTTTCTGTCGCCTCTACAACCCTCAATTTCAGTTTAATACTGAACAAATTTCTCTACGATGGACAAACATAAATGCAAAAATGCATATAATTACATACTTAGCATCCAAATTCATATTAAGCACATAATCACAAGTGTAATTAAAGATTAATGGCATAACACAGAACAGGGCTATCACACTCTATCTCTCTCACCTTCACCATTGTTGACATTGATAACCTTTGTGTTGTTTGTATCGTTTTTCTATGTCCATTAGTTATTTGATGAAATGCTTAAACGGAAAATGCACATAACCACAACAAAACCCACCTCTCTCATTTGAAACCAATTTCCTCACCACTATAAACCCATGCCCAACCACCACTTTGTCACCCCTATTCAACGCTCAATTCATTTTATACAAACCCAATACAATATTGCTATATATATTGTGTTACTCCCATGTGTCCTACAAGGACATTTGATAGCTAAGTTAAACCATGGCCCACATTCTTATCTCATTAGTTTTTGTTTGATAACAATATTTTCATTGCTTTTACAAACTAAGACCAAATTGGGTCAAATAACATTTCAGCTCATTGTTTGTCACTTGGGAGAAGGTCTACCAATGGTTACATACCGTGTAACGCCAACCGAGGACTTCAAATGAGATGATAAAAATATATAACCTCCTCTACCCTTATCCGTCATGAGTACCTAAGGTCTAAATACATGTAGCTCGACTTTTTCGCTCCCCCTTTCGGAAGTTTGAAAGAAAGCCTTACAGTTTAGACTCCCGCAGTTTTGAATCTAATCTCATGTGTGCAATGTGAAATTGATAAATACAAAAGAGTCCAAATCCGACAAATCGTTTGGAAAATTGATTTTGAATAAAAAATGCCTAAATTACTACTTTGTTAAATACAGAATCGCTACCTAAATATTTTATTTTGGGAAAATTTAGGAAACCCATGACTCATGCCAAAGGTCACGTGTCTGTCATCACCAAAGTTGCCTCGGCTCAGGAACTTAGGTACGATAGGGGAAGGTCACAAATACATTTGAGCACCCCCACTCGCCCGATCAAAGATCGGCCTCTGCTAATCATGATATGATTTTTATCAACATTATATGCTCTTGCTCTGGTTTATTAAGCTAGCATTTACTATGTGATGCGCACACACAAGGTATAGGCTAGTTTGCTCAAATTGGAACAATTCAATTTCATGTTTGTTTTTTGAAAAGGGTTTGATTTTCCCACTTAACAAAACGAGCTTAAAGTTTTCGAATTTGCCACTTGACAAAATGGGCTTAAAACGCACATTCGTTGAATCATTCCAATTCAAGCAACAAGCCTTCATCCACAGGCATTCAAACAGTTATAGCAATTAAACACTTAGCCTTATGGTAAGCATACTAGACACGGTAGTCACTCACACTCATGCAAGTATGTTAAAGTACTAAAAACTCACTTAATACTCCAAGCCAAGAAAAGAAACTAGTTAGAAAAAATGCATGATTCCTAACTATACAATCATGACTAATGCAACACATGAGACAATGCAACTAAAAGGCTTGGCTACTAATATGACATATGGATCAATTTAAATAGCATGCGTTTTAACACATATTCAAAGAATTATTGAATGACAATGCAGTTTGAATGATGTGCCGAGCCTTGGTGAATGCAATACAAGATGAATGGATGCAAACATGCAATATGCTAATTGAAATATGATGTCCTTAATCTAACCATCAAAAGCGGATAAATAAAAGAGAGAAATACATGGGGTTGGAAGACATGCACATTATTACATTATGTTCTCACGAAGGAGAGTCTGAATGAATAAACTAAGCCAACTAGCAACTAATTGAGCTAGGCTAATTAATTAGGCTAAGGCTAATTAAGCTAACTATTACAAACCAAAATGAATAACTAGCTAAACTAATTAACTAATGTGAGGGCCGAATAATGATATATTGAGGAAGGCCAAGATATTTGAAGACATTTGACTGAATTCAATTTGGCTATAATCTAAGGGCTCTTGAAGCTGAATGTACAGTCGGCCATATGAAGAGTCGAATGGGAACCAACACGCAATCGGAAGGCCGAGTAAGCAGTCAAGTGCGAGATTAAGAGTGGGTTGACCCTTGGGCCCAAAGGGTAATATAAAAAGAGAAACGTCAACCGAAGAGAGGTATGTGAGAATAGATAAAATAACTTGAGATAGAAGTAAACTTGAGAGCATGCTAACTTGTCCATCAGAGTGCTAATTTTGGTACCCCCGACTGGAGTGTTCATCCATTTTTCTGGTGGCAATCAGGGGATCAAGGACGTCTAACTAGATCCTGGAGTATTTCAAAACCACTTCATCACAATTGGCGCCATCTGTGGGAATACTCAAGAACATCCATGGCAGGCATAACAGATGATTCTCCGGTAGTCGTTGACGACATTACGCCAAAAGACGACATCACTCCAAGAAACATACTTGGATCGGAGAATATCACCGCACGGCGGGCCTTGAACTTCGATTCAATAGTCCAGACCTCACCCTCAACTTCGTTGCAAGAGACAATGCAGACAATCATGGATTAAGCAAAGCAAAATGAACATCGTCTAGAAACCATAATGGCTAAGAACGAGCGCCTGAGCCAGGAGTTGGCCCAGGAGCTAGCCAAATCCTAACAGGCCGCACACCATGATTGGGGTCAACCCCCTGGAAAGAAACATGATCGACGACCTTGACTTTGGAAACACGATAATGTCAATGATTTTGACTCACCATCCCAGGAACCCAGAAAGAAGGGACGAGTCCATGTATCCAGCTTGCCCGAAGGAAGTCCATATATACGGCACAAGCGAGGGAAAATAAGTGATGATTTGGATGAAAAAGACAAGCATGACCCTTCACAAGGGCTGTGCTACCCAAGAAGTTCAAAGCACCATCGTTCACCCTGTATAATGGAAAATCAAACCCCACTGATCATATTCATCATTATAACCAAGCGATGACACTGCATACTGATGATGAAGCCCTCATGTGTCGAATGTTTCCGAGTAGTCTGGGGCCACTGGCCATCAGATGGTACTATAAACTGGAGCCGACATTGATAAAAAACTTCCATCAACTCCAAAAATCATTCAGGGTGAGATTCATAGATTTATCACCAATGAAATCTAGCCAAAGCAAGCCGATTCTTTCTGGGCAATGCAAATTAAACTAGAAGAAACCCTTCGTGAATATTCAGCACGCTATTAGAAATGCTTTAACCTGGTAGATGATGCCTGCAATGACTCCATGGCCATCACCGCTTCTAAAATGGGATTACATCTTGATAGTTCCCTCCGCAGTTCATTGACTAGACGGCCCCCTAAAACAGTTTGGGCGTTAATGAAGAAAGTTGAAGAATATTGTAAGGTGGAAGACGATGCTCTGCGGGTTAAAACCGGACAGAAAGCCGTTAAGACGGCTCCGCCTAGAATCGTTCAGCTGATAAGCGTCGTGCCGTCAAGGAGCCCCGAACCACGGAATCGGGCTAAATAAGACAAAAGACGTGACTTGCTCCAATCAAGTGATCAGTGTTCATACCGATTAAATGAACAATATCAAGTGGATAGAAGGTGCACAAGATGCTCAGACAAGAAGTACACGGGAGTTAGCAGAGCTGATCAGTAAGATTTTGTTGAAAGTTTAACACCTTTCGTTCTTTAAATGGCCATCCAAAATGATGGGACCTCTTGATACAAGGAGAAGGGGCTGTAGACACCCCATTTTTGACCGCCCTTAAGACTTGGGCACCACTGATGTTTTGCTTGGCGGAGAAAGGTGTGCAGGGCAAATGTTCAGTTTCTTCGGCAAGGAGAGAGGCAAATCCTTTAAAACACTTTGTTTAGGGGGTTTGGAGTTGAAGAAGAGAGGAAAGGAGAGGAGAAAACTAGTTTGGGAGAAGTTCGGCATGAATCCGGGTAGAAGCGAGTCGAGCAGCCCTCGCTAAATCGGGCTTATCTATATGTACACTTGGATTTTAGTTATGAGGTCACCACCATTGGAAAGAAGACTTCCGGGGCCTCATTTTCCACTCAAGAATCTCTTAAATCCGAGACCGGAGGGGGGAGATATGATTGGTTGAAGTTGGGCATCATCCCGGTTAGATTGAATCTGCGCGGCTTCACCAAAATGGGCATAACTCTTTCCACAGGAGGAATTTTAATGCAAGGTTTGCGCCATTGGAAAGCTAACTTCCGGGGCTTCAATTTGGACACCAACCGGCCATTTTTTGAACTTACCGGCCATCCACCGGCACTATATTTATCCGACCGGCCAGTATAAATTGCAGGTCGGCAATATATTGTGCCGACCGGCCATTTATTTTGCCGATGACCTCCTTTCATGGCCGATATGCCCCTTTTTCATCCCTCAAGCATGGTGCATGCCAGCTGTACCAGCTGGGATGCACAGACCCTACTCCCCGTGCATATATGTGGCTATTTTGCACCTTTGCACACCCTTTGACCCCTTTTCCTGCACCCTTTGCTCAAGGCTTCTTGAGGAAGCCTTGACCCCTTGTCTTGGCTTCCCCAAGAAGCTTACCAGCTGTCCTAGCTTCTCCAATAAGCCTTGACCTCCCCTTAAACCCCTTTGACCCTTTGTAGCTTGTCTTAGAAGCTTAGTCTTGCCTATATAAGGGGCCTCTCCTCCTCCATTGTTTTGGTTGGATTTTTGGAACAAAAAACCAGAGATATATAGATATACCTGATATATAATACATACATATATCCCTTCATCTCTCACTATGAGTCCTCCCAATTCAAGCCATCAACACACCCATGTTCTTGGGCCATTTCTTCATCAAACTCATAGCACATGAGCATCCTTACATCCATTGCAGCAACTTGAAGGCTGTTCTTCAGAGCTTTAGAGCACCTAAAGCTTGGTTCCCAAGAGGTGCTGGTTTGCTGATCTTCCAAGGGTGAGTCTATCTTCCCTTTTCTAGCCTTTTGTTGCTTCATATCTAAGCCATAGTTGCTTGCATTTTTGGGCTCCGACCCAGAATTCAAATCAATCATGAGTTTTGAGGTCCTCTTGCTGTTTGGTTTGAGGACCCTGCTGTTTGAGACTAGTAGCTAGCACTTCTTCATTAGCCTCTATGGCATAATTTTGCATAATTTTTGGCTTGCATGTGTATCTGTTTTGAGGTGCATTTATAATCTGGAGTTGCTTATTTTGAGCCTTCTTCCAACATTCAGAAGGGCTCAAACAACTGTTTGGATTACTCTTATGTGCTACTTGCTGTTGAAATCCATGGTGTTAGACCCGTTTTTTTGTAGCCCATTTTGAGCCGCTAATCTTTGCTTGCTGTTTGGCCATGTCATTAAAACTGTAAAAATGGCTTGTTCAGGGCTGTATTGCTTTCTGTCTTCCATTCCGATTCCATATTGTTGCAGTCGCTTTGTATAGGCTGTACACGCATTTCATTGTGCCTTATCATGCATTATTCGGGATCATTTCGCATGCGTTTGAGGTGTCGTTTCGTTATGTTTCGCGGCTGTTTTTGCTCATCACCTTAACTGCCGTCTGAAAGTTGTGCATGCAAAATGTGTCAATGTTTGTGCCTTTCACATTGCGTCGAAAAGTGGCTTATTATGCCTAATCTTGGACCATGTATCTATGCTGTTATGCATGTCATTTTGCCTCATGCACACATTTAGGCCATATCAAGTGCAACTAAGAGAAAGCTGACACTCAATTCATGTCTTAACCACCTTTGACCTTATCATCTGCCATTGATGCTCACCCCCTTGCATGGTTCTGCTTCGTTACTCCGGCCCACTGTATGCACTCCTGCACAGTCAGGCCTAGTCTCGATTGATCTTGCAATGTGCATCACCTTGCCTCTTGGAGATGAGTGATGATAGAGGTAGCCTCCTTGTCGGTGTTATTTGGTTTTGCATGCATTTTGAAAGTGAAGTTGCACACTAAGATTTTCTGTTGGGTCCATCATGCATGAAATGCGTGATTGGTGTGCGAGAATTGGCGGTACATCCGTCCTTTGAGTACCATTAACTGATAAGAGAATGGATTGGGTGCATTAAATTGCTTGAATTGGCATTGCCATGCAAAGTTTGCCCTCTGCTATATAGTGAGATTGCAGGTCTTCTGCAGGAATTTTGCCGGCCGGCAGTATTTAGTCGGCCGACCGTGCAGGTCAACGATTGCCTGGGGATCTATTCATTGCGTAGCAACGGTCACGACTAAAATGACTGACTGGCCGTGGAATTCTGCTCAGCCGATGATATCCCCAGTTTCCTGGAGGCATCACTGAGCAATCTATGGCAGTTATTCAAGAAGGGAGAGACGGGAGAGAACGAGATGGATTCCAAGACATGATGGAGTCGACAGCAGATCAAGTAGATATGAGCATCTAGGGAATAAGCAACAAGAAGGCGGTTTACTGTTTTCTTTAGTTTAGTTAATTTGTTAATTAATTAAGCAATTAATAATCATATTTAAATTAGCTTGCGTAGTTAATTAATTTGTATTATTTTTCGTTCCCCGAGTGAGTGGCATATTTTATAAGTGTGGTATGCGTGTAGATGTAATGTTTTCAACCCCACTTATCTTTCTTCCCTTTTATTTCCTGCTTAGATGAGTAGAATTAGGCAAGCATTTAATTAGCAAAAACCTTATAGCTAATGCTGCAGTGAGCATTCATGCATTTGTTGACGATGCACCGGGCTCGGTTAGCATAAATACAAACTACATTTACTATTAATTCAATATTGAATACATGTTTTGGTGCATTTTCATATGCCATTTTTAGGGTTAAGCCGAGCTGTTAAGAATTGAATCTTTGCATAGTGATTAATTAGCCAATTTTTAACACGCCAACACATCACGGATCATCGCATATGATTACTGACTAGTTTTTTGTTTTGACTCGAGATAGTAAGCTTATTATTCTATAAGCAATATCAGATGTGTGTGAAGTGTTAGCCATACACGTCATGCCACTTACCATGGCGCTAAGCTGCTTATGTTGATGATAACTGCTTGAATGCCTGTGGATGGAGGTTGAATTACTAAATTGGAATAAGCATTAAACTGTGAGTTTTAAGCCCACTAGATAGTGGCAAAATCTATCTTTTCTAAACAGCACCATTGAGCGGTGGAATCTCCAACTTTTAGCCTACTTCGCGAGTTAGCAAACCATTTTCAAAACACATCGAAATGTTTTTGTCCAATTCTTGGGCGACTCCTGGTCTATACAAATATGATTATGATGCGAGGCGCATAACTAGTAATTCTAACACAGGACATAAACAATTTAAGGTTTAACGAATACATAAAGTTTTCAAAAACGGACGTATCACGGTCTAGTAGAGGCCGGTCTTCGGACGGGCAAAAGGGGTGCTCTACGCTGACCTTCCCGATAGTTACCCAACCCAAGCCGAAGAACTCCGTGAGACGGGACATGGTGGCCTTCGACACCGAGAGTCAGGGTTTACCTAATTCTCCCAGTAAACAATATTTAGGTGGCGACTCTGTATCCTGGCCAAAGCAGTACATAGATTTAGCACTTACTTGTTCAAAAATCTGTTTCTCAATACGATTTGCCAGCAATGGACTCTTTTGGTTCAGATTTTAGAACCGTGACCACAAATCGAGTCCGAAAATTGATAGAAAAAAAAAAAAAAAAAAAAAAAAAAAAAAAAAAAATAGCGAGGTCCCCCTCCGCGGCGCGTCTACAGTCTGGCGACTCTGCTGGGGATTTTAGAAGAGCTTGCTTGAACGCATGATATCCTGTTTATTCATTTATGTTGTCTCTTGTGCATCGCATGTGCATTTGTGCGCCTAGGACACCGTGTTTTGCCATCTTGCCATTCTTGAACGGTTGCTGGAGCTTGTCTGTCAAGGCATGACCATAGGCTACCGGTTATGGGCTCTGACAGTATGGGAACACAAACCCCGTTTTTTTACCGGGGCCAACCCTTTTTGACCATTCGACTAGTACATGTTCCGGAATCTATAGTGACCATTCCAAACTAAAGACAGGTGCTTACCCGATATTAGGTTTTGAAAAACGCTGCGTGCGTAGTGCAAAACCCATAGTTCCTGACAAAATAAGAATAGGGAAACCCTTACCCCAGTAGGGTGTTATTGCTCTCGTCTTACTTGCTATGTGCTTTTAGAGTTGTATCTCTACGGAACGCATATACCAATTTGCAAGTTCTTGGGAATCAGGCCTGTGGGCGATCAGCATCAGTATTTTGGAAATCAGTTTTACTGAGGTATCAGTTTACAGGCAGATATTGGAAAACAGTGATCAGTATTGAGTACAGTCATTTCCTAGTATGCTCAAATCCGTTCCAGTGAAATGAGCGAGATACTGGTCTGTTTTCTTCTTTTGCAGGGGGTAGTCCTGGAACCCATAGGCTTCAGAAGGCTCCGAATCCCCAGGGTACATCTGGACTAGTGGTGATAGACCTTTGTCAAGTCAGGAGACTTAATTCAAGGGTAATCAGGGCCAGAGCAGGCTAGTCAGGCAAGATCACAGTTCAACAGTCTTCAGATCAGCCAGTCATTAATTCCATCTCGCCTGGTGCAAGTTGGGGTTGAGATATCTGCTTTTTGCCACAGAGACAGATATACGGTTGCTCGTTAGACAGGACAATATGTCGGTCTAGAAGAGATGGGCGCCAACTCCAGGAATAGTATGAAAAGCCATGCCAGCCAAGACACTGTCCGTCAAGCAGAATTTGCCAAGCAACAGGGCTGTGGTCATAGGCCCAACAGGCAGAGACAATTGCCAGATTGGAGCAGCAAACTGGAGTATCTACTTCGCACCAGGCTCCTCCCCCACCAAGAGTTCCCATCGGCGTCAGGCAACCCATTGTCCAGGATGATACGGTATTCCAGTCGGGCCGGCTCCACCCCCCGATTCTGCCTCACCAATCCAAGGCACCCTACTCCTTATAATCTTATCGGATTCTCCCTCGAGTCGATGTGGACCCCATGCGATTGAAACATGCACAAGCTTGGAAAAAGCTGTTTAAGAAATCTCAAGTGTGAAGTGCATCCCGGACTTTGGAGACGGATACACTACGCAAGCCGTGATGCTGCCAGACGTTTAAGATGCCACAAGATTGATCCGGTTTTGCATGGATCTGGGGATCCGTATGGTCCACCTACGCTGTTTTTCAGACATCCTAAGGCCAATGGGCTCACTAGACTGCAGAACTGTCTTTTATATTTGGCTCGGACCCTGTCGGGATGTAGCGCCACATGGTATACCAAATTGGAGGATGACATCCAAGACGAAGTTGGGATGAATGGCTGAGCCTTCATCCTGCAGTACTCACACAATACGCAAAACGAGATCACGACCCGGGATCTCGAGACAACGAGGCAAAGAACGCCAAGGAGAACTTTCAGAATTTGAGCCAGATGGCGGCTAAGGCCTGCGATGATGACCTGTAAGGCCCACGGACAAGGACCAGATTTCGGATGGATTTTGTGCGCAAATCTTCAGCCGAAAGCTAATTGCAGAAGATGTTTGTACTCCCTTTCCTACCTTTTTCAGATGACACATGAAATGGGGGTACAAATTAGGATGCTATTGAAGCAGGGCCCATTAACCAGGAGAAGGAGCAGGCCTAGCGAGGGCTTTTCCCGCAGTTCCCGAATGCGACCGCCGTGGTGAGCAGGTTCAAGATCTTCTGAAGTAGGCATGGTTTACCACCACTGCATCAAAAACAGCTACCCCATCACCGGTGT
>NW_021025104.1:139258-165865 GCF_004153795.1 Camellia sinensis
TAAGGCTGACCTGGATATCACGGTTAGTAGAGGCCGGTCTTCGGACCGGGCGAGAGGGGGTGCTCATAGCTGACCTTCCCCGATCGTACCCAAGCTCCCGAGCCGAGACAACTCCGATGATGACGGACATGTGGCCTTCGGCGCCGAGTCAGGGTTTCCTAAATTCCCCCATAAAAAATATTTAGGTGGCGATTCTGTATCTGGCAAAGCAGTCCATGTTTGGCACTACTTTTTGAAAAATCTGTTTCTTAAAACGATTTTCCAGATTTGGACTCTTTGGTTCAGATTTAGAACCGTGACACAAAATCGAGTCCGAACTGTAGTAGCGAGGTCCCCCTCCGCGGGCGCGTCTACAGGGGCAAGCAGTGTGAGCACCACAAGGACCATGGTCATGACACCGACAGTTGTTATGCACTAAAGGACCACCTGGACGAGCTAGTACAAGACATCCGGCTGACATAACCGTCCGAGAGAATAATCCATCGAACACGGTAGCCTTACTGTTGGATTCACCTCCACTTGGTGTAATTCACATGATATACAGCCTGCCGTCGTTAGCCGAGGTACTAACAATTCAATTGCAACCTAGCCTACTTAGACCAGTCACACTAGTAAAACGGCCCCATGAAACTGGGAGGATTAGTTTCGACAACACCGACTTAGTTGGAGTAAGTCTCTCCCACATTGATCCCCTCGTCATCGAGCTATGCGTGAACAGATTCACCATTAAACGTGTTCTCACTGATCAGGGAAGCACTTCTGAAATAATGTATTACAAAACATTTGTTAAACTCGGCTTCACTAATTCAGATTTGTCGCTGACTGATTACCCATTATTCGGTTTCAACGCTAACCCCGTGCATCCTTTGGGCAAAATCACATTACTAGTTCGGGCGGGCACCAGATCAGTAGACGTAGAATTTCTGGTTGTCAAACTTCCTTCACCATACAATCTCATCATGGGAAGAACTTGGTTGCATACCATGCAAGCTGTGCCAAGCACCTACCATCAATTACTTTGTTATCCGACTAAGAATGGCATTGAACAAATTTGAAGTTGTCAGAAATCGGCACAGGCATACTACCTTGTTACTGCTGCAAAAAGACCAAAAGAACTGGAAGTGAATTCGATTGAAGTACCGGATCGGGAGAGCCTCGAGGACATTGGGAAGATCCCTAGTGAAAAGGCAACTGAAGACCTGGATCGGATCGAAATTAATGGGAGTCCTGACAAGTTCTTCATGATCGGCACTTCCTTGAACGAAGTTGACAAGCCTGAGCTTGTATCCTTCTTACTTGGCAACCTCGACGTGTTTGCGTGGACGCTATACGAGATGCCAGGAGTGGATCCATCTGTGGCCCAGCACCACTTAAACGTTGATCCAAAATGTAAGCCAATCATTCAAAAAATTTGGCGGTCAGCTGCGGAGCATGCTTCGACCGTTGTTGAAGAAGTTGACCGATTACTTGATGCCGGGGCAGTTCACGAAGTAACCTATCCTACATGGTTGTCCAATATCGTGGTTGCAAAGAAGAAGAATGGATCCTGGCGTGTTTGTGTGGATTTCACGGATTTAAACACCAAGGATTGTTTTACACTCCCTAGAATAGACCAACTCGTAGATGCAATGGCACATCATCAACGCATGAGCTTCTTGGACGCCTACAGAGGCTATCATCAAATTGCCATGCATTCGGAGGATCAAGAAAAGACCACATTCCTCACCCCAAGAGGAACCTATTGCTATAAGGTCATGCCTTTCGAGCTGAAGAATGCGGGGGCAACTTACCAGAGACTGGTTACTACCATGTTCAAGGAATGGCTTAGCCATACCATGGAAGTATACATCAATGACATGGTGGTCAAATCCGAGGAAAAGATGCCCATTTAGTTGATTTGATAGATACATTCGGCATTCTTCGAAAGTACAAAATGAAATTGAACGGTTCAAAGTGTGCATTCGGCAAATTCCTCGGCTACATTGTTAACCACCGCGGAATAGAGGTCAACCTGAGGCAGATCATAACAATTCTAGAACTTGGTTCTCCTCGGTCAGTTAAAGAGGTTCACAAGCTTATGGGAATGGCCGCCATGATCAACAGGTTTATCAGCCATTCCACAGATCGCTGTTGACAATCTTTTCACACATTTCGGCAAGGCAAAGCTTTCAAATGGACCCCCAAGTGCTAGGCCACTTTGGACGGCTTGAAAACTTATCTCCAATCGGTACCACTCTTGGCAACCCCCTCGGCAGGTGACCCGCTCATTTTGTATCTGGCGGTATCTAACTGGGCGGTCAGCGCCGTACTTTTAAAGAAGGAACTCGGGGAGCAGCGACCAGTTTACTATGTAAGCAAAGCAATGGCTGACGCCGCAACACATTATCTATCACTGGAAAAGCTTATCCTTGCTCTCGTTATGGTTGCAAGAAAACTGATGCATTACTTTCAGGGGCACACCATGATTGTACTAATGGACTATCCCCTCCAGTCGGCGCTCCGTAGCGCGAAAACATCAGGGCACGTTTCAAAATGGGCTTTGGAACTCGGCCAATATGATATCCAGCTTTTGCCTAGAACTGTCATCAAGGGGCAAGTGCTCGCCAACTTTGTAGCCGAATTCATGGGATGCCTTGCCGACTTCCAGTCTGATCAAGTATAACCTAAACCCAGCTAGAGAATATATGTTGGAGACATTTGGCAGATGTACTGTGACGGGTCATCCAACCAACGTGGCAGTGGGCAGGCGTAGTAATCATGACCCTCGAATGGGTAATAATCGAGCAGGCGGTCAAACTGGGCTTTGATGCATCAAATAATGAGGCTAAATATAAAGTATTGCTAACCGGCCTTCGGAACACACTTTACCTCGGTGCGCGACAGTTGCTTGTTTTCTGTGACTTGAAACTAGTCATCAACCAGTTGAAAGGGGAGTATGTAGCTAAAAATGACCGCATGGCAGCCTATATGGCAACGACGAATTCCTTGCTCGCGAAATTTGACCACCACGAATTGAATCAAATAACCAGGGATCAAAACATGCCTGCGGATGCCCTTCTTGCCTAGCCTCTGCCATTAATTCAGAAATCAAACGGACAATCGAAGTAGGATTCATCCCTGAGTCGAGCATCACCTCTTCTGAACTAGTTCAGATTAACATCTTGAACTAGGACCAAGTTGGATGGACCCTATCGTCGCAATCCTTTCCTCAAAACAACTCCCAATGGACAAGAAAGAAGCCCACAGACTGCGAAATAAAGCCCTGCGATACTACTTGGATCTGCATGGAAAGCTCTACAAAAAATCCCTTTATGGGCCGTACTTAGAATATGTTTACCTAGACAAAGTAGAGGAATTCTTAACTAAAATACATGAGGGTAGCTGTGGTGCCCATTCTGGAGGACGATAATTGGCCCACCGAGCCATAACACAGGGGTATTATTGGCCGACCATGCGAATAGATGCCGAGAATTATGTCAAGAAATGTGAACAATGCCAGAAGTTTTCCCCTTTAACTCATCTTCCTTCTGAGGAATTAAACTCTATCACTAGTCCTTGGTCATTCGCTTAATGGGGAGTCGATATCGTTGGACCACTACCATGAGCTCCAGGGAACAAGCGATTCATGGTTGTCACAACAGATTATTTTACAAAATGGGTTGAAGCAGAGGCCTTAACACATATTCAAGATGTCAATGTTAAGCGTTTTGTATGGAAAAACAGCAGAACACAATTTAGCATACCAAGAGCACTCGTCTCAAATAACGACACTCAATTTGATTGTGGCGTCTACCGAGAATTATGCAACACGCATGGTACCCAGCCTTACTATTCCTCGCGGGCATATCCACAAAGCAATGGTCAGGTAGAGGCCTCCAATAAAGTCATCCTGGACGGCATCAAGAAAAGGTTGGAAAAAGCTAAGGCTAAATGGGTCGAAGAGTTGCCCAGTGTGTTGTGGGCTCATTGCACTACTCCAAGGCGATCCACTTGGTAAACACTGTTCGTTTTGTGCTTTGGAACCATGCAATTATCTCCCTGGAGATCGGCCTACCCACGCTGAAATCTAAGGTTTTTGACATGGGCTGTAATGACATGATGTTGGCCTTGGACTTGACTCTGATTGAAGAATGTCGAGATCGTGCCCTTGCTTGCATGGCGCGGTATCAGCAACAGCTCGCTAAATCATATAATCAGTGCGCGTAGTTGTGGCGTTATACGCCTGCAGAATTGGTCCTCAAGAAAGTGCTTCCTACTACTAATAATCCGGCAGACGGAAAATTAGGCCCCAACTGGGACGACTCTTATCAGGTTGATTCAACCGCCGGAACTAGGGCATATCGGCTCAAAGACATGGCTGGGAGAAGTTTGCCATGCCCCTGGAATTCCACACATTTGCGCAAATTTTATCATTAAGCCAACTTGTACGACATACTATTTTGTTTCAAATTTTTGCTGATATGTTATGAATACATCTTTCAATTTCCCAGTGCAATGCCCTTTCTTATCGCAATCTCGTTAATAATGGTTTAATAACGAATATAAGACTCTGAATTTGGAGCGGCTTGCGTGGTTGTCATGTTTGGGCTGAATAAGCCTTTGAATTCGGAGCCCCCTGCATTGATGCCACATTGGGCCGAATAAGCCTTCGAATTCAGAGTGCCCTTCGTGGATATCACGATTGGCCAACACAATAAGACTCCGAATTCAGAGCGCCCTGCGTGTATGTCACGTTTGCGCTGAATAAGCCTCCTAATTTGGAGTGCCCTTCGTGGATATCGCGATTGGCCAACACAATAAGACTCTGAATTTGGAGCCCCCTGCGTGGATGTCACGTTTGGGCCAAATAAACCTCTGAATTTGGAGCGCCCTTCGTGGATATCATGATTGGCCAATATAATAAGACTTCGAATTCAGAGCGCCCTACGTGGATGTCACATTTGGACCGAATAAGCCTCCAAATTCGGAGCGCCCTTTGTGTATATCATGATTGGCTAACACAATAAGACTCCGAATTTGGAGTGCCCTGCGTGGATGTCACGTTTAGGCTGAATAAGCCTTCGAATTCGGAGCGCCCTTCGTGGATATCACGATTGGCCAACATAATAAGACTCCGAATTCAGAGTGCCCTTCATGGATGTCACGTTTGGGCTGAATAAGCCTCAGAATTCGGAGCGTCCTGTGTGGATGTCACGTTTGGGCCGAATAAGCCTCCGAATTTGGAGTGCCCTTCGTGGATATCACGATTGGCCAACACAATAAGACTCCGAATTCGGAGTGCCCTTCATGGATGTCACATTTAGGCCGAATAAGCCTCTAAATTTGGAGCACCCTTCGTGGATATCACGATTGGCCAACACTATAAGACTCCGAATTCGGAGTGCCCTGCGTGGATGTCACGTTTGGGCCGAATAAGCCTCGAAATTCGGAGTGCCCTTTGTGGATATCACAATTGGCCAACATAATAAGACTCCGAATTCGGAGCGCCCATCGTTTGTAAGCACGAACGACAGGGTAATCCTCTGAATTCGGAAGGACCAAATTTGACAATAGAATGGCATGGATCAATATACGATTGTCACAAGTAGATACAAACATTAATTGAAACAACAGAACAAATATTTGTTTCATTAAATATGCATAACTACATGGCTTTTGACGAATTCAAAAGTACAATGAGTTATATTGATATCTAAATCTATTCGGCACCCTCTTTATTGTCGGATTTCTCGGCGTCGTAAGCTTCGAAATGAAATTTGTAATTCTGATACAGAGGTGACGCCAAATCGATACCCGCGGCCTGCAGAGCCTTAATCCATCCATGCTTAAATCTACGATTTTCGCACGCCAAACATCCTCAGCTAATTTTTCCTTTGTCTTTTCAATACCAATTTTCCGTCATAAAAACCTTGTTCGTAAGCCTTTGCTCTTATTGCTTCTCTTGCGAACATGCTCGCCGTATCTCGGTCGGCAATCGCATGATCCAACAGATGCTGGTTTACTCTTTCCATCATAATCGGGTTCATTTGACTCGTCGATTGTGTTTTAGAAGCCTTAGCTCTCTTCAGCTCATTTTTAACTTTCTTTGCATGATCTTCCAAGCTCCGAATGCGGCCGTCTTTCTGCTCTATCTCTCTTTGCACGGCACGAAGACGCATGTCGATTTCATAGGAGGTGTATAGTCCTTTTACTGCTCCGTGGACATCCTCCAAAAAAACTTTATAGTCAGGCCGACCTACCATTGATTGCTGGACTTCAGGCAGAAAAATCTGTCGAGCAAACTCGATTGCCACATTTGGATCGCAGATAATCAAATCCGCTTTAGTCATTGGTTTATTTCTAACAAAGACCGAAAAACTCAATGAGCATGGTGTCCTGCTGGTTTCGTTTCATGAACCGGAGGAGCTCCCTCGCTGCTACCTCTCCTTCTTGGGTGGCTTCTCTACCCCGCCTCTTCTTGAAGGCCTACTTCGACGACGGGGGGAGCGACGCCTCTCACGCTCCTTCGACGTCCTATTTCCCATTCATGTAGGTTTGCCACCTCGATTCATCTCTAAGTCTAGTTCAGCTAGTGTCCTTCCCTCTTTTCTGCTGTTGAAGAATATCCTTCTTGACATCCAAATTTCCTCAGTTTGATAGAATATTCCTTTCCCTCTCGCAGTCTATTGAATTTAAACACAGCATAGAACCCACGTGCACCTTGCCCCCACCCTGCTTATTAATTACAGGTGCAGTGTTACCCAAGCGATCGCTTCAATGGATTACGCCGACAAGTTACTGTGCCCCAACCAATCCATGACTAAAAATATTCGATGGTTCTATTCATTCATTAGCTAGGGCAAGGGCAGATTCATTAATCTATTCGGTCTGATTGCAATGCATTGAGCCGACAAGTTACTGTGCCCCACCCAATCCATGAACTACAAATATTCGACGGTTTTGTTCATTCATCAGCTAGGGCAAGGGTAGATACATTACTTTATTAAGCCCGATTGCAATGCATTGCACCGACAAGTTAATGTGCTCCACCCAATCCATGAACTACAAATATTCGGTGATTTTGTTCATTCATCAGCTAGGGTAAGGGCAGATTCATTAATCTATTCGGCCCAATTGCAATGCATTACGCCGACATGTTACTGTTCCCCACCTAATCCATGAACTACAAATATTCAGTGGTTCTGTTCATTAATCAGCTAGGGCAAGGGCAGATATAGTAATCTATCCAGCTTTTTTTGATAAATAGATTAATGCCCCATCTGACATTGTAAGCTGTACTTTTTATTCGGCTCTTTAATGTTCAAATTGACACAAGACATGATTATTCGGCTTTGGCATTGCGTCGTATATTTAATTCGACAGATTATGGTATAGTCAATTATGTTATCGCCGAATTAAGTTACATCACCTTACTTGGCTAATAATTAGCATATGCAGAAAGATTATGTTATTGTCGAATTAAATTATATCACCCTACTTAGCTATTAATTAGCACATACAGAAGACAAAAAGGAAATTTTCATTAATAAATTGAGTACAAACAGTCGTCATTTTACATATGAAAATTGCCCTATATTTAACTTCTAAACAAAATAAATAAGAAAAAATCTACAAAAACTACGTACAGAAAACACCAAACAAAAAAGCAAAATTACATTGACATATGGAATTCATTCTTCAGGATCAGACTCCAGCAGCTCAACCTCTAGCTGCTCGTGTGGAATTGGCTGCTCTAATGTCACATTAGCGGTAGCCAGAGCTTTGAGCCAGCCGTGTTTGAAGCCCCAATTTTCGAACTTGGGTACTTCCTCTACGTATTTTTCTAAGGCAGTGTTTTCTCCGGCTTGGAACGCCTTGGAGATCTCAGAGTCGGTGATCTCTTTTGCCTTCTTTGATTCTGCCAAGTCGGCCTCCAGTTTGGCAATCACCTCCTTGGCCAACTTGAGCGCATCCTCACTTGCGTTCACCCTTTTTTCAACGGCCTGCCTGAGTTGATCTGAACATTTAGCCTTCTCTTCCTCGGCATTGGCCCTGACTCGCTCTTCAGCCGCTTTGCTCGCCTCAGATTTGACTTTAAGAGAGGCCTCTTCAGCCTTGCCCTTTTCAGTTTTGAGTTCGGCTTTGAGCAAGCCGATTTGCTCGATAACATCATAATGACGGCGGCTAATTTTTGCGATCTTGTCCGCCGCTTGTAAACAAAATATTAATAAGATAGATGGCATAAAAAGGAACGGAATATTTTTTCAAAGTTACGTACCAATATCGCCAATTGAGCGGCTAACACTATCGACACCACATCCGGCTTTGCACAGAATGTTGCTTTGTCAATCGGCAGAGAAATCGACGAGGCCACGCTTAAGGCCACGGTGGCGTCCTTCAAAGTCGAAGCATCAGAAATAACCGTCACATTCTTCATTTTAGATTGTACAATAAACGACGCAGCCAAGTCCTGCGACTCTTCTATGCCCGGCCATTTATCAGTTTGGTTTTCAGAAGAGTCGACTTCGTGCTAGGTGGGGCGTTTCTTCCCCTTCTGTTCGGCCACAAGATTGTTCGATTGATCGATGACAATTGGCTTCGTTTTGAGTATAATAATATGTTCCATTTCCTCAACGAGGGCAGGCGGCGAAGACTCAGCCCCAACAGGAGCAGGTGGTGGGGGTTCAGACCTGGCGGCTTCGGCCCTCCTTCGGGTTGCCATTTTCTCAGCATTTTTCTTCTGGCCATCTGCACGAGTGACTCCCCAGCCATGTTCTCAGGATTTGTCCTGAGAAGGTCTCCTAAGTTGGTGAAAATATCATCTTCTAATGATATGTTGACTCGGCCTAAAGTGGACAGAAAGTTGAAGCCAGCTTTCTCAAAGGCGAAATTAAGAGCCGCGTCAACCTCCTCTCCTAGACTGTCAGATCTGTCCAAGTTGGATTGATTCGGCTATTCAACAACTTGTTCAGTGACCTGCTCGGCGACTTGCTCTGAATCCAAAACTTCAAGACCAATCTCCCTAAGGCTCTTAAAATTTGAGAAAATGAGTGTCGTGAGCTGTTTTCGCCCTTTGGAATCGGAATGTGACTAGCGGCCAAAAAAGTAGCGTACTTTGGCTCGTACTGCAATAAGACATAGGCGACCTTCCTTTGCTTTTGGAGGTTTAGACGACCAAAGAATTGGAGCGGAGTTTTGATTTGCCGAAGTATAGCATCGTCGGCCGAGATAAGTACTTTTTTCAATCGTTACCTGCACAAATAAAAAGGTAAGTACATGCAATCTAAGCCAAATAAACGTATAACAAATGCACATACAAATGGGGCTATACGGCCACCTGGTTCACCTTTTTGTCTAGGCACAGGATCTAGGCGATCTTCGCCTTCGCCGAATTCCTAGTTGCCTCAAGCAACGACCATGACGTTGTCAACATGCTTACCAGAGCTAGCAAGCATTGTCATTAGATGGTGATCAGTGTCCTTGGCCCTGAGAAAGTAGCGTCCCTACCGACCAGATGATTTTGCCAAGGCATAACAATGCCGAATAGTAGGGATTCCTAGATTAATCCTAACTTGGCGGTTTAATTCTACTATTCCCATTATGATTCGGTAAAGTTTACGTTAGGTTGTGAAGGGAGTAGACCCCAGTAACAAAGGACGACCCTAAAAAATGGATGAAGGGGGAAGCAGACTCCACCCTCAGCAATTGACAGGAGAGGAAAGATGATCGTACTTTCATCTGTCCTCTCCATGTCGAGTACGTTATCTGCCACAAGTGACAGATGGACGTCATCTGGAATAGAAAAGTGGCGTCGAAAAGCGGAAACACGGTCTACGAAAAGGAGAGCTTTCAAATGTTTCACCATCCGAATCATAATGGAAAATACGCTAAAATAAAAACAAACAAGAAAATGGGAGTTGGAATCAGGAAGAAATGTAAGGAAGAGAAGAACATATAGGGTAGAGAGAAAAGTACAATGGGGAGCAGATGGAAGTTGCAGAGGTCGTGAATTCGAAAGAGCTTTGCAAATTTGAAAAACATTCGAAAGGACAACGCGGCTTCATATCGCATTAAATGAATAATGCATACAAAGGGGTGGGAAATTGTAATGATTTCTAAACCATGGTTGTTCTGACACTTTGGTATTGGGAGGAGTGCAAGCACCATATTCTTGACTTTCCACATATTAAAACCAAACATGCCGACTAATCAGCGTTAGTCGGATGTTTGGGGGGCAATTGTGGGGCCCGAATAATGATATATTAAGGAAGGCCAAGATATTTGAAGACATCTGGCCGAATTCAATTCGGCTATAATCTAAGGTCTCTTGAAGCTGAATGTATAGTCGGCCATATGAAGAGCCGAATGGGAACCAGCACGCAAACGGAAGGCCGAGTAAGCAATCCAGTACGAGATTAAGAGTGGGCCTGATCCTTGGGCCCGTAGGATAATATCAAAAGAGGAATGTCAACCAAAGAGAGGCATGTGAGAATAGACAAAATAACTTGAGATAGAAGTAAACTTGAGAGCATACTAACTTGGTTGTCGGAGTGCTAATTCCAGCACCCCTGACCGGAGTGTTTCATCCCTTTTTTAGGTAGCAATAAGAGGATCAAGGACGTCTAACTGGATCTTGGAGTATTTCCAAACCACTTCACCACAACTAATTATTACAACACTTGAATTAACTAACTAGTAAGCTAACTATTTAAATAATTACAACACTAGTGTAAGTAAACTAAGTAATTAACTACTCTGCCTCGGGAAACGAAGTATGCGCATGCGCATACTCGGATATCACCCGAAAAGACCACCGTTTTGCTCCTGAATGCCTTTATTTGCACAGTTGAGCATTTCCAGAACAAACTTTGCTCCATTTTACCAACACTCTGCTGAGATTTGCATTAGTGGCCAACCGGCCACTGGTAAAGATTGCCGTCCAACTGCCAGCCATGAAAGTGGCCTGTCGGCCATCAATAGTGGTCTGCCGGCTATTAAAAGTGGCCTTCCGGCCACTGATGCGTAGGTTCATCTCACTGCAACAGAGGACAAATAGAGCATATACAGGGTATTTTCAAGAATTGTCTACACAACTCACCCCTCATTTTTATGAACAAATCCGAGGAGTTATGATCTTAAGCCACAAACCACCAACTCACGCAATTTCATTGCATGATGGCTTGTGACTCAACATGTGTAAGCTCAATAAATGCAAAACAAGACACAAGCCTCCTCTCTTTCATGAAAGATCAAGGGAAGAAGGTGATCTTGGAGACTTGGATCATTTCATCACTAGTAAATATGAAATGGTCTAAGCTCCATGTGCTCAATTAACGTCCGATTGAACACACCAAAGTTATTATCTTGCTCACTTTTAGTCCAAAGTTTTAGCTACTCATTTTAACTTACCAACCATTCTTTAATCCAATTAAGTCCATTGAGTGAATTAAAGTCCTCTAATGGAAAGAGCGCTCAAAACACAAGTTGCTTTGGTTATGAAAGAAGCATCATACCATCGGTAATAAACCCCCTAAGGGATTAAACCATTAAGTATGAAACCTCTATTTCATGCTTGAGCAAACAAGTGACTTGAAACCACTTTCAAAGCAAAATTAAAAGCCAAGAAAGGAGGAAGGTTACAGAGATTATGCTTGCTGAAATTAAGTGTGAAAAGCACTAAAAACATGTAATTAACTCAAACAAGTGGTGTCTAAAGGCCTAAAACACCAAGCTTGTGAGGACTATTACACTAGAAGCATGCAAAACAAGGCTCAAATGACTTAACCAACCCAAAATAGAGTTAAAACAGTCCAAATCAGAGGATAAAACATGCTGGAATTAAGCTAGAACAAGCTAGAAAAATAAGCTAACACATGAAGCTAACTAGGCTAGCAAACAAGACACAAGGAGGGGAGGCTAACCCCTTCAAATTTGGACTTCAAAACATGATTTTCATCACTAAAAAACCTCTGAAAATCATTGTTTAAAAGCTTGGAAAAAGATAGGTTGAAAGTGGAAAACAAAGGTGGAAAGGCCTTACAAATAAGGCACAAAGAAGGGCGAACCACCCCCTACCTTAAATGGCCTAAAATCACAAATTTCAGCCCACAAAAATAGAGTTTTTATAGCCCAAAAACAACCCGAAAATAGTGGGAAAAAAAATAGAAAAACATGTATTCAAAGCAAGCTAATAAAGCAAATATTATACCTCTTGAAGAGAAGAGTAATTCCAAGCTACAAAACCAAGCAAGTACACCCTCTAAAGCTCAAACCAAGTTCAAGAACACCTCAGCTCAAAGATGGTGAAATTTGGTAAGGTTAAGGAATTGGAGCTAAAGTGTAGAGAAATGCTAGAGAGAGAGAGAGAGAGAGAGAATTGTAGAGAGAGGAAAATTTTTGAGTTCAAAATTTTCTAACCTTGCTATAAGAGAGAGGGGGTCTCTATATATAGAAAACATGAAATTTCCTCAAGGAGATCTAGCCTTACATGTGTGGACAGATGCATACATCTGTGCAAACAACTAGCATAAAATATTTGCAAAACACATTGGTGGCCGGCAGCCCAAAAGTGATGGCCGGCAGCCTCAAAAAGTGGCCGGCAGGCCACCAAAAGCTACAGGCTGGAAGGACACAGGCTTGGTCCAAAACTGAGTTTGAAAGGTTATCAGGGTTTGAAAGGCTCAAAATTGTGGCGTTTCGCTGAGGACTTCGAGCACTTGGCGAGCAAACAGACTCATCATCGGGTGTGCATACAAGGACGTCCAAGTCATAAAGGTCGTAAAAAATGGGGTGTCTACAGTTGCCCCTCTTTGACAGAACTCGGAGTAACAAAATGACGCGAGCGAATGTGAAAGCTCAGAGACGACTCATTTTGACAAGGACGTAAGACTTAGACAAACAATCAAGAAAAAAAATAAATGGTTGGGCTCGCTGGCTACCTACGTATCCCCTTGCAATGAATCAAACCAGCATAGTTCTGGGGCAAGATGGAACTTATATGCACAATGCAACTTTGAAAGCTGGACTTACACGCTACGCGAGGCCGACTATTTTGAAAACTTATCATCATGCGAGAAGATGTAATAAACAATAAGAAATGCAATAAGCAAGAATGATTACAATAAGCAAGATAACAACACATGAATGAACAACTTCAAGCTTAAAAGCGAAAAGACCAAAAACACACTCTGACCACGCGAAGACATGGGACGAGAAGAGAAAACACCACTCAAGATTGCGTTTCACGCATCTTGAGAAAATGAGAAAACCACTTGGGGTCGTGGTTCACACGTCCCAAGAAACAAAGGAACTGCTCGAGTTCGCGTTTCATGCGTTCCGAGATAAACAACCGCACAAGGTCATGCTCTGTACATCCTAAGAAAAACCGCTTGAGGCTGTGTTTCACACGTCCTGAGAAAAACTGTTCAGGGCCGTGTTTCACACGTCCCGAGAAATAACCACTTGGGCACGTATTTCGTACATCTCGAGGTAAAACCTGCATAAGGCCGCGTTTCATGCGTCTTGAGAAGCAACCACTCGAGTGCGTACTTCGTACGTCCTGAGGTAAAACCTGCCCAGGGCCGCGTTTCACGAGTCCTGAGAAATAACCACTCGAACGCGTACTTCGTACGTCCTGAGGTAAAACCCGTCCACGACCGCGTTTCACGCATCTTGAGAAACAACCACTCGGGCACGTACTTTGTATGTCCTGAGGTAAAACCCACCTAGGGTCGCATTTCACGGGTCCTGAGAAACAACCACTTGGGCACGTACTTCGTACGTCTCGAGGTAAAACCCACCCAAGGCCGCGTTTCACGCATCTTGAGAAATACCACTCGGGCGTGTACTTCGTATGTTCGGAGGTAAAACCCACCTAGGAGGAAAGTACTTCGTACGTCCCGAGGTAAAAAAGAGAGGTGTGCAATAGATGAACGAAGGTGAACAAGTGCGATAGATGCACAAAGTGAATGAGTGTGATAGATGCACAAAGTGAACAAGTGTGATAGATGCACAAAGAACTTCTCTGAATGAACCATACATACAATATCGTTTTCCTATATAAGAAAGAAACTTAACAAGTACGATATAATAAGAATGCATGTTCTATGCAAAACAAACAAGCAAGATACAATGTTAATGGCATGTTCCATGCGATAAACAAGAATGGGAGCATATTCTATGCATGATTCATAACGGATGCTAGACGCACATGCAACATATATATGAAATGCATATCTTATGTAGCAACATATGTGAAATGCATATTCTATGCAACAAAGTGAAATGCGTATTCTATGCAACAACGTATGGGAAATGCATATTCTATGCAACAAAATGACATGCGTGTACAAAAGCATAATTTGACAAAAACAAATTCAGTAGAAACTTCCAATTTACCTCTCGAAAGACTTACAATATGTTTAAAGGATTCACCTCGTTCACGTTGACAAGTGACGAACATCATGCACTAAAAACACAGTTTTGAGTTTCCGTAGAGACAATCTGAAACAAACAGTGAACCATCCCTACAGTTCTTGGAAACCAAGGACACAAAATAGCATCAGGACCCCTGTGAGGTCACCGGTCATCGGCCACCGGCCGGCCACAAGAGGAAGCTGCCAACCACTGGTGAGCTGTCACAGCCTCAAACTCGTCCCTAAAGGTTTGGGCATGACCCGTTCGAAAACGAACATTTAACCTGATGTACATAACATACGGGGCCTTATCGGAAGCACGTAATATGAAAATAATGATACACATAAACTCCATTGAGCTACTTTTACATGCCAGGATCTCATACATCACATGCACCATAGTAGATAGATAAAGTCCCAAACTACATCACGGAGCATCGGTCATAAACATACACATATACAGTCCCAGCCCTATGATTGGGCATATACATCAACTATTGAAGTTATATACATTCGACCTTAGGTGGGCAATCAAAAAGTAAGCCAACATCTTAACAGACTTCACAAAATAAGTAGCCTTGCACAGTGCCTAGACCCACAAAGGTTGACAAAAGAAAAATAGGCGTCATGGCTAGGACTGATCACCTAGTTGGTTACCTACAGAAACAGGCATAACACAGAGTGAGCCAGGCTCAGTGAATAGTAATACTTAAATAAGTGGATGCTTAACTTAAAATATAATACATCAAAGCGTAAGAAGATGTACACATAGTTAGTCTGATTTTGTACTAATTTCATAACGGCCTTAGGCCCATTCTTGAAACGTAATGGCTTGAAACATAATACCTTCATGCATGATGGCTATAAGCCTTTAAACGTAGTGGCACAAAGACCTTAAACATGGTGGCGTTAAGCCCTTGAACATGGTGGCACGAGGTCCTTGAATAAGTTGGCATTAAGCCCTTAAATCATTTGGCATTAAGCCCTTGAACCATTTGGCATTAAGCCCTTAAACATGCTTGTATGAACTCAAGAGGTATCTCACACGGATTCTAGAGGTGACTCACTTCATAGCACTTAGTTCCGTATAGCACTTTGTTTCATATCATAACAACTTATACGGAATGGCCATAGGCCTCGAGTCTTACAAACCCTTAGAGTCATGTGAAAGTATTTCATTCTTTCCTTTAATTCTTTTCATGCTTGGCCTCATTCACATAATTACATACATAATGGTCATATGTTAATAGAATGCTAATGACAACCATTAGCTATATGTGAAGCGTACTACTACTCACAGTGTTGTGATGACATGCTTGTTCCTCCCGGAGTGTGCCCTGCACACATTCAAAACTTACAATTTAGCTCATCTTTCATATCAAATTACTTTTTGTTTCGCTTAACTTCGAAGGAATTTATAAATATCGAAAAGGCATCAAATTTATAGTTTGACCATATTAGAGGGTCCTACACACAAAACAAAGCAACCCATGTGTTTCCAGTATGGGCCGCACGTGCGGCTGTGAGCCCCGCACGTGCGGCAAAATTCCCCCGCACGTGCTTTTTAGGCAGAACCAAACCACCAAAATTTAGCATTTGCCGCACGTGCAGCAATGACTCCCGCACGTGCGGCGATTCCCCTGTTTTGGTCCGAAATTTGCAACAAAAACACATCTTTTGGTACATCTTCACAAGGCTCAATTTAGCATGTTCAATTGGGAGTCCATAACTTAAAACTCATGTTAATAAAAGCTTCAAATACATACATTAATCTAGTTAGAACTAGCTCTTAAATTCTTACCCACAATCTAGTTTTCTTTTGCATCCAACATCATATAACATCATAGCTATATATATATACCCTTCATAACTTTCATGAGAAAATAAGACATAAAAGCTAGTCTCTTCACATACATGCATAAGCAACTTACTTCAACATCACATATTGAGAAAACATATTTTCTTTTCATTAAATCCCCACACACTCTAACTTACATAATCCTCCAAGGAGGTTATTCAAAAGAGAACTTAACAAGAGAGCATAATTCAAGCAACACACATACCTTGGATCCTGAATTCTACAATCCCTCACAAGGTTCCAATCTTTCTTCTTGATGACTTCCCCTTCCTCTCTAGTTTCCTCATCTTAAACAATATTGAGATGATAACTAGGGCTAAGTGATTGTCTAGGGAGGGAGCATACATATATAGATATAGGTGAATAAAGACGAAAATCAATTGTTTAAACATCCGAAATTGAAATTCCCCAAAAATGCTTAATATTACCGAAAAATTATGCTGATCACATATATAAAATCAATTTCAGATAATTAAGCCCCTAAGGCTTCCAATTTCTGATTCAAACATGCCAATGTAACAGATACTTTTCTTATTTAAACAGATAGATACCCGTAAACATGGGGTTCACTTACTTAACCTTAATTTCTCATAGAATTTCACAATAAACATTCAAAAACACATAATAGGGTCTGAAAATATATCAAAAAACATGTACGAGGGTTGGGTTATTACATGAGCCTTGCTAGACACTAGTTAGCCTTGCCGGCCAACGATGGCAATGCAGGGGCAAATTTGACCTTTTGGCTCGAGTCTTTAAATATACACCTCCACACTTCATTTCCTTACTTCCTCATGTCCGAAATTCTTCTCCGTCTCTCTCTAGACACTCATTCTCTCTAGATTTGCGCTTTTTACGTGTTTTCCAACACCCCATGCAAAGTTGATTCACTAAACCTTCCTTGTTCTCTTCACTTTGAACTGATTAAAATTTGATTTCGACACCTTTTCCTTCATTTCCAGCATTCTAGGCTTGTTCCCCTTGAGTTTCTCTCGGGTTTTGTGCCTTTTCCTGGGCTTTGACTTTTTCTTCCATTTTCTCTCTCCTAGGGTTGACTTTTTCCAAGTTTACTTTCTTTTCGGCATTTTGCGTCACCTTTTCACCTACTTCGCACCCATTTTCAGATGGTGGATGATGTACCACATGATGAGGTTCCTCCAGAGACTCCCCCAGTAGTTCCACCTATTCCCGAGGTAGGAGAGCTAGCGACTAACTTTGAGGCAGACCTTGAGGCAGAGTTTGAGCTTGAGGCCAAGCCAGAGCCGTTACCGCTGAGGGTATGGCCTTTCGATCCAGAGAGGTACCATCCTCAGACACATATCTTGCTTGCCTCCGGAAGCATCAAATGCTTCACTGAATTTGCTCGTGGTGCACTGGAGGACCTCCTACTAAGGGAGCTAGCTTCTTACATGTCAGTCGTTACTGTTGAGGTATGAACTCTATTTTCATGCATTTCTGCCTTTCTTTACTTGCATTTCTTGCACTGCCTTTTATTCGACTATACTGCCATCACTACTTTATCTAATCCATCTATTCTTTATTTGTTGCATATGTTCTCTACCACAAGGTGAGTCCTACGCCTTTAGAGTATACGTGCTACGGCCGCCTGAGACTGGTACGACGAGCTCTCCGCCGGAGTTCATGACATCATAGATGAGGATGGCTTTGGCTTTTCTGCTCTGGCTTGGTACGGGTCGTCATGTGCCATTTTCTCTTGGGAGCGCTCGTAGAGAGATGGTGGGACACCACCAACTCCTTCCACTTTTCTACTACAGGGGAGATGACGATGACTCCCTATGACTTCGCTATGATCACCGGCTTAGACGTAGGTGGCGATCCGATCCCTCTCGATATAGACATGGAGGAGTGGGAGGCGGCCTAGTTTGAGTTGTTGGGAGCATATTCATCCATATATTGGACATGCATGGTTAGATACACCTGGTTTGCCAAGCGATTCAGAGGGAGCGAGCCTGAGACGATAGAGGAGATAGTGTAGTATGCTAGGGGCTTTCTGATGTTCGTCTTCGGTACCACCTTGTTTTCGAATAGGTGGAACACCACAGGCCTATATTTGCTGAGCGCCCTAGTGACCTTTCCTCAGGTTCGTTTTTATGGTTGGGGTGGAGCTGGCCTCGCCACACTATATGGCTACTTGAGCTCGACCTTCCATTTGAGAGGGGACTTAATCGAAGGCTATTGGTGAGCCTGGGAGGTACACATCTCAGTTCCCTCTTAGCACTTTACATTTTCTGCTTTACATTTTATGTTTTACATTTTCTGCTTTATATCTGTTCAACACCTATGCTTTTTGTTTTGCACTTTCTATATCTGTTCATGCACTGTATTAATCACATATCATTGCATTTTCTTTATAGCTATGGGTGTATGCATATTTTCCGACTCTGGCTTCTTCAACTGGCAGTCCCCTACTCACAGAGATATGACGACCGACTCCAGCACAGGATCTGCGAGCCCTTCACATTCTTCAGGCATTACTTCAACACAGTAGCTGCCCATGAGGTAACCCAAAACATAGTCATTTTTTCTTTAAAACTATTTTGATTCACATTTAGCAACTGACAACAACTAATAATCTGTACAGCCTCTATTTGTAGATCATGTGGTAGCCATGGGCCTTGATAACAGCCGGGGTTCGGGACCAGTATGCCGGGACCTGGGCCACCTCCTGCTACCGTATTCTACTCAAGGGCCCTGTTTGCCAGGCCTGGTTCTTGGGCGAGCAATTCGTGTGCTAGATTGTGGGCCTGCCTGGCCCGATCATTCCGATGGCTCCGCCAGAGTCCATGCGATCAACAGATGACCTATCCATTGAGGAGGTTATCCAGTTTATGGTAGGCTTGGATGCCGACTACTTCTGAGCAGAGGGTGACTATATGGCCTTCATCTAGACGCATCTGATGCCACCCCTGACTGGTGCTCGTGGAGGTGAAGAGACGAGAGCTCCTGCTACGCGAGAGCTGCCCAGAGTGACTAGGGCGACCAGGGCCCGTGGTAGAGGGGCTTTCCAGGAGAGGCAGAGGATTGGTTGGCCAGAGCTTCCTACCACGTTGACATGTTGGAAACATACCAGGGAGGCTTACTAGGTCCCGATTAAGCCTGCAACGGCTGGGCACGAGCTTGTCGGGGTTCGAGGCCCGACTCAGGTGTGAACCACACTTTACATTTACACCCCACATTTCATCTCAAATATGTTGACTATGAACACTGATCATTCAAATACATTTGCAGGCATCCATCGAGAACACATGAGGCGCTTTCAAGCCGATAGCCTCGTTGATGGAGATGGTGCAGAAGAAGGAGACGCTGCTTGGTCTCCATGGTATCTTGGTACGTTCTTCAGTTTGCACTCCAGGCATCAAATTTCCACTGACACACTGACACTGACGTTTCAACTGAAAACTACTCCAAACTGCACTAATACACTGCATTTGACACAGTAGACTCACACACTCATTCTGCATACTATGCCTGCATCTGATACACATATTGTAGCTGATATATGACAACTGTCTTTTCATATCCCACCTATACCGATGGCATCAACGGCAGCTGCAGCACCTGCACCAGTAGTACCTCCTCCAATAGTAGGGAGGAGAGAGAGATAGGCTCTCGCATGCGGCTGAGGAAGATCTAGGGGCATCCGAGATGAGAGCGGTCCTTCAGAGCCCATTTTAACGAGCTCCGGAGCAGAGAGTGGAGACGATACCGACTTGGGCTCTGGTTCAAATTCAGACAGTGGCGTTGATGGAGATAGTACCCCAGAGTCTTCTCCTCCGTGAAAGAGGATGAAGAGGGCCTCTAGAGCATGAGGCTACCGACGCTGAGTTTTTGTATTTTTGTTTAGTTTCTTTTTGTTGGTAGCATTAGCACATTGTATAGCTTCAGACATGTTTTATTTTTTTTAAAACTTGTACTCCTCTTTTGTAAAAAACCATGATCGAAATAAAAAATCGCGATTTTTTTGAAAAGTGTTGTATTTTGCATCATGAGCACCACATAGCATGGAATGGACATGGAATTGATTTGGCTAAGATAACACTCTTGATTGAAACAAAATCTTAATCGGGTAATGAACCAACCAACAACTAAAATACGAAAAGCAATATACAACTCGATCAACAAAACAATATACAACTTGATAAAGAAAAATAATGTAACAACAACTTAAATACACATAACAAACTTGCTAAAAGCTGAAAAGACTCAAAACAAGACCTTAAAACACTTGAAAATCAAAACAAAACATATGTTTCTAGCATTGCCCAACACACAGGTGGACAGCAGGTCAGAATAAGAGACTGTTGGCCACAAATAGGGGTTGCCTGCCACATGTTGGCAGTGATAGGTGGCTTGCTGGCCACCAATGTGGCTTGCCGGCTACCTGCTGGCCATCAATGTGAAGGACCTCCAAATTGTTGACACCTGGCCTCCACTTACTGCCTTATCTTCTACAAAAAGTTGAGCATCGTGATTTCTTCATTTAAGCTGCAAATTCTTCACAAATGGAACCATTTTTTGCCAAAAGAACTCTCGGATTGGATTGCGACTTTAGATGGCTCAAAAAAGGTGAATTTATGGGGTTTCGACATAAATGCACTTTTCCCGCTGAGTCGTTCTCCGCTTTGTTTTCCATTCCTTCATGCTGTGGCTAGATGCTGGAATCCAATAACGCATGTCTTTAGCTTTGGGGACAAGAGATATGCCCGACAATCGAAGAATTTCAGGCGCTAATGGAATCTCAGTGCGATAAGAAAATCATACGTCAGCCTCGTTTTGGCCATATCCAAGCTCTGGGACGGATGTGTGGGCTCACTCTACACGAGACTCGATCCTTAGTTCACAATGGAGAGTTGGATATTCCCAAACTGATTGTGAAGCCCCCGAAAATATGTATTCACTTTGAAAACCCTAATGTTGAATTATTTTCTTAAAGCCCCTCGTTTACTTGAATTAATTCGAATCTCGTCGGTTAGCATTACTATTTTTATTTTTATCAGAAATTTCCCTAACCGGATTAGGTTCCCTAACCTAATTTAATTCTACCTAAGCTACATGTATTTAACTCAAAGCCCTCACTCTTTATTTAAATTCAAAACTTGCCCCAAACTAGTACTTGTACCTTGTACCTTAAAGTACCATCAATCCTGTACTATATATATATATATACACACCTAGAGGAGTGTGCCTAGAACATAAAATAATTAAAAAATTTGGCCCTTCACCCATCCGTATGGCCGGCCCTTCCTAGGAGAAGGTGAGAAATCAAATTCCCAAGAAACACCATCATGAACTTCTACGACAAACACAACCTAGTGACCTAGACCTAGAATGCAAAATCCAAGAACTAGTTTCATTACAACTAGGAGTTGCCTAAACCAATGAACAAGCCTCCCAAATCCCTTCCATTCCTTTAGAATTCAAACAAATCCTAACCTTTCCATCCATATCCAACTAAGGGACTTTTAGGACTTTTTGCCTCAAAGGTTTGTCTATAAATACCAACACACCCCCTAGCTTGCAAACACACACAACACACTCACTCACACACATTTCGGTTAGAGAGAGGGAGGAGGGCAAGAAAGAGAAGTCTAGAGGAGAAGAAGGAGGAAGAAGAGAGCTTTTTGTGCAAAGTTTAGTAGGTAAGCCACAATCACAACCTTCTCTTTCATTTTCTTTTTCTAATACATGTTTCTAAAGGTTCTAAATAATGTTTTCAGATCTGTTATTACTAATTTCTTATGTTAAAAATGCTAAGGGTTGAGTATTGATTCCATCTCTCTTGTATTTTTCCCATTTTGGCACAAAACCATCTTCTTTTTGTACCAATCTCTCAACTTTTCAAGGGCACACTTTCAAACAAATTTTCTGAGTTAAACATGTGATAGTTAGCATATTTTCTTTACAAAAGAAATGAAACTTTCCCTTGGTGGAACCCCTTTTTCATAAATCTTCTTGTTTTGGGCAAAGTACCCTAGAATCTGTTTTTGTATCCCACTTCCAGAAATTCTAGAAAAATGTACAAAATTATTCTGGACCTCTATTTTATGTCAAAACCTTCCTTAATATGTTAGATTTTAACTAAAATTGGTTTCATCAGAAAACATCAAGCGGTTTGCAAGAAAATCAAATTTTCGTAACAGTCGATGGATCTGGACAGATTCTAGACAGCGTTGGAATATTTTCAAAATAACTTAAAATCTGAAAAGTGTTCTAGAAACTAGATCAAATTCTCTACGAACCATAGGGAGACTGAGTCCGGTGAAAGATTTAAAATAGTCCTTTTCTCTCAATCTTCATGTGATATTAAATCTGGAAACTGTGTTATGTATGGATGTTTTATGCCCTTGAATTCATGAAATTGCCTACTTACATATGAGCATATCTTGGCATGTTATTATGTGTATTATGGTTATGTTATTTATCTTCCTCGCTTTATGGATGCATGTCTATGTGGATATTATTGTCTTGTAAGTTGGATTAACTTGATTTAAAACATTTAATTTAACGGGAAACCTAATTGGGAGGGTATTGGGTTTTCGAATACTTGAGAAATAAAAAGATAAGAAATGTGTTATATGGATTGTTGGGATGCGTTCCCTATTTGAAAGTTAAAGTCTTGTGCAAGTGGTTTTCGAAACCCTTGAACGGAGCGGTTGTATTCAGACCCTAGGTGGTTTGGTGTAAGGAGGGATTCGGGCAAGGCCCTATTTTACCATCTCTTTTGAGGCCCTGCTGTTGGCGCTACACGGTACATAACCGTTGGTAGGCATCCGAGGTTAGGTCTGCAACAAAGCAGCAAAAGAGGGGGCATACCGAATAATCCGCGTCCGATTCTTGTGGTTGGGAGGACGAAATCTCTTTGGGGGATTTCTAGTTTGCTAACATCTAACTTAAACCTTTATTTCTTTAATTGAGTATCATGCTTTATTACTTTATGTTATAATTGTGATTGTGTATTGGACTGGAAAAAAGGGGTAGGGTGTGTATGCGTTTACTGGGCGTTCAAAGCTCACAGCGTATCATGCCAGGTGACGAAGCGGAATTCACGGCTGGAGACGACGAGCCTGAAACTTTTGAACACTTTTGGCTATCCTAGAAAAAAAAAAGATTAGAAGTTTCTTTTTGGATGTTTTGTAAAGACTCATTTGAAGATTTAAGCTTTCTTTTGGGATGTAATGTAATGGAACCATCTTTTGAGTTATATATATTGTGATTGTTATATATTTATATTCTATATATAAAACTTATCGTTACTCATGAGACCTTGTGTCAATACCTTTAAAGATCTGTCAAAAAGGTAGTGCGCTGCTTAAGAAAGCTGGACTTAGAAGGGAGGTTAATTTGACTCCTCCGGTGATCTGGGATCTTACTTGGTTATTGACCATAGGACTCATTAGTGACCCTCCCTTGACTGCAACCAATGGTGTACAATCGGGGTGTCACACAGGTCATGTAAGAACAACAGAACAAGGACCTATCTGAAGGTATATAGGTTCCGGGCTGCAAAACAAAAGAAAAGAGAGAAAATTGGAGCATCTGAGTTTGTCTCACCTTCAGAAAATTTCGAGATTGTATTCCAGATGTACCTCCTCAAGCCTTGTGAATGCTCCGAAGTATGAGTGTACCTCTACCTCAAGCTCAAGATCAAGCCTGCTTCAAGCCAGAATGGCGATCAAAGTGCTATTCCCGAAAACCAGTCCCTTCTGGAGGCATTTTGGTTGTGTTTGCAATGAGTTCCTAGGAGACCAATTACGATGGTGGAAACTAGAGTTCGAATGGCAATGCCTCGAACACAAAGGTTTAGAATTTCTGAGACTAAAGTCTGGTTTAAATACCTAGGGGTGTCTCCTCAGCTTGAAATATGTATGGCAGCCCCATAGATTGAGATAGCATGTGTGCGCCTCAATTCTGGATACTGAACCAACCTAGTCTGTCACCCCGTTGGAGAATAGGGAAAGTTGCGAATATGATCAGCGGCATCCGTCACTTCTACGTGCAGATATTACCCCATGTCAACATGTCAGGACCTTTGTACTGTGAGTTAAAGGTAAGAGTTCGAAGAACACAAGGTAAGAGTTCGAAGAACACAAAGGGGAGATCCCTGTCAGATTAGAGCGATTCATCGCCACTCACCCCATGAGGTGCTTACTAAAGCGCCGCTTTATTTGTTTATTGTATTTCTCTAAACATCATGCACCACATTGCTTATAACATGTATCATATCATCACACTTATTGCATTTATTTGCATCTTATGTTATCTTGTATCATTTATCCTTTTACGCTAAGCCTCGTTTAGGATTGTTGTCCCCCGGGGCTATCTCAGGATACGTGGAACGTGCTCCTAACGGCTTTTCTTAGGACCTCTTCTCACGATTTCAGCATGGTTAGAGTGTTCCTTTCCTCACACGATTTCAACGTGTTGGGAATTTATCTTATGTTGCGTGGAACGCGCCCCTGAGTCGTTGTTTTCGGACCTCTTCTCACGATTTCAGCGTGGTTAGAATGTTCCTTTCCTCATATAATTTCAATGTGTTTGGAGTTTATCTCAGGTTGCGTGGGATGCGCCCCTGAGTAGTTGTTTTCGGACCTCTTCTCACGATTTCAGCGTGGTTAGAATGTTCCTTTCCTCATATAATTTCAATGTGTTTGGAGTTTATCTCAGGTTGCGTGGGATGCGCCCCTGAGTAGTTGTTTTCGGACCTCTTCTCACGATTTCAGCGTGGTTAGAATGTTCCTTTCCTCATATAATTTCAATGTGTTTGGAGTTTATCTCAGGTTGCGTGGGATGCGCCCCTGAGTAGTTGTTTTCGGACCTCTTCTCACGATTTCAGCGTGGTTAGAATGTTCCTTTCCTCATATAATTTCAATGTGTTTGGAGTTTATCTCAGGTTGCGTGGGATGCGCCCCTGAGTAGTTGTTTTCGGACCTCTTCTCACGATTTCAGCGTGGTTAGAATGTTCCTTTCCTCATATAATTTCAATGTGTTTGGAGTTTATCTCAGGTTGCGTGGGATGCGCCCCTGAGTAGTTGTTTTCGGACCTCTTCTCACGATTTCAGCGTGGTTAGAATGTTCCTTTCCTCATATAATTTCAATGTGTTTGGAGTTTATCTCAGGTTGCGTGGGATGCGCCCCTGAGTAGTTGTTTTCGGACCTCTTCTCACGATTTCAGCGTGGTTAGAATGTTCCTTTCCTCATATAATTTCAATGTGTTTGGAGTTTATCTCAGGTTGCGTGGGATGCGCCCCTGAGTAGTTGTTTTCGGACCTCTTCTCACGATTTCAGCGTGGTTAGAATGTTCCTTTCCTCATATAATTTCAATGTGTTTGGAGTTTATCTCAGGTTGCGTGGGATGCGCCCCTGAGTAGTTGTTTTCGGACCTCTTCTCACGATTTCAGCGTGGTTAGAATGTTCCTTTCCTCATATAATTTCAATGTGTTTGGAGTTTATCTCAGGTTGCGTGGGATGCGCCCCTGAGTAGTTGTTTTCGGACCTCTTCTCACGATTTCAGCGTGGTTAGAATGTTCCTTTCCTCATATAATTTCAATGTGTTTGGAGTTTATCTCAGGTTGCGTGGGATGCGCCCCTGAGTAGTTGTTTTCGGACCTCTTCTCACGATTTCAGCGTGGTTAGAATGTTCCTTTCCTCATATAATTTCAATGTGTTTGGAGTTTATCTCAGGTTGCGTGGGATGCGCCCCTGAGTAGTTGTTTTCGGACCTCTTCTCATGGTTTCAGCATGGTTAGAGTGTTCTTTTCCTCACATGATATCAGCGTGTTTGGAATTTATCTTAGGTTGCGTGGAACGCGTCCCTGAGTAGTTGCTTTCGAACCTCTTCTCATGATTTTAGCGTGGTTAGAGTGTTCCTTTCCTCACACGATTTTAGCGTGTTTGGAATTTATCTCAGATGTTTTATACCCTTGAGTTCATGAGATTGCTTATTAGCTTATGATCATATCTTGGCATCATATTATATGTATTGTGGTTATGTTATTTACCTTTCTCATCTTAAGAATGCATGCTTATATGGATATTGTTGACTTATAAGTTGGACTAACCTTGTTGTAAAATATTTAATTCAACGGGAAACCTAATGGGGAGGGTATTGGGTTTTCGAGCACTTGGATAATAAAAAGATGAGAAATGTGATATATGGATCATGGGATGCGTTCCCTATTTGAAAGTTAAAGTCTTGCGCAAGTGGTTTTCAGAACCCTTGAACGGAGCGGTTGTATTCGGACCCTAGGTGGTTTGGTGTAAGGAGGGATTCAGGCAAGGCCCTATTTTACTGTCTCTTTTGAGGCCCTGCGGTTGGCGCTACACGGTATATAACCG
>NW_021025104.1:193477-235213 GCF_004153795.1 Camellia sinensis
AATGCAGATTTGGTTATAACCAGAGTACCCATCCATCATTGATAAAATTTGATGCCCAGCTGAACTGTCCACCAATAAATCTACAATAGGCATAGGATACTCATCTTTTGGAGTTGCTAAATTCAAGTTTCTGAAATCGATGCATATCCTCATTTTACCATTCTTCTTAACTACAGGCACAATATTGGATAGCCATTCAACATACCTGGTTGTCCTAATAAAGCCTGCCTTGAGGAGTCTAAGAATTTCTTTCTTGACCTTCTGAATCACTTCAGGACTTATTCTTCTTGGTTTTTGCTTATATGGATTGAAATTAGGCCTCATAGGGAGCCTATGTTCTACTAATGACCTATCCAATCTTAGTAGTTCATTATAAGACCATGCAAAACAATCTTTATATCTCTTCAAGACCACCAACAACTAGTCCCTGTCAAGAGCATTCAACCAAGCATTGATATAGGTGGGTTGCTGTATAGAACCTTCCCCTAAATTTACTTCTTCCAAGGGGTCTTGTATCTGAGAACTCACTGATGCTCCTTTTTGATTCCTTCTGACTTCGAAGCAATCTCCTTGCTTTGTCCTGCTCCCAGTTTCTATGATTCAACATCTTTACCTTTCTCCTCATAGCCAAAGTCTGTCCACAAGGCTTCTTCTTCCTGTATCTCCTAAACTTTTGTTTCAATGTCCAAAGCACAGTATTTATCCAATGCCAAAAATCTAACCTGTTGTTGTTCCTGCTCCTGCTTACAGCCAATTATCATGGCTTCTTTCTCTTGCTCTTGCACTTTCTGGACTATTGATTTTACATCCAATACTGATAACTTAATTAAAGCCAAAGATTTGGCCTCCTGGGTTCCATCTCTTTGCCTACAGCCAGGCATCATTGTCATCTTTAACGACAAACTCGTCATCAGCACTTTCCTCGACTAAGTGCTTCAGGTGTGCTAATTCCTCATTAGCCGTCACTTCGACTGATCTATCAGGTTTTCTTAGTATACTGAGTGGTGTCACCCCTTTAGTATATAATTTGGCCTCTGCAAAATTTGCACAAGCTATGAAGGGTTGAGGGTCTGCATTGAACTTCTCTGTCTCTCCATTGCACAAGGCCATCATGATCTTCTGATGTAAAGAGGAAGGTGTAGACACCCCATTTTTGACCGTTCTCAAGACTTGGACGTCATCGTTTGAACACTCGATGATCATCCATGCTCGAGTTCGTTTTGAGCTCCTGAAGGTCTCGGCTGCGCGCCTTGCCTTAGGATCTCTCAACTTGTCTATTTTGTGCTTGGTTGTGGACCGATGGCTTGTGGTTTTGCTTCTGAGGGAAAAGGGTGGGTTGTTGGCCATCCCCTCAACCCATCGGCCTTGTTTTCTTTCCATCGGCCAAAAGTGGTGGCCGATTGGCACTTTTTTTGGTCGATCGGCCATATTTTTGAGCCAAGACCTTTTCATCTGCTTTTTGCAGATATTTTCTGCCAACTGTGACAGTTGGTGGACACAATTCCCATCCTCCATACACGTGTATAGATGGATTTGCACCTTGTTCTAGCTTCTCCAAGAAGTTTTGGAATTGAATTCCTATAAGAAAGGAGCTCCTCCTCCCTTCTCAGAGGTTCAGAAAATTGAGATACAAAAATATATATCACTCTCTCTCTACATCTTCTTCTCTCTATATCTGTGTGTGTGTTTGTGCCTAAAAGGGTGTTTTGTCTTCACTTTTGCACTACAACACCTAGTAATACACCATCCTTTGGTTGCTGAGATCCTTAGGAGTTGGTTTTGGTGTTCTTGGGTTAGTTTGAACTCAGAAAACCTGCTGGAGGTGTGTTCTTGAAGAGGTTCTACAAGGGTGAGCTCTTAACCTTTTAAACCCCCATTTTTGGTTAAGCTTTTAGACATACTTGCATGCTGTTTTAAGCTTAGCTTTCTAATACAAAAAGTTTTGATTTTTCATGCTTGAGATGATTGTTTAAGATCACTTTTTGGTTGGGGGTTGTCTACCCCCTCTTAGGCCTTGTTTGGCCTTGTTTTGAGCCATCCCTTTTGGCCTTTGTTCTTGCTCTTGCATGACCTTTCTACCACTGAAATCAAAAGGATTTTTAGTGGTAGAAAAGTGGTTTTGGAGTCTTGTATAGGAGAGGGATACCCCTTTCTCCTTGTCTCTCATTTGCTTGTATTTATGGCTCATAATAGTAGTATGTTTGCTTAGCATGTTTTGGCCCCATTTTAGCAAGTATTTGGTGTTATTTTGTCATGTTATACCTCTGTCTAAGGTTGGTTTAATAGCCTCTTACATGCATCATGCGCTTGTCTTGCAATCCTCCAATTTGCCTTAATATGCATCATGCATTTTGAACATCATGCTTACATATTTTGGCTTAACTCAAAGGAACTTTTAGTCATGTTTTACCATGTTTAAGCACTGTTTGGTGTTGCTTTAGTCATGCATGCATTGTTTTGTGTAGCCTTGGTTCAATCTAGCTTGTTGGCTTTGAGTGTCCAAGTCACTAGCATGCGTTGCTTAGACTATTTTCATGATTTGGCATGATTTCATATGTGATTTCAGTCCATAGAGAGTGGTCATACACTTGTACTTGTCACTCCTTTAATGCTTTGAAGAGTTGGTGTTTTATGCCTCATGAATGGATCATTGTGCATGCCATCATACTTGGGTCTTTGGGATGCCATCCAAGTGGGTTTTTGGGCTTATTTTGACATGCCATAACTCTGATTTTCATTGGTTAAGTCATGTCATGTTTGGTCTTAATAGGTGTAGTATAACACCCCTTGTAGCCTTGCATGCCTCATGCCTTTTGGACTTTTGTTCTAGCTTGTTTTGGCCTTGGTCCACGCATGTTTTAGACTCACTTTGATATGCTTTAGGACTGTTTTGGTTTGCTTGGGCCATTGGCTTCATGTTTTGCATAGCCTAGTGTAAGTCCCTTTGCTATCTTCAAGTTTTGAGCCTCTTGCATGCCAGACTTGTGTTGTTTGTTTGATTTGGCATCATTCCTAGCATGATTTCAGAGCTTGTAATGATGTCACACTTGCATGCTTTTCGCTCTTTAAATGCGTTATAGAGTTGGTGTCTTCATGCCTTAATTCTTGGGCCAATTGACATACATGTTTGTGTGTGCTTTTCATACCATCGTTTCATCACTTTGGCCATTGTTTTTGGTATGGCTGAGGTCTATCCATTTTCAGTATAAGTCCATAGATCATGTGCTTTGTGTGTTGTTGCATGCTTATCGCATTGCATGTTGTTGCATGCTTGTTATTGATATTGTTGTTGCATGGCTATTACATTATATGTTTGCATGTTTAGGTTGCACTGCATTTTGCATGCTTGGCACATTACATGTTTGCATGTTTAGGTTGCATTGCATTGTACATGATTGTTACATTAGCAAGTTTACACGCTTAGGTTACATTACACGGTTTGCATGCCATTATCATTGCGTCTAATATGCTTGCGTTGCATTGTGTTTGGTTTGGGGTGTCAAACCAAACACGAGGAACGAGGGACGTTTCGCACTGGAAGTGACGAAACGTGCCTCAACCCTCAGTTGCCGACACTCTTGATCCAACATGATAGAGTGTGAGGCATTCATGAGTTTTTGTGCATTCATTCCATATTAATTTGTGCAATTCGGCCTCTTTGGCCATCATACATCGAAATGCGTGATTGATGGCCCGAGGGTCGAACACTACACTCCTTTGAGTTCCAAACATGATAAGGGGTGTAGTTGCTGTGACAACCCCCACCACTGCTTACTGATAACACTATTGATTAGTGCTAATCAATGATTAAGCATGTTAATTGACTGACTGACTGACTGAATTACTAAACTGATTGATTGATTGTGCTAGTTGAATGCAATTTTATCCGTTGATTGTTAAATTATCTGTTCATGTTTTATGCTTTAAACTGCAAATTGAAGGCCTTATCGGTGGCCGAATCTCAAATTGATTGATGTTTTGTGCTAATTAAGATTTATATGATTTTATGGTATATTTAATTGGAATGTGATTTGGTATGATTAAATTAGATTAAATATTAATAAATTACATAAGTTGGCTTTATTTACTAAAATGCTATCTAGTGGGCCACTTCACCAATATTGTTGAAAGCTTAGTCTTGTATCTCATTCTTGTTCATCCTTGAGAGACCAAACCGAGAGAAAGAGTGAGAGAGGAGAAACTTAGCTTCATTTGAGAATTGGCTTGGAAACTAGAAGAATTGAAGGCTAATTATGAAATTTGAGCTTGTATATCTTGCATTCTAGACCTAAGGTAGAACATTTACTTTCTTGTTTGTGAATTTAAGTTAATTGTTGCATGGTTCATGGTAAATAGGAGCTTAAGATCATAAATTGGTTGTAGATTGTTGAATAGAGGGTTAATTCTTGCATGCATGTTTACATTTTGAAGTTTGAGGTTGTAGTTCATGAAATTCCCCATGCATGTTCATATCTTGAGCTTAGTCCATGAATTCATCTTGTTTTTGAGGCAATTGAGCTCATTTGAGCAAGTAATTGAAGCTTTGGATTTGATTGAACACATGCATGTTACATTTGAAGAATGTTCTTGAATTATTGTTGAAATTATGTTTAATTGACTCACCTTTGGGCTTTGATTTTACAAATTGAGTTTTGAATCATGTTATATTATGAGTTTTAAAGTGTTTTCTAGAAAATTGGCCCAAAAGGATCGAATTTGATGCATTAAAACTTGATTTTGAGCTTGAGGTTCAAATCTGGAAATTCCAGATTTTGGACTCCCGCTCGAGCGGGGTAAGTGGCGCTCGAGCGAGCAATTCGTGTATCCAGCACTTTTTTTGTGTTTGCAGTCCGCTCGAGCAGGGTTTTTCACGCTCGAGCGAGGACTTGTGTCACACGCTCGAGCGGGAAAGTTTACGCTCGAGCGAAGACTTTGTTTGCATGTCCGCTCGAGCGGGGAAACCCACGCTCAAGTGGGACCTCTGTTTTTTGAAAATTCTGAAAATATTTTTAAAGTGCATCTTTGCATCCTCATTCCATTCTAGGCATTCTTAGGCCTAGTTTAAGGCATCTTAATGAGGATATTGATGTAGAACCATACCGAGTCAAGATAGGGATTAAGTTATTATTTCCCAATTGTGTAGCTTAGTGTGTGTTCACTCTGTAACTGTGTAGGGTTGGCATCCGAGGACGCGTACTAGCTTATCTGTAACTCAGAACTCTGTGAGTAACAATGTTGTAAAGATATGTTCAATTGAGATTATTTTCTGAACAAATGACTGTACTGCTTTATGAAATGACACTGTTTACTGAATGAATGTTTGTCTTATTTATGAACTGTATTCGTGGCATCCATAGCAATATACTGTTATTGAACTGTTACTACTGTTGTTACAGAGATCTCTGTCGGTTCCCATGTTTGAAACCATTACTGATGGCCATCATTGACTGCTCGGTCTGTTAAGACCTACTGTACTGCTTTGCTATTGGATGTACCACATATGACTATTATAGTTTCTGAATGACTGTTATGGCATGAATTATGAGCCACAAAATGAATGACTGATATGCTGTTTAAATGACTATTTTCAATACTAAAAGGACATTCATTCTTAACCTCTTTATGCATATGTTATTCACTGGGCTTTAGCTCACTGCTCATATATATATGTAGGTGTTCAGGCACCGGACCATTGCTATGGGCGTCAAGCTTAACTCCTGTTTTGTCAAGCCAACCTTTGTACCTCACTTTGAGGTTCCAGAACTGTTCAAGCTGAGGCTGCCTGGGGTGTTTTAGTTTTCCCCCTCTTTGTTTATGTTATGTATAGACTAAATGATGTTGTACTGTACTGTTCTATTAGGGATTAAGTCCCTGTCCTGAATGGTTGTATATATTGTACATACTGTTTTGGTATTGATTGTACATGTGTATTGAAAAATCTTTTTGCATACAGACTATCACAGCTCATTGGACATCTTTTAATTACTGTTTTGGTTTCCGCCAGCCTCTGTACTCTGTATTTCTGTTTGACTGTTAAGCAGGCCTTCGGTAATCTCGGATTACTGGCCAGTTACGGTGCTAAACCCATAGGGGCGGGTTTGGGTCGTGATAGTTGCACAACATTTTCTTGCAAATGTATTGCCATACCCTTGTTTGTCCTCTGCTGCAGCAAAAGGACTATTCTGCAGGAAGAGATGGTCGGTCGGCTATATTCAGTGTCGATCGGCTAACAATTTTTTGCCGATATCATCAATTGTGGTCGATGACCATTGTTCCCTGGCCGATGGCCTCATATTTTGGCCGATGGCCTCTCACAGTGACCATGAGGTGGTTCAGAAGCATCACAGGAACTTTCATAGTTTTCAGAGGAGCACAAGTGTGCAAACAGAGGCAACACGAGGCATGGCAACGGATTTCCGAGTGAAGCCGACCGAGCATGCATCATTCATCATTTCGAGGCAGGGCTGTGGCAGCTTGTTTTAGCCTCTTTAATTTCATACTTAGTCTGTTTTGTAACTTAATTAATTTTTTTAATTAGTTAAGAGTTTTGTAATAATTAATTAACTAGGGTAGTTGATTAATTAGTTGGCTTGTATTATTCATTCAGACCCTCCGTCGAGAGGGCGAATTTTGTAATAAATGTGCGTGAGTGTGTGAATGTCTTCCAACCCCACGTCTTTCTCCTTTTTACTTAACCGTTTTCGATGGTTAGTTTAGGACATATTTCAATTAGCATCCTTATGCTCGCATGTGTGCATCTATTCATCTGTCTTGTATGCACCGGGCTTGGCACATCATACTAACTGCATTGTATTTCAATTCCAATTTGAATACATGTATCAAGTGTAGCATTCACATGTCATTTTAGAATAGCTGAGCCTATTTCTAGTTGCATTTTGCATGTGTTACATTAGCCATCTTAACATAAACTAGGATCATGCATTGATTACTAACTAGCTATTGTTTTGGCTCGGAGTACTAGGTAAGCTTTTATGCTTTAGCATCTTGCATGTATGTAAGTGGTGCCATTTTAGCATGCTTTCCATGAGGCTATTTGCTTAACTGATATAACTGCCTGAATGCCTGTGGGTGAAGGTTGGATTGCTTGAATTGGAACAATTCATTGAAATGCGAGTTTTAAGCCCACTTGAGAGTGGCAAAATCATGTTTTTTAAGCCCACTTGAGGGTGACAAATCCACGTCTTAGCCTACTTGCGAGTAGCACCTTCAAACCATATTCAAACAAACATGAGATGTTTTGTTCCAACTTAGGCAATCTAGTCTATACTTGTGTGTTGTGCGCATCACGTAGTAAAGACTAGTTAATAACCGGAATAATAACACATATGTTTTCAAAATAAAATATCATGCTTAGTAAAGGCAGATTTTTTTTGATCGGGCGAGCGGGGGTGCTTATTGCATGACCTTCCCCTCTCGCACCCAAGTTCCCGAGCCGAGGCAACTTTGGTAATGATGGACACGTGGCCTTAGGCAGGAGTCAGGGTTTTCTAAATTCTCCAAAAATAAAATATTTAGATGGCGACTCTGTATCTAGCAGAACAGTCCATGTTTGGCACTTTTTATTAAAATCAGTTTTTCAAAACAATTTTCCGGATTTGCACTCTTTGGTGATTTATCGGTCTTGCATTGCATTTTACGAGATTAGATTCAGAACTATGACATTGAGTCCAAACTGTAGTAGCTAATGAACAAAACGGATTTCGCGCCCATTTTGTGCGTGGAGCCGTGGCGTTCGGACGCGTCTACAGTTTCTGGCGACTCTGCTGGGGACTTAGAGAACTTGACTTGAACTCATGATATCTTGTTTTGCTTACACTTATGTGTCTCTTTGCATTGTATTTGCATTGCATTTGCATTGGTGCGCCTAGGACACCGTGTTTTCCGTATGCTATTCCTGAACGGTTTGCTGGAGACTTGCTTTGAGAAGCGTACCATAAGGCTGACCGGTTGCGGGCTCTGCCACAACGGGAACACAAACCCTGGTTTTACCGGGGCACCCTTTTTGACCATTCGACCTAGTGCATATCGGAAACTGTAGTGACCATTCCAAGCTAGGACAGGTTGCTTACCCGATTATAGGTTGTTTGAAACCGCTATGTGCGTAGTGAAACCCTAGCTCCTGATAATAGGACCGGGAAACCCTACCCCTCCATAGGGGTGTTTTGGCTCTCTCTTGCTTGTTATGTGCTTTTAGAGTTGGCCTCTACAGGAATGCACGTATCAATTTGCAGGTCTGGGTATCAGGCCTGCGGGCATCAGATTCGAAGAATCAGATTTGGGGAATCAGTTTTACCTGCGGGTATCAAATTCAGATTTGGGGCAATGATTTGGGAACAGTGATCAGTGGTTGAGAACAGTTCTTTCAGCTTGTATTTGCCAACTGTGTGTTGTCTTTATTTAAGCTGTTCTATTGTCCGTTTTTCTGTTCATTATTTCCTTATTATTGCTTTATTTATCTTTTTGCAAGGTAGTTTAGCACCATTGCATCCGACTAGGCAGATATCCTCCGAGCACTTTGGGTTAGAGGTCGTAGACTTAATCGATCCAGGGATCTTATAGACGGACAAACAGTGTTCCTTTCTTTACCCCCGGTTACCAGACGGAGGTCAAAGAGGCGCCGTGTATCGGTACAGCGGTTGTCGGATCAGTGGTCTACCCCACCAGTGAACAGTCAGGCTGAGTGTAACGCCCTCAAAATAAACCCATCATAGCATATATTCACGATAAGTAAAAGAGTTCTCATATTATAACCATCAGAGTATTCTTACAAAAGGTATTACATGTTGACAATAAAAGTAAACGCCCTATAGGCTTACAACTTTCCAAGTCAACACTTGGTTACAAAAAGAGAGTACTAACTCTACACAAATAAGCCCTTGGCTTGATATACATGTAATACAGCAAAAACAACAAAAAGGGTCCACAGCCTCAAGCCTCCCAAGCTACATCCTTGGAGATGGCATAACACCTGTACCTGAAAATGATGTCCCATATAGGGTGAGCCAATGCCCAGTAGAGATATGCTAAACATAACATGAGTAATAACTAAAACATTAGTACTTGATAAATGTTTAACTCAACAAAACTCAACTTATAAGCATGGCTCAGAACTTGGCCAAATAACTGAAGTGAGACTACATCTCATGCCAACAATACTACAAATTGCCATTTTACGGAAATTGCGTTCGCGTGATTCGGCACCCATGTATTTTTATTCTCTCATGGCCATTTTACGGACATTTCATCCGCGGGACTCGGCACCTATGTATAGATATATTCGGATTGCCATTTTACAGAAATTGCGTCCGCGGGATTCGGCACTCATGTATAATTATATTCAAATGGCCATTTTACGGAAATTTCATCCGCGGGATTCGGCACCCATGTATTCAAATACACAACTTGATTAGTTTCAATTCACCTAATCATCATGCATTGTCTACAACAATCAAGACTATCCTCCACCGATAGCCCAAAGCAGTTATTTCTAAACAGATAATAAATGCCTCAACAGATATATAATTGACATTTTCAAAAATGAGCGTTTTATAAATCCAACTCCACCATTCTATCTCATAACGAGCAAATTTCATTATCCCCAACTCAATTTCATAACAAATGTCATTAATTACACTAATGACCTAAATATACCCAAATATGGCATTTTTCCCTTTAAGCTCAATATTGACCCACAGGTCCAAATATTATCAACAATACAAGAGGTGAGCAGCGGATATACCGATCCGCCAAAACCGACCGAACCGAACTGATCCGCCTCATTTTGGACGGATGCGTGATGACGAGCGGATGGTTGCGGATTGATTTTCTCCAATCCGCCAATCTAGCGGACAGATGGCGGATTTGAGATTCTTTTGGCCGTAACCGAACCACCAAACCGCGAGCACCCCTAGTAATTTATAAGACTTTGTGTTATCAGTTTATTTAAATATTCTGTTTGTGTTTTCAATTAAAAAAGAGTTTAAATATTCTGTTGAAAAAAGTTTTCAACTTGACTATCTTTTTTGAATTGAAAAAAATAAATGTATTATTTATCTATATTTTTTGGTTTTGAAATCTATCTCTAAAAATAATAAATAAAAAATATGATATATGCTGGTTGGTTTTTGTTTTCAAAAACAGATATAGATGTAATAATATAGAGACATAGAATCTCTACTACTGCTTTATTTATGGTTTTGGTGGTTTGACTTGTTTTTATATTTTAAGAACCATAGATTGTAATACTTTATGTGGATGAGGCATGATGTGATTGTGATATTCTAAAGTTTCAAACTTTCTTGCTTTGGATGAGACATACAGTGATTGTAATATTTTTTTAAGCCATTGACTGTAATACTTTTTTTTTTTTTTTTGAGGAAGTGCATAAGTTAAATTATGTTAAAAATTTATAAAATTTTAAACCGTCAAACCGATTCGCATCCATCCGCCAAACCGTCAATCCACTCAATCCACATCCGCCGGATTGGCGGATGGATGTGGATTGATTTTCTCCAATTCGCTAATCTGGCGGACGGATGGCGGATTAGAGGCTCTATGGCCGCAACCGACCCGCGCCCACCCGTAAACAACACCAATATTCTCATTTCTAGGCTTAAATACACATGTATAGGTTCAAAATACAAAACCCCTCTTTTATACATTTTGAAACCCTAACACCCAAAATCACCCCACTTAACATTATATCAAAAAGACCAATAGTTTATGTCAAAGACCATAGGAATGAGTAGTTATCCCTACCTCGAGATGAAGAGCTCAAATGGAGGAGATGACCGAAATCCAAAGTGCTCCAAATCCAAGATTTTTCAAATTAAAAGGAAGCCCTCAACACCCTTTATCTTTCTTACAAAGAGCCTAGGTTAGAAACTCACTAGAAGTAGATCAATCCCTAAAGAGAAGCTGTTTAGAGAGAGAGAGAGCTCAGATCAAGGGTTTTTGAAAAAGGAAGAGATGAAAAAGTGAAGTGTAATTCCACTGCTATCTACTGATATACGTATGACCCGCTCGAGCGGAGAATAGGACGCTCGAGCGTCAGACACAAAAACTGGACCCACTTGAGCTTAAAGATTCTCGCTCGAGTGCCAAGACACAACTGCAAAACACACCCGCTGGATCGCAAAGGGAAAGTCGCTCGAGCGTAGATTCTCCCCTTCCATAACTTTTACAGACAATGAAGTACCCGCTCGAGCGCCAAGACACCCGCTCGAGAGTAAGGAACACCACTCGAGCGTGAAAAACGTACCTGCAGAAGTTTTGCAGAGGCACAAAATGCTGGGAGTGTGTAAACCCCGCTCGAGCGCAAGAAGTCCCACTCGAGCGAACAACCAAAAATCAAACTCCGCTCGAGCGCAAAGAGACCTGCTCGAGCGTACCACCAAAAATCTAGGCGACAAGGAATGGGACTAAAGCTCAACCAACCTGCTCGAAACACGCCCAACACAAGATATACAACCACCAACTCCATGGAACCCAAGTCCGGAATACAACAATAAAAGGAAGAGAAACCGGGATCGCTATAACCTCCCCCCCTTAAAGAATTTCGTCCCCGAAATTAAGTACAAGTTTTTCAAAAACATGTTTTCTCAATTACCAACATTATTACAATGTAAAATTCAACAACTTGACCCATTACCGGTCATTCCATCTCTATTCAAGAGGCAAACTTCCAACATAATCTCCAACATGCATTATCAACATGCATCACAAAACAAATTCAATGCCAAAATTATATTTTCATTTCTAAAACAGAGTTAACATGTGCATTGTTAAAATAAACTTCCATTACAAGGCAAGTTCCACAATATTTCCATAAACCAAAACATTCACAATGTTTTACAACTTAAGACATATTTAATGCTCTTAAAGTTCATCAATATTACAAAATCCCAATACATGATTAAACATTTACAAACAAGTCCGGATATTTTTCACGGACATCCGCCTCACGTTGCCAAGTGACTTCCTCCACTCTGTGATGTTTCCACAAAACCTTTACCAAGGGAATGGTCTTACCTCGCAAGACTTGATCCTGCCTATCCAAGACCCGTACCGGTCTCTCCTCATACGAGTCATCCTCATCTACGTCTAAGTCGGTCCAATCCAACATGTGCGATGGATCCGGCTCGTACTTCCGAAGCATACTAACATGAAATACGTCATGCACTCCGGACAACTGTGGCGGCAAAGCTAAATGGTAAGCAACCTCCCCAATCCTCTCAAGGATCTCAAAGGGACCGATAAATCAAGGGGACAACTTCCCACTCTTCCTAAACCTCATCAAACCCCGCCTAGGTGATATTTTCAAGAAAACATGATCACCCGTCTCAAATGCCAAAGGCATCCTCCTACGGTCGGCATAACTCTTTTGGCGACTCTGGGCCGTAACAAGCCTCTTACCGATAAGCTCAACTTTCTCCGTCGTTTCCCTTACCAACTCCGGGCCCAACAAAGGTGTATCACCCACCTCGGCCCAACAAACCGGATACCTACATAGTCGGCCATACAAGGCCTCAAACGATGCCATACCGATACTAGACTGAAAGCTGTTGTTGTAGGCAAACTCCACCAAGGGCATGTGCCTCTCCCACGTCCCACCAAAGTCAAGGACACATCCTCGAAGCATATCCTCAAGGATCTGAATAGTACGCTCGGACTGTCCGTCAGTCTGAGGATGCTAAGCTGTGCTAAAGGTCAGTTTAGTGCCCAAGGCACTCTGCAAACTCTGCCACAACCTAGCAGTAAAACGAGGATCTCTATCAGAGACGATCGACACTGGGACCCCGTGCAACCTCACTATGTCCCGAATATACAAGTCGGCAAGATGATCTACCGAATCTCTCACGCGCATAGGAATAAAGTGCGCTGACTTAGTCAACCGGTCTACAACCACCCAAATAGTATCACTACCCCGCTGAGTCCTCGGAAGACCTACAACGAAGTCCATAGTGACATGCTCCCACTTCCACTCGGCAATAGGCAAGGGTTGCAACAAACCCGCTGGCCTCTAATGCTCAGCCTTCACTTGTTGACAAGTAAGGCACTTAGACACGAAAACTGCCACAACCTTCTTCATACCCCGCCACCAAAACTGACGACCTAGATCACGATACATCTTGGTGCCTCTCGGATGTACCGCAAGGCATGAATGGTGAAACTCTCGGAGTACTTCTTCTCGGCAAGACTCCGGCACAAACAGACGATCTCGGTATCTCACACTCAGGTCGGGATATACAGTCAAATCCTTCTCAGCCTTCTCATTGGAGATCTTCTCTCGAAGGGATTCTACCTCAAGGTCACCTCCCTGTGCCTCTAACACTCGATTCACAAGTGTAGGCTGCGCAACAACAGAAAACAAGGCTGCAGTCTCAATGGATTCACCCAGAAGCAAATCGAACTCGCCAAGTGCACCTAACATCTCCCACTCCCGGATGGCTATACAAGCAACATCACTAATGGATTTCCTACTAAGGGCATCGGCCACAACATTGGCCTTTCCCGGGTGATAGTGCAACTCAAAGTCATAGTCCTCAATGAACTCCATCCACCTCTTCTGCCTCAAATTTAAGTCCCTCTATGTAAACAGGTACTTCAAACTCTTATGATCCAAGAACACCTCGAATTTCTCACCATACAGGTAGTGCCTCCAAATCTTCAAGGCAAAGATTACTGCTGCTAGTTCTAGGTTGTAAGTAGGGTAATTCCTCTCGTGAATCTTCAACTGACGTGAGCCATAGGCTACCACTTTCCCTTCTTGCATCAAGACACAACCCAATCCCTCTCGTGAGGCATCACAATAAACCGCATAACCCAAACCTCTCTTCAGAATAATCAACACCGGAGCGGTGGTCAATCTAACTTTCAACTCTTGGAACGACTTTTCACAAGTCTCACTCTATACAAATTTGACTCATTTCCGCGTCAATCTAGTCAACAGCGAAACTAGTCTAGAGAAATCTTTCACAAACCGGCAATAATACCCAGCTAGTCCCAGAAAACTGCCGATCTCAAAAACGCTCTTAGGCTGTGCCCAATCTTGCACTGCCTCAATCTTGGATGTATCAACAGACACCCCTTCCCCGGAAACCACATGGCCTAAGAACTTGACCTCTCCTAGCCAGAACTCACACTTCCCAAATTTGGTATACAGCCTATGGGCTCTAAGCAACTCGAGCACCACTCTTAAGTGTTCATCATGCTCCTCCTCCGAAGGCGAATAAATCAGAATGTCGTCCACGAAAACGACTATAAAGTGATCTAAGAATTTCCAGAATATCCGGTTCATCAAATCCATAAACACTGCCGGTGCATTGGTGAGCCCAAAAGGCATCACTAGAAACTCATAGTGGCCATACTGCGTACGGAATACCGTTTTCGGAATATCCTCCTCCCTGACCCTCAGCTGATGGTAACCCGATCTTAAGTCTATCTTGGAGAAACAACGGGACCCTTTTAACTGGTCAAACAAGTCATCTATACGGGGCATAGGGTACTTATTCTTAACTGTAGCCCGATTCAACTTCCGGTAGTCGATACAAAGTTTCAAGGCACCATCTTTCTTTTTAGCAAAGAGGGCCGGTGCTCCCCACAGTAAAACACTAGGGCGAACAAAACCCTTATCTAGTAACTCCTGGAGTTGAACCTTCAACTCACTCAACTCGGCTGGGGCAAAACGGTAAGGTGCCATAGAAATTGGCGCTGTGCCCGGCACTAAATCAATAGAGAACTCTATCTCTCGATGTGGTGGCAAACTAACAAGATCCTCGGGAAAAACATCCGAATACTCGCAAACCACTCTCGGTAACTCAACCCTGGTCTCATCACACTCACTACTCATAAGGCTGGCGAGAAGACCACTAAGCACACTCCGCCCTCGCGGATCATACACCGGTGGCAACACACTACCAACCCGATCCCCTAAGAAATAGAAACACTCCCCGCTCATGGTACAAATTGTGACCCCTCTGGTGGTAACAATCAATAACTGCACAGTATGACGATAACCAATCCATACCCAAAATAACATTAAAACCTGACATGGGCATAACTACAAAAGGAAATGGAAGTCGGCGGCCGGCGACCTCTATGTCACAACCTCTACATCCGTGTTTCAAAATCAATCCGCCCCCAACATGTGATATAACATAAATAGGAGATGCTAACTGTGTCAACTCCAATCCCAAAACAGATGCGAATGCAGCAGATATAAATAAATGAGATGCACCCGTATCAATCAACACATTGGCAACCGAGTTGCAAAACAAAAAGGTACCTCTCACAACAGATGGAGTCGGTACAAGATCCTACGCGGTAACAGCATACACGTGCCCTGTAGGCCCCTGATCTACTTGCTCACCTCTCGGAGCAAAGGACTGATGCACAGACTGAGACGATGAAGCCCCCTGATTGGCCCTCGAGGCCTGAACAGATTGTGCTGGCTGCGAACTCTGCGTCTGTCTCAAACCAGACGCACCGGGTGTACCACCCAATTGTGGGCAGAACCTCTTCAGGTGTCCTGCCTAACCACACTGATAACAAGAGGACGATCGGCCTTTGCCCTGACTCTGACCCTGAGGTCGAGCTGAAAATAAAGCTGCTCCCTGACCTCCTCCCCTCTGCGGGCAAGTTGGAGACTTGTGGCCCAGCTGACCACATTTGAAATAGGTGAAGTCCCCCTGGCTGCCTCTCCCAGAACCTGAATTCGGCACTGGAAAGGTAGATCTCACTAGAGCACTCTAGGACTGCTGAGGATTAGAACCCCTCTGCCTCCTACAATTCCCCTGGCCTTCCTGACTCCTCTTGGAGCCCCTCATCCTCTCCTCCTCCTCCATCATAGACTTCATATGGGTCGCGGCATCCACTAGACGCCCATACTCCCGGATCATGGATCCCCCAACCCTCATCTTGAGGCCATGCCTCAACTTCCTCTCGAACTCAATACAACGGCGTTCCTCTGACGCCACGAGCTCAGGTGCGAACCTGGACAAACTGGTAAAGGCGGCCTCAAACTCGGCCTCTGACAAGCCTAGCTGCTTAAGCTGACAAAACTGGTCCCTTAGCTTTTCCCTTATAGCTGGGGCTAAGTACTTCTCCTGGAAAGCATCCACAAAAGCCTCCTAGGTGCCACCAATACGGCCCCTTGTGAACTTTTACCATTGACCCACATCCCCCTTAAGCTGGAAAGATGCCAAGGTCACCTTTAATAACCTGTCCTCGATGCTAACCATCTCAAATGTCTTGGTCATCTGCTCCAACCACTCATTAGCCTTAAGCGGCTCCTTTGGATCCCAACAAACTCATCCGGATTAGACCGGAAGAACTCCTTCTTTTGAAAGGAAGGCCCTGCATCAACAATTGGGGCCTGAACCTGGGCCTGAGCTGGATTCTCAGCTCTGAGAATGCCCATGGATTCCCTCAAAGCATCTGCTATCCCATGGGCTAAAGCGCCCATGGCCTGCTGGCCTGCTGGCTCGGCCACATTGGCCTGACCAACCCCCTCCTGCTACGCCGGAATATCATCCAGTACAGGCATTTCCTGCCTCCTAGGCCTGCCTCGCCTACCACCATGTCCTCGTCCTGACATCCTAATAAAGGTAATGAAGAACATTAGCACATTCACAAATGTGCCGAAGCTATAACACTTGCGTCCTAAGGCAATGGACAACTATAATTCACTCCACGTAAACACATAATCACATAAGCACCTACGAACCTCATTTCCGGATAATGATAGTCCCGAGAATTTACTAGAGTTCCGGTTAGAAACAGCATTGACCAAGTGCTTTTCCAACAAGACTCATAGAAACCCAAGGATCTAATCAACATCCTAGAAACTAAATCCCATACCCAAATAGTCACATAAACATGTTATCTCATAAGCATATAACACTACATCTAACTCTCTATCAAGCAAGACGAACCCATTGTGGTACTAACCACTTCCCGCGCACCCAAAGTATTCGAACCCGGTACGCTCTGATACCAAGTTGTAACGCCCTCAAAATAAACCCATCATAGCATACATTTACGATAAGTAAAAGAGTTCTCATATTATAACCATCAGAGTATTCTTACAAAAGGTATTACATGTTGACAAAAAAAGTAAATGCCCTATAGGCTTACAACTTTCCAAGTCAACACTTGGTTACAAAAAGAGAGTACTAACTCTACACAAATAAGCCTTTGGCTTGATATACATGTAATCCAGCAAAAACAACAAAAAAGGTCCATAGCCTCAAGCCTCCCAAGCTACGTCCTTAGAGGTGACATACACCTGTACCTAAAAATGATGTCCCATATAGGGTGAGTGTAGACGCGCCCGTGGGCCTCGCTACAGTTCAGGACTCTCAAATTGTCACGGTCCTTAATCTGAACCAAAGAGTCCAAATCCGGCAAATTGCTTTGAGAAATAGATTTTTGAAAAGAAGTGCTAAACATGGACTGCTTTGCCAGATACAGAGTCGCCACCTAAATATTTTTTATGGGGGAATTTAGGAAACCCTGACTCAGTGCCAAAGGCCACGTGTCCGTCATCACCAAAGTCGCCTCGGCTCGGGAGCTTGGGTACGATTGGGGAAGGTCAGCTATGAGCACCCCCTCTTGCCCGATTCGAAGATTGGCCTCTACTAACCGTGATATCCGTTTTTGAAAACGTTATGTGTTCTTATTCCGGTTATTAGCCTGGAATTACTATGTTATGCGCACAGCAAACAAGTATAGACCAAATCGCCTAAATTGGAACAAAACATTTCATGCTTGTTTTGAAGATGGTTTGCTACTCGCAAGTAGGCTAAAATACAGGTTTTGCCATCCTCGAGTGGGCTTTTAGAAAAACATGATTTTGCCACTATCTAATGGGCTTAAAACACACATTTGATGAATTGTTCCAATTCAAATAACCCAACCTTCACCCACAGGCATTCAGGCAGTTATATCACATAAGCACATAGCCTCATGGTAAGCATGCTATCATGGCAGTCACTCACACGCATGCGGTATGCTAAAGCATGAATGCTTACCGAGTACTCCGAGCCAAAACAAAAACTAGTTAGTAATCATATGCATGATCCTAGTTCATGTTAAGATGGCTAATGCAACACATGCAAAATGCGACTAAGATAGGCTCGTCTAATCTACAATGACATGTGAAATGCTACAACTAACACGTATTCAATTTGGAATTGAAATACAATGCAGTTAGTATGATGTGCCGAGCCTGGTGCATGCAAGACAAATGTATGAATGCACCCATGCATAGCATAAGGTATGCTAATTTAAATATGCCCTAGTCTACCATCATAAGCGGGTAAATAAAAGGGAAGAAAGACGTGGGGTTGGAAGACATACACACACTCACGCACACTTATTACACAATTGCCCTCGCTCGGAGGGTCCAAAAGAATAATACAGAACAAATGAATACTGCTAAATTAATTATTACAGACTTCTAATTAATTAACAAATTAATTGCAGAATTAAAGTGGCCACAGCCTCCGCCTCGAAATGTTTGGATGATGCATGCTTGACTCGTACTGCCCGGAAACTCACTGCCATAGCATTGCTGCCTCTGTTTACACTGCCTAGCTCCTCTGAAGACTGCACAAGTCTTGGGTTAGGTTCTCTGCACACTGTGGAGCACCACCGGCTAGGAGCAATGACTACCGGCTATGGGAAATGGTCACCGGCCGCTGGTGAAGTTATCGGCCATTTATGGATGGCCGGTCGGCACTAGAGATGGCCGGCCGGCCAAAGCTTCCTGCAGAAACTGGTTTTGATAGCAACAGAGGGCATGTAGTGTATGACATGGAATTTTTAAGCAAATGTAAGCATGTCCACACTCCCTATCATGCAACGGGCTCAAGGGAGCATGACTCTCGATCCTCAGGCCATCAATTGTGCATTTTGATGCATGATGGCCTAAGAGGCCAAGTTTGCAGCTTGATATAAATGCATGCAACCAAAAGAGATGAATGCCAACACCCTATCATGTTGAGGTCAAGGGGATTGACGACCGAGGCTTGAGACGTGTTACATCACTTGGAGTATGAATACTTCTCAATCCTTATACTTGGTTTGACACCCCAAACCAAGCAAAATGTAATGCATGGATGCAATATACAATGCAAAGTGATGCAACTCATGCAAGGTAACATGAACATGCTAAGCTAATGCAACATGACACTATCTAATCCTGCATGCTAGACTAATGCAACATGGACATATCAAGCATACAACAAGACTATGTAATGCCATTAACTAAACAACATGCAAACATGCGAAAATGATACAATGTAAGCATGCAACCAATGCAATGCAACATGTAAGCATGCAAAATATGCAAAGATGGACTTATACTGAAACGAGAGGACCTCAGCCCACCCCCAAAACAGTGGCCTAAGAGGATGCACAAGAGCACAAATGATGCATGCAAGCATGCACACATCAAGGTTCATCACCTAATCATAAAAGGGGACAACTCTAAGCATACTTAAAGGCGATATATATGGGCATTAAACCAACATGCTAAGCTCTGAAAATGAATAGAGAATGATGCCAAATCAAACAAATCATGCAAGCAAGGCATGCAACAATGACCAACACTTGAAGCCAATAAAGGGGGTCAAACCAAAGCTATGTCAACCAAACCTTAAAGGACCAAAATGGCCTAAAACAGTCCCAAGGGACTCCAAAACAAGACTAAAGCATACATAGATCATGGTCAAAACACGCCAAGGAATGAGTCCAAAACAAGGGCATTCAAGGCCACAAAAGGGAGCATTACTCAACACCTCTCCCAAGCAAACATGGCATGAATTTTTCAATACAAAACAGAGTTTTAGCATGCAAAAAGGGCCCTCAAAACCCACTGATATGGCAGCCTAATGTCTAAACACATAGGCATGCACAATGACCATTTCCAAGGCACAAAAGAACAACCCTTCAAAGCATGAAAGATATGATGAATGCAAGCATACAAGCATGGATTAGGGACTGAACTGGCATGTGAAATGACTTCAAATCAACTGAAACAACCCAACTCAAGCATGCTCATGACTCACACACCCGATGCCAACATGCTAGAATGCAAAGGGGGTATACAAAACATATCAAATACGACCAAACCAGCATCCAACAGATCTCAATCATGATAAATCATGGCCAAAAGCTTCACAAAGCTAGGCAAGAATATGCAAGCATGATGGTCTAATGGTTAGATGCATTTCTAGGCAAAATGGGGGAATACAAAGCAAGTGTATTAAGAATGAGAGGGGCCAACAAACCAACATGGGACAGAGGTAAAACATGCTAAATAAACACCAAATAACCTCTAAAATTAAGCCAAACAAAGCTAGGCATACATGCTACCCTTATGGGCCAAAACACAAGCAAATGAGACAATGAAGGTAGAGGGGTGTCCCTCCTCTATACAAGACCTCAAAACCACTTCATCACCACTGAAAATCCTCTGGATTTCAGTGGTGAGAAGGCCAATATATGAAAGTTCCAAAGCTCAACCGATAAGGCTCAAAATGAGGCCAAACAAGGCCTAAGAGGGGGTGGATGACCCCCAACACCAAAATGACCTTAAACAAACATGTTAAGCATGCAAATACAAAACTGTTTTCAGTTTATAGCTAAGCTCGAATCAATATGCAAGATAGTCTAAAAGCTTGTACAAAAAAAGAAGGAATAAGAGGGTAAGTGTCTCACCCTTGAAGAACTCTTTCAAAACACCAAACCAGCAGCCCTTTTGGATTAAAACTAGCTCCAAGACTCTTCAAACAACTCCCTAACACTTTAAAAACTCAAAGGTGGTATGCTACAAGGTGTTCTAGTGTGAGAAAGTGGACAAAAATTCACTTTAGGGCACTCTAACATACATAAATATATATAGAGAGAGAGGGAGATATAGAGAGAGAGTGGTTTTTTTTGCTCAAAGTTGTATATCTCTTTCTCCTTCTTGTTCCTCTTGTATCTCTCCTCTCTTGAGAGAGCTTGATTGATATAGATATATCAATCTGCAGCCCCCTCAGAAGTCCCACATCCAGGCATGGGCTGGGGTATGGCCTGGAATGACAGCTGCCAGCTGTCTACAGAAATATCTGTTGAAAATCACATTTGGCTGGCCGGCCATAAAAGTGGCCGACCGGCAGTCAAATTGGCCGGCCGGCCATCACATTTGGCCGATGGCAACATAACACAGCCGGTGGCCTCAAGCCATGGCCGGTGGAGTGTGGGGATGTCCCAAAACCCATTCCCTGCCCTCCAAAGCAAAAACACAAGTGTTTGGTACAAAACCAGACACAAAACGGTCGAGTCGAGAGATTCTAAGGCAAGACGCGTAGCTGAGGCCTCCGGGAACTCAAGACGAACACAAACATAGATGATCACCGAATGTTCAAGCGGTGACGTCCAAGTCAAAGACCATAGGAATGAGTAGTTATCCCTACCTCGAGATGAAGAGCTCAAATAAAGGAGATGACCGAAATCCAAAGTGCTCCAAATCCAAGATTTTTCAGATTAAAAGGAAGTCCTCAACACCCTCTATCTTTCTTACAAAGAGCCTAGGTTAGAAACTCACTAGAAGTAGATCAATCCCTAGAGAGAAGTTGTTTAGAGAGAGAGAGAGCTCAGATCTAGGGTTTTTGAAAAAGGAAGAGATGAAAAAGTGAAGTGTAATCCCGCTGCTGTCTACTGATACATGTATGACCCGCTCGAGCGGAGAATAGGACGCTAGAGCGTCAGACACAAAAACTGGACCCGCTTGAGCATAAAGATTCTCGCTCGAGCGCCAAGACACAACTGCAAAACACACCCGCTCGATTGCAAAATGAAAGCCGCTCGAGCGTAGATCTTCCCTTCCAAAACTTTTATAGACAATGAACTACCCGCTCGAGCGCCAAGACACTCGCTCGAGCGTTACCCGTTCGAGCGTGAAAAACGCAGCTACAGAAGTTTTGCAGAGGCAGAAAATCCTGGGAGTGTGTAAACCCAGCTCAAGCGCAAGAAGACCCGCTCGAGCGGACAACCAAAAATCAAACTCCGCTCGAGCGCAAAGGGACCCGCTCGAGCGTACCACCAAAAATCTGGGCAACAAGGAATGGGACTAAAGCTCAACCAACCTACTCGAAACATGCCCAATACATCCTAAAACTCAAACACACGGAATTAAATGATAACACAAGATATGCAACCACCAACTCCACGGAACCCAAGTCTGGAATAAAACAATCAAAGGAAGAGAAACCAGGATCGCTATACTGAGGTCTTGGTTTCTACTGTAGGGACAGATATACCGGTTGTTCAGATAGACCAGTACAATATGGCTGGTATAGAGGAGATGATGCGTCAGCTCTAGGAGAGTATGAAAACCATGCAGCAGGACGCTGCCCGTCAAGCAGAATTTGCCGCACGCCAGGCCGAGGTTATGGCACAACAGGCAGAGTTGATTGCTAGATTTCAGCAACAACCACCACAGCAAGCCGGAGCATCCGCTTCCCACCAGGTTTCTCCCCCCCAAGAGTTCCCATACTCGGGGAGACTGTTAATGTCCAAGACAATACAGACGATCCAACGGGGCCAGTTCTGCCCCCGATCCTACCCCAGCTATCCAAAACACCTATCAACCCACCGGATTCTCCCTTTGAGTTCGAGGTGGACCCTACAACACTAAAAGTGAGCAAGCTCGAAAAGCTGTTCAAGAAGTCCCAGGGTGTGAAATCCATTCCGGATATTGAGGATGAGTATACCGACTCGGCCGTGACCCTGCCAGATTGGTTTAAAATGTCGCACATAGACCGTTTCGACGGGTCTAGAGATCCTATGGTGCATTTGTAGCTGTTTTCGGACATACTAAGGCCGATGGGCCTCTCCAGATTATAGAAGCTTTCTCTGTTTGGTCGGACCCTGTCGGGTGTAGCGGCTATTTGGTATGCAAAACTAGAAGACTCTGTTAAAAGGAACTAGGAGGAGATGGCTGAGGCCTTTGTAGCCCAATACTCCTATAATACACAGATTGAGGTCACAACTCGTGATCTCGAGACAACTAGGCAAGAGCCGAAGGAGAACTTCTCCAATTTTGTGACCCGGTGGAGGGCCAAGTCCTCGATGATGACCATCAGACCTGTTGACAAAGATCATATTCGGATGGTTGTGCTCAACCTCTAGCCCAAGCTCATGCAGAAGATGATCGTTCTCCCCCTCCCCACCTTTGCAGATCTACATGAGATAGGGGTGTAGATCGAGGACGCTATGAAACAAGGCCTCATTGATCATGAGTGAGAGCAGCCCAAGAGGGCATTCAACCGCAGTACGAATGCAGGCACAAGCAGTGCTGTAACTGCCAGAGCTTCAGATGTGAGTATGGTCACCACCACCACCACTCCAAGAACCCTTTCAGCTACACCATTCACCGGTGCGTTCGGAAGTAGCTCACAAACAACCAAGTTTCCACCCCGAGGCCAAAGAACCTTCACCCCACTATACATGTCTTTGTCCAAGGCTTTAGGGGTTTTGATCAGGAAAGGGCACCTGAAGCCCCTAGAGTCGCAGCCACTACCAAATAGACTCTCTGCTTCCCATAACCCGACCAAGTATTGCGCCTTTCACCAGCAACATGGTCATGAAACCGACCTTTGCTTTAGATTGCGTCATGAGATTCAGGATCTCGTTGACAACAGGGTGATTGTACCTCCGGAGAAACTGAATGTCACAACCAACCCTCTCCCACCACATAACTAAGCTCCACCTCCCAAATGCATCAATATGATCCAAACTGGGGTTGTGTCATACGACCCTAGCATATATATCACCCCTTCTCACCTACCCAAGCCGAAGGTGTTCATTCCTGACAGCACTGACTTGTGCATGATGGACATCTCTCAAACCCAACCTGAAACGGTGGTGATGGCTATTGAAGATAGGGGTGAGATGACTGTGGGGGCTGATAAGAATGGTTCTACAGAGCCTGAGGGGTCTATGAGCTTCATGTACAACCCGATCGGTTACATTACATCAGCAAGCCAGGCTAGGCCGAGTGTGGGATATCCAGTGGGGGCAGAGATTTGTGTAGTACGGGAGGATGGACTTAATTAGGGACTAGATGACCTAACGAATCTAGAAGAGGACATTGCTAACCTTCAGTTTTTCAACGAACAAGATCCGGGAGACGTGACTGTCAACTGGTTTGATTTGGATGGGTCAGCAGAGTCTACAGGATGGCTTGACAACCAGCCGGACGTTGTTGAACAACCTTAGCTAGAACAGGGTCCGTCAGGGGCAGGGACATCAACGGTGGCCGGAAGGGTCGAGAATCTGGATGCATCGCCGGAGAGCGCCGGTGTTAAGAATTTTGCTCGAGATCCGGGCAATTTGAATACAAGAGATGTTGAACAGCAAGCTACACTGAAGTAGTCTGAGCGGGAAAGGATTGAAGATTCTGAGAGGGTCAGAAAGGCCAAAGCCCCTGCGGGGAGAGAATGTGCTATGTGCACAGGAACAGAGCCTGCTCTGAGCACAGGAACACGGGGTGCTGTGGACGCAGGAATAGTTGTAACGGAGCCGGACAGGTGTCTGTCGGCTGCCGATGGCATGTGGTGGGAAGATGATGACTTGTGTCTTGCCCACACCGATGAAGACTAGGGACAAAGCCAGCCAGATGATACCTGGTACATTGGCAAAGTAGACCACATGACTAGGAGTGGGCGGTATTTCAAGTCCTCACACTTAGATCAACCAGAAGCGTCCGGAAAGGACAAAGAGGAGGAGAAGCAGAAATATAAGCTGCTCGAGGAAGAGGCTGTGCTGAAACAGTTGAAGAAGATACATGCAGACATCTCTATCTGGGGACTGCTTATGGCCTCAAGAGTTCATCGACAAACTGTCTTTTCTGCAATGGACAAGGCCAAGCTCTCAATAGATACCACGCCCGAGCAGCTGGTAGGACTGGTCTTTCCAGGAGGAGCTTTCCCGATGTTGGCCTTTTCTGACAAGGAACTGCCGCCTGAGGGCGCAAATCATAACAAACCTCTCTACATCTCTGTCGAGTGTAGAGACAAATGGGTACCGATAGTTCTTGTTGATACGGGATCCGCTATTAACGTGTGCCCGTCGAGGACGGCATATGCAATCGGGTTGAAGCCCACGGACTTTGTGCCAACTACCTAGGTGATAATTGCATATGACAATACAAGCAGAGAAGTGATGGGGACCATGCAGATCCAAACACAAGTTGGTCCAGGACAACACGAGATTGCTTTTATGTCTTGGACGTTCCCGCAACCTTTAATCTACTCCCAGGGCGGCCGTGGTTGCACCAGGTGAAGGCGGTTTCTTCCACCCTACATCAAATGTTGAAATACCCCCATGGGAAGGGGGTGGCTATTGTTTTTGGGAATTCGTCAATCCATCCACCGCCAGAGGTTTCTACACCGATTTTGGAAATCGAGCATGGCACAGAGGATGTGTTCCTGTCAGGATTCACCCTAGCCAAGGCCCGGGTTGTTTAGAATATCTTAGCTGTTGATGAGGGGTTATATGTCAGCGCGCAGTCAGTGTACCTCATGAATAAGCTCCAGCATATCCCTGGGATGGGACTAGGAAAAAGCGACCGGAAGGGCATTACAGTATCGGCCGAAATGCCGCACAATCCGCATACCTTTGGTCTAGGTTATCTGCCTATCAAAGAGGACTAGGTGAGAAAGGGCAAAGAAATGGCTGGGAGAGCCAGAGCCAAACAGACCGGAAGGCATTTTGAGTTGATGCATCGGCCTATCCAAGGCACCCTGAACGGACACTTTGTCCGGGAGGGGGAAGACTTTCCATTCTATGGCTTCCCAGAGCCATGGCTAAACGCAGGAAAGAGGCGCCTGCCGGGATTTGAAATATTCTTTGACTTACAGTTGACCGGGGATGATGTTGCCGAGGAGCAAATAGACCCATCAGCTGAGGTTGGGCAGTGTAAGGAAGTGGATTTCGAGAGCACCGAGATTGAAATGGGGGTAGCACTGGCTTGTCTACTTTTAGATGCTCTGATCGTACATGAGTGCTTGGGGGATGACCTCTCAGTGTCTATGATCGGGAATGAAACGGCTACGAGCCCACTTTCAAACATTCTGGATGCGTCTGTCGCACCCTCTCTCGTCTGGAAGTACGAGGAGGGATTCTTATCGAGCAGCACCGGGTTAGGTAATGAGCCGGAATCTGATTCCACCGAGTTTGTAGAGTCAGAATCAAGTTCCAGCTCGTCTAAGTCTGAGTCCGGTATTTCTGGGGGTGACAACCCGGATGCCACAGTCCTGTCTAGGTCGTCTTTTTCTTTTTCCTTTGAGTCTGTTATAACAGAGGAATCATGCGACTTGGAAGTAATTAATGAGAACGGAATGGTTGTGGCCTTTGGGTATTTTTTTGTGCCCTTGATTTATTGCATTAATTCAGACTTTCAAAATTTTGATAAAAATGACGAGGAAGAAATTCCTCCGATTTTGAAATATTTGTTAGAACAAGAGCAAGAGAGGTTTGTAAAACCGCTGGTTAATGAAATCATCCAAATTAATGTTGGTACTGAAAACGACCCACGGCTGGTCCAGATCGGGTCCACGTTGTCTTCGGAGGAGCGCGACCGCCTAGTGTCTTTATTAAAAGATTTCAAAGTTGTTTTTGTGTGGTCCTACGAAGACATGCCTGGAATCGATCCTAAGATTGTACAGCACCGGATCCCTCTTGACCCCGAGGCCCAAACTGTTAAGCAAAAACTCAAAAGGATCCACCCGGCCTGGGCTCTCAAGATCAAAGAAAGGGTCACCAAGCAAATTGACGCAGGGTTCCTGCTGGTATCTGAATACCCAACTTGGTTGGCCAACATAGTTCTAGTGCTGAAGAAGGACGGCAAAATTTGGGTATGTGTGGACTTCAGGGATTTGAACAACGCCAGTCCGAAGGACAACTTTCCTCTGCCGCATATCGACGAATTAGTGGACTTCACTGCTAGGCATGCGTTGCTCTCATTCATGGATGGCTTTTCAGGCTACAACCAGATTGTGATGGCACCCGAAGACCCAGAGAAGATTGCTTTTACCACCCCGTGGGGGACCTATTGTTATAGGGTGATGCCGTTTGGGCTAAAGAATGTTGGAGCTACATATCAATGGGCTGCGACCACGATATTGCATGACATGATCCACAAAGAGGTTGAGGTGTATGCGGACAACACAATTGTCAAGTCCAAGGAAAGAGAGGGCCACTACACCACCTTGCAAAAGTTCTTCCAAAGGATCAGAGAATTTCGGTTGCGGCTGAATCCTCAGAAGTGTACGTTTGGTGTTACAGCAGGGAAAATGCTGGGGTTCTTGATTACACAGAGAGGTATCGAAGTCGACCCTTCCAAAATCAAGGCCATCTTAGAAATGCCAGCACCGAGGACTGAAAAGGAGGTACGAGGCTTTCTGGGTAAAGTGCAATTCATAAGACGATTTATTTCTAAATTAACCTTGACTTGTGAACCACTCTTTAGTTTCCTGAAAAAAGGAAAGAAGTTCCAATGGGACGACCAATGGCAAGTTGTTTTTGAACAGATTAAACAATATTTACAGAACCCACCTGTCTTGTCACCGCCTGAGTCGGGAAAACCGTTGATTTTGTACCTTTTAGTGACTGAAACTACAATGGGCTGCATGCTTGCGCAGGAGTCTGAGGACAAGGTGGAAAGAGCTATCTACTACCTGTGCAAGAAGATGCTGGATTATGAGACCCACTACACTCCGCTGGAGAAGGCTTGCTTGGCCTTGATATGGGCTACCAGGAAGCTGCGGCACTACCTGTTAGCTCACTCTGTAACACTGGTTTCGAGATTAGATCCCATTAAATATCTCTTCAAGAAACCGGCACTTACGGGTAGGCTAGCTTGTTAGTTGCTTCTGCTTTCTGAATTCGATCTAAAATATGTGACGCGCAAGTCAGTGAAAGTGAGTGTAGTAGCAGAGTTCCTAGCTGATCACCCAGTTGAAGGGGATGAAGCTGTTGAGTACTTATTTCCAGACGAGGCCATTCTGCATGTCGAAGAAGAGTTTTGGACGATGTACTTTGACGGAGCGTCAAACCAATACGGGTATGGGATAGAGGTGTTGCTGATAGCACCCGACAATTCCCGTATACCTCTAGCATTCAAACTCCAGTTCAAAGTATCGAACAATGAAGCAGAGTATGAGGCGTGTATTGCTGGACTAGAAGCAGCTCTGGAACTAGGGGCAAAACGGTTGGACATCATCGGGGACTTGAACCTTGCTGTATCTCAAGCTAAAGGAGATTTGAAAGTCAAAGAAGAGAAGATGAGAATCTACCACCAGACCTTGGACTTGTTGATTCCTCGATTTGAGAAATTGAATTTCACTCATCTGTTAAGAGAAAACAACAGATTCGCTGATTCATTAACAACTCTATCTTCTATGATAGACATCCCTTTGGAGTCCTGATGTGTCCGATCATCATCGAACAGAAATTTGCGCCGGCCTACGAGCTGATTGCTGCCATAGACGAGGTACAAGATGAGAACCCCTGGTATTACGATGTTTGGAACTTCTTGGAAAAAGAGACGTATCCACCAGGGGCAAATGCTAAAGACAAAAGGGCAATTCGAAGAATGGCTACTCAGTTCATTGTCTGCGGGGGAAAACTATATAAGAGAGGTCATCTCGGGATGCATAAGCTGTGTGTTGATGCCGAAGAATCGAAGCACCTGATGGAGGCCATCCATAGAGGAAAGTGCGGAGCGCACATGAACGGGGTGATGCTATCTCGGAAAATTCTCAGACAAGGTTATTACTGGTCCACCATGGAGGAAGATTGTATTGGCTTTGTCCGGCGATGCCAAAATTGTCAGATCCATGCAAACCGCATGAACATTCCGCCGTCGAAGCTATACAACATGACTTCGCCATGGCCATTTTCAGTCTGGGGGATTGATGTGATCGGGGCTGTCACTCCGAAGGGGTCCAATGGGCATGAGTTCATTCTGGTCGCGATAGACTACTTTACGAAGTGGGTTGAGGCCCAATCATATGCGGTGTTGAAGGCATCGCATGTTGCAAAGTTCATCAGGAACAACATCATCTGTCGCTACGGGGTCCCAAACTAGATTATTTCAAATAATGGTTCCCACTTCAAGAAAGAAGTGATCGACTTGTTGGAGAAGTACAACGTGGCTTTTCATAAGTCATCTATATATCGGCCGTAAACCAACGGAGCAGTTGAGGCCGCCAACAATAACATCAAGCGTATTCTGCAGAAGATGGTGGAAACCTATCGGGACTGGCTAGATAAGCTGCCATTTGCTCTGTGGGGCTACCGGACTTCAATTCGAACTTCTACTGGGGCGACTCCATATTCCTTGGTCTATGGGATGGAGGCCGTTCTGCCTATCAAAATTGAGGTTCCGTCATTACGAGTACTGGCTGAGTGTCAGATAGCTGAGACAGATTGGCAGCAAAGCAGGTTTGAAGAACTCATGCTCTTTGATGAAAGAAGACTGAAAGCACTATACCATATTCAGGGTTATCAACGACGAATTTCCAGGGCTTTTAACAAGAAGGTTAAGTCCAGAAATTTGAAGGAAGGAGATTTAGTGCTCAAAGACAACCGAGCTCCCATCCACGACCCCAGGGGCAAGTTTAGACCTAATTGGACTGGTCCTTACATCATCAAGTCTATCTGGTCGGGTGGAGCTGTCGTTCTGATGGACCTAGATGGCCTAGAGTTCTCCCAACCGATCAACATGGACAAGTTAAAGAAATACTTTCCCTAAGAGGCTCGCTAGGCCAAAAACCCAAAAGGCCGACCTAGGCAAAAGTTAGAGCACAGAAAATTTGAAATAATAAAAACTGAGCTCGCAAGGTTGAAAACCCAGAAAGGGCGGCCTTGGCAAAAGTTAGAGCGCAAAAGGAGAGAGTTAATACACGAGTGAACCCAAGCCGAACTATGTAAGGCTTGATTCCCATCTTTGGGATACGTAGGAAACTTCATCCTGAAGTCTAGCCATAAACACTTCCCCGATCAACTTTGTCCATGTGATCATGTTTGGTCATCTTTGTCTATTCCACATTCAGGAGCTCGGTTGTGATCTTCGATACAGTGTTATTCAGACTATGGGCAACTTTCCAGTTGTTGGGATCTGGGGTTGTACATCTCAGTGATAGATCTCAGGCGTGTCCAGTTCTGATCCATATCGAAAATGGCTTTGAAAAGTTTTAATAAAAGTTGATTTTGCTCAAATTAATCTTTTTACAACTTTGACCATTTTTTAGACCAAACGGAAAATTTTCAGTACCCACAACCTTCAATTACATTGATTTCAATACAGAGTTCTTCTACTCTTGAATACAAATTAAAGTTGTTTTTCATTACATTCATAAAGAAAACTTGAAAGTTCTGATTAAAAACAAATAAATTTGGGGCATAGTCAGGTGTTCCTGCGTTCCCTCCCCAAGCTGGTAGAAGCCTCTGATGCCAAAGTGGGCCCTACCTGTGCCTCTTCATTGAGCCAATCTATGCACTCATCCAAGAGGGTGCAATTGAAAGTGGGAGCGGGGGCCAGAAGCTCTCTCATCCTCCATGTTGCGGCATACCGAGCTAGTTGTGTGCCTCGGGCCGAAAATGTAGTAGGGTACTCTATCCCCTCCTCCGGACAAGTCTGATCATGTCTGAACTGGCGCCGAATCCGGAACGAAAAGTAAAAGACATAGTGTGTCAGGCCAATCAACTGAATCCCGGGCTGGCGGGTCATATTGTAGCTTATCGCCGGCAGATTAAGCCAAGGGCAGCGCCAAGCAATGTGGTCTGCGGAAAAACTGCACATCCAGTTGTACCACCATCCCTCATCAGGGGCATCGACTAGACTCCGTCGGAAGAAATAGTTGCAAGCTGAATATGCCGGGCATGAGTCCACCACTCTCAATTTATCCATCAACCACACCTAGAGAGGGATGAAAAATGAGAGATTAAATAATTGAGAGGTGTACGTTGAGAGAAAAGTAAGAAAAGGGTTTTGAGAGAAAAATCGAGCCTGAGGGCCGAGTGATGTGAGCAATATATATATGAGATGGGGTGGGAAACATTATCTGCAGTAGTAGTGGACTCCCCGCAAATCTAGTCGTCTCCCGGCAATAAAAAGCGTCCAAGCCCATCAGTGTCTCGGCTAGCGTCATGGCGATGCAGCTCTCGCCCACTTTTAAGCCCTCAGCAACTTCAATCAAATGGGTGCTAAACCCTCCAGAGCCTGGGGCAAGCAAGAAATGAGACAGCATGCACAAGCAAAGCGCATGTCACCGATAACCCTGCCAATGATGATCACCACGATCACCGGCATCAGAAAACCGACAAACCAAGCTTGGAATGTCCAGCTCTTTATCGTGAATCAATGACCAAGCATCGTGCAAAGTAAGGCCGCACATCCGTCCTAAGGCTTGGACGTGGCCAAACCAGAGCTGAGGCAAGATTTCTTCATCGCGCTCGGAATCTATTAAAGTTTGGAAATCCTCAAAAGTAGGACACATCTCTTGTCCGCCAAAGCTAAAGACGTGTGTCACCGGATTCCAAAACCTTGTCGCAGCATGGAGAAATGAAAAACATAGCGGGGTGCGACTCAAAGTGAATAGTGCATTTATGCCGAAGCCCTAGAAATTCAACTTTTCTGAGCCATCCAAGTTGGCAATCCAATTTGTGAGATTTTGGACAAGAAACTCTTCCATTTGGTGCAAATCAGAGCTGAAATGAGGAAAACTACGAAGTTGAGGCTTTTGTAGAAGATAAGGTGTTGAGTGGAAGACATGTGTCAGCATTCTGGAGGTGCTTGACATTTTTGGCCAATCGGCCAAAAAGAGTGCCGACCGACCATCTTTTTTGGCCGATGGCCATTTCTTGTGGCCGATGGCCTCTCCCTTTGGCCAATGGCCTCCCCCCTTGTTCTATGAGCTGTCTATGTGTTGGAGATGCTGAGAACTTGTGATTGGTTCCACTCCAAATGCCTTCCGGTGATATTTTTGCAAAGTCGCGCCTGTGTTACTGCAATTTGTTTATCGAGTTGTTGTACTTTTTCTTATCGAGTTGTATTTTGCATTCTTTAAATAATTGTTTTGCTTATCGAGTTGTATTTACTTTGGGTTAGCTTGTCAAGTTCTTTGTTTTACTTATCGAGTTGTTTTGTCGTTAGTTGGCTCACTACCTGATTAATTGCAATTCGATTGTTTAGTTTTCAAAACAAAGTTCAATCTCCTTTACATTGTCATGTAATGTGATGCGATGCGATGCATAGAATGTACAAATGTAACACTTTTTGAACAAAACAGTTGTTTCATTTCATCATATTTCTTTCGCAAAAGTACATAGTTTTGAAGAAAATAAAACCTGCCTGAAGCAGTACAATGTGCAAAACTACCAGTAAAAAGAAAAATAAAGCAAAAAAGTGAAGAAAAAGAAGAGCAGCATCTGAATCAATGTCTGGATCAGTATCAGTCGTCTCAAGCGTGGGAGTCCATCCTGGTCCTCTTCCTGGATGAAGGTCCAGGATCGCCGCCGTCACCTCCGCTGTCTGAGTCATCTCCGGCCTCACCCTGGGACGACTCTACTTCCACATCGGACTCATCATCATCAGGGGAAGGCTCCCGTGAACTACTCTCAGCACGAGCTCGCCTGTGTCTGCCTCGGTTATGGATCGTCATCCCTAGCCTGGCTCCCCTAGCTGCTCTGGCAGGTGCTAAAGGTCCTGCTGGAGCACCCATTGCGGCCGGTATCTGAAATGGGGCCTGAAAAGAACAAATAGCAAATGCATCAATTATGATATGCTGTGAGCAGAGTATAAATACCGAATACAGTGTATGAGTACAGTGTGAATGCCGTGGGCAATGCTGTGAGCAGAGTATAAATACCGAATACAGTGTATGAGTACAGTGTATGAATGTCGTGGGCAATGCTGTGAGCAGCGTATGACTATCAAATACAGTGTATGAGTACAGTGTATGAATGCTGAGTATAGCGTATGAATGCTATGAGTACTGTATCAGTGTCGTGAGTGATATGTCAATGCAGTGTATCAAGTGTTGTGTTGATAATGCGATGTATCAGATCTATATGGAACAGATTATGCAGAGTCTTGAGACCGAGGTTAAAAAAACTCACTGGGATACCGTAGATGGTCAACAGGTCTATGCTCCTCTGAAGCATCCCCATCACTGAGGCTGTCAGCTCCAGAGACTGACTAGTGTACTTGATGGAAGCCTACAAAAGTGTTGAATTCATTAGTATTCTGCGGGGTATTAAATGAAATGAAATGACTGTACAGAATGCAAAGTATGGTACATACCGGAGTCGAGCCGTGAACCCCGACGAGCTCATGATCAGCCGGAGGAGGAGCGATGGGTATCTGGTAAGTCTCCCCATCCTATCCTCGGTATGTCATCGTAGTGGACAGGGCTGGCCACTCTACTCCCTGTCCCCTCCAGGACCCACTCCTGCTACAAGCCTGAGCCGCCCTCGATGCTCCCGCTCCTCTCACAGGCACTGCAGGCCTCTCTCTCTCGACTCGGCGAGCACCGGTCAGAGGCCGCATAAGATAAGCCTGGATGAACTTGGTGTAGTCGCCCTCATCTCTGAAGGGGTCTGAGTCCCAGCCAATCGTGTAGTCCATCATCTCCTCAAGGGTGTACCTCTCGGTGTGCCTCATATGGGTAGGAGGCGGCACCGGGACTATCTGCTCCAGTAAGCCCAAGGTCTGGCGCAGGAAGCGCTCACCCAGGTACCAAACCCAACAAACCAGGCCCTTCAGCAAAATCCTAAACCAGGCAGTCTCCCGAGCACCCGGGTATTGATCCCTCACTGCCTCAGGCAACGGAGCCCAGGGCTGCCAAGTGATCTGCAAATAATGGGATATACATTTTGTTATCTACTGTGTAAAGTACAGTGTAAAGCGAAGCTTAAATGAACTGTAAAGTTTGAAATACCTCTACGGCGGTGATGGTGTTGAAGTATCTACCGAAAAACAGGAACGACTCCCGTGGCCTCCGCTCGCATCTCACGTCATAGCGATGAGAATAAGGAACGCCGAGGGGGATCTCCACATCCGGCACTGGGGCAAGCCTCGGAAAGTAGGCATACACCCACAACTGCAGAGTGTAATAGGGCAAATATGAGTATGCTTATCAGATAAAACAGAATGCAGATAAAGCAGGAATCAGAGAATGGTGTGCAGTGTATTGTGCAGTGTGTGCAGTGTATAGCCAATGTAAAGCATATTGCGTGTATGCAGTGTGTGTGGTGTATAAATAGTGTAAAGCAGAACTGTAAAACAGAAAGGGAAGGTGTACCTCCTAGGCTCACCAATAGCCTCCAAGCAGATGTCCGGTGCGGCAGGAGGATGAGCTCATGTATCCGTAGAGTGTGGCCAAGCCTGCGGCACCCCAGTCGTAGCGACGGATCCGTGTCACGTCCACCAATGCGCTTAGCAGATAAAGGGTGACAGTGTTTGCCGAGTCGGCGAAAAGGGTGGTCCCGAGCAAGAACATGATGAATCCGTGAGCGTACTGCTCCTCCTCCTCCGGGTCGTAGGCGCCTGTACCCTGAAGTGGTCCTCGAACCAAGAGTACCTCACGAACCCTGGCCGGGAGAGAGGTGGCCGAGCACCGAGCAAAAACATATGGGCGACGTCCCACTCATCCATATCAGTGTCAAAGGGAATCGGATCACCCCCTATACCGATGCTGGTGAGCGTCGAGAAATAGAAGGGAGTCATCGTCATCTCCCCTGCAGCAGAAAGGTGGAAGGAATCGGTGGTGTCCCACCACCTCTCCACTAGCGCGCCAAGAAGGGGCCTGCTCGTAGTGAGGCGCGAGAGTCTTATGCAGAAGGTGTCGAAGCCGGCCTGATCAACAATGTAGCGGACCGCATCGGGCAACTCCATGTACCATCCTCGAGCAACGGTATTCCCATACTCTCGGAAGGCATGAGAATCTCCTTGTGTTCAAAGACAAACAAATGCGAAGCAATATTAGATGTACAATGTTTGAATGCGTTAGTGTTGATGAAAATACAGTGTGTGTGCATGCGTTCGAGTTTAAACAGATCTCATGTGTGGGTGTGCTCACGGTAAACTAAACATGTGATGTATCAGTGTGTTTGGGTTATTCAATTAAAGAACAATATTGGTTATCGAAGATATCTGATCTACATTGCGGAAAATGAAAGAGAGGGGAGAATGTACCTCAGCAGCGCCAAAGGATAGATGTGACTCTGGCTCGCATAGCAATAGCTCCAATGGCGCACCTCGCGCGTAGCTCCGAAACTGACGGATGCTATCAGGAGGTAGTATGTGAATCGCCGGCCGGTATGTCACCGGGTTGAATGGTCGAATGCTAAGAGGTAAGAGCTCAACCTTAGGGTCCATATCTATCTCTGGGGGAGTCCCACCTTGTGGAATGTCGTCCGCCATCTCAAGAAAAGTGCAAAAATGGCCGAGGGTGCGGAAAATGGGCAAAGAATGCCAAAAGTCAACCCCAAAGTCAACCTCGAGGGGTGAAAAATGGAAGAAAAGGTCGGAGTATGGAAAAAGGCTTGAAGACCGAGGATAACTCGGGGGAAACAAACCCCAAGTGGTGGAAATCGAGAATGTGGCACCGAAATCGAGTTTTGTTCGGTTCAAAGTGTGTAAAACGAAGAGGGTTTCGCGAATCGAATGATGTAAAAGGCTTAGAAACAACAGAAAAGCTCGGATCTAAGGTTGGGAAATCACCTAGAGAGAGAGGAATGTTTTTCTAGTTTGAGGGAGTGAGGAAATGGGGTTTGAGGCCCTATATTTAAAGACCCGAGGTGAATGGACAAAACTGTCCCGAAATTGCCATTTTTGGCCGATCGGCCAAATTGTTAGCCGATCGGCTAAATATTTGGCCGATTATCTCTTTTTCGTGGCCGATGGATGACCGATGGCCTCCCCTTGTGGTCGATGCACCTCCAATGTTCTTGTTTGGGTCAGTTATATTGATTGGTACCCTTATCTCTCAAGGAAGTGCAAGAAAATACACTTTGAAGCTTAACCAACCTTCGTGTTGACCTCGAACCATGTCTTCTGTGTGCGGCATTCGATATGCGCAAGGCGTATCCTTTTTCGTATCCTTTTGTATGTTACGAGATTCGAAAATCGCCTTGAATATGTCACATTACAATGTTTTGTCATGTTTGTAATAAGCGCGCTTGTTATATGACTTTTGGCTCTTGCATTGAGCGTGCCTCGTCTCGTATTAAAGTTACATCTCAACATCGCGAATAAAATGCCTCCGTCATGCTTGCATTGTCATGCACATCTCTTTCGCATTGTTATGCACATACTATATGCGTTGTCACGCACGTCATGCTTGCATTGGCATGCACATCTCTTTCGCATTATTATGCACATACTATATGCGCTGTCACGCATGTTACTTGCATTGTTTTCCACATCTAACTTGTGCTGTCACGCATTGTACTCGCATTGTTTTGCACCTTTTTGACTTGCGTTGTCACGCACGTTACTTGCATTGTTTTGCACATCTATCTTGCGCTGTCACGTACGTTACTTGCATTGTTTTGCACATCTATCTTGTGCTGTCACGCACGTTACTTGCATTGTTTTGCACCTCTTTAACTTGCGCTGTCACACACGTTACTTGCATTGTTTTGCACATCTATCTTGCGCTGTCACGCACTGTACTCACATTGCTTTGCACCTCTCTATCTTACACTGTCACGCACGTTACTTGCATTGTTATGCACCTCTCTAACTTGCGCTGTCACGCATGTTACTTGCATTGTTATACACCTCTCTAACTTGCGCTGCCACGCACGTTACTTGCATTGTTTTGCACATCTATCATGCGTTGTCACACACTATACTCGCATAATCATACACCTCTTTTTCTTGCGCTATCACGCACGTTCCACCCGCATTGTTATGCACACTCTATCTTGCGCTGTCACGCTCATTACTCGCATTGTCATGTGCTTGTTTCACTTGCATTGTTATGCACGTTCTATCTACATGTGTTTCTACTATATTGTACCTGTTAAGTTTCTTTCTTTTGTAGGCACGATATTGTATGTACGGTTCATTTAAAGCTGGCACGACTAGACGAACCAGACGGTATTGTATGTACTCCGCGTGAGACGTAGCGAGAATCGTATAATTCTCTTACATCCTTTCTGCATGAAATGTAGTTTTATTCTTGTTCATTTGCTTAAATTGTTGCATGTTATGCTTCATTACAGCTCTCTTTGCATGATCATAAGTTATGTTCAGCATCGTGCATGTCATTTGCATCTTGCCCCTGCCTACGGGCGCATATCTTTTTTATCTTGTATGCTTGTCTAAGTCTTCGGCCTTGTCGAAAATGGGTCATCTCTGGGCTTTGACATTTACTCCCGTCATCTTATGACTTTCGAGTTCTGTCAAAGACGGGCAACTGTAGACACCCCATTTTTGACCGTCCTCAAGACTTGGACGTCATCGTTTGAACACTCGATGATCATCCATGCTCGTGTTCATTTTGAGCTCCCGAAGGTCTCGGCTGCGCGCCTTGCCTTAGGATCTCTCAACTTGTCTGTTTTGTGCTTGGTTGTGGACCAAGGACTTGTGGTTTTTTTTTTTAGGGAAGAGGGTGGCTTGTTGGCCATCATCTCAACCCATCGGCCAAGGCATGATGCCATCGGCCTTGTTTTCTTTCCATCGGCCAAAAGTGGTGGCCGATCGGCACTTTTTTTGGTCGATCGGCCATATTTTTTAGCCGAGACCTTTCCATCTGCTTTTGCAGATATTTTCTGGCAGCTGTGACAGCTGGTGGGCACAATTCCCATCCTCCATACACGTGTATGGAGGGATTTGCACCTTGTTCTAGCTTCTCCAAGAAGCTTTGGAATTGAATTCCTATAAGAAGGGAGTTCCTCCTCCCTCCTTAGAGGTTCAAAAAATTGAGATACAAAAATATATATCACCCTCTCTACATCTCCATCTCTCTATATTTGTGTGTGTGCTTGTGCCTAAATGGGTGTTTTGTCTTCACTTTTGCACTACAACACCTAGTAATACACCATCCTTTGGTTGCTGAGGTCCTTAGGAGTTCTTTTTAGTGTTCTTGGGTTGGTTTGAACTCAGAAAACCTGCTAGAGGTGTGTTCTTGAAGAGGTTCTACAAGGGTGAGCTCTTAACCTTTTAAAACCCCATTTTTAGTTAAGCTTTTAGACATACTTGCATGTTGTTTTAAGCTTAGCTTTCTAATACAAAAAGTTCTGATTTTTCATGCTTGAGATGATTGTTTAAGATCACTTTTTGGTTGGGGGTGTCTACCCCCTCTTAAGCCTTGTTTAGCCTTGTTTTGAGCCATCCCTTTTGGCCATTGTTCTTGCTCTTGCCTGACCTTTCTACCACTGAATTTCAGTGGTGGAAAGGTGGTTTTGGAGTCTTTTATAGGAGATGGACACCCCTCTCTCCTTGTCTCTCATTTGCTTGTATTTATGGCTCATAATAGTAGCATGTTTGCTTAGCATGTTTTGGCCTCATTTCAGCAAGTATTTGGTGTTATTTTGTCATGTTTTACCTCTGTCTAAGGTTGGTTTAATAGCCTCTTACATGCATCATGCACTTGTCTTGCAATCCTCTCATTTGCCTTAACATGCATCATGCATTTGGAACATCATGTTTGCATATTTTGGCTCAACTCAAAGGAGCTTTTAGTCATGTTTTACCATGTTTAAGCTCTATTTGGTGTTGTTTTAGTCATGCATGCATTGTTTTTTGTAGCCTTGGTTCAATCTGGCTTGTTGGCTTTGAGTGTCCAAGTCACTAGCATGCATTGCTTAGACTATTTTCATGATTTGGCATCATTTCATATGTGATTTCAGTCCATATAGAGTGGTCATACACTTGTACTTGTCACTCCTTTAATGCTTTGAAGAGTTGGTGTTTTATGCCTCATGAATGGATCATTGTACATGCCATCATACTTGGGTCTTTGGGATGCCATCCAAGTGGATTTTTGGGCTTATTTTGACATGCCATAACTCTGATTTTCATTGGTTAAGTCATGCCATGTTTGGTCTTAATAGGTGTAGTATAACACCCCTTATAGCCTTGCATGCCTCATGCCTTTTGGACTTTTGTTCTAACTTGTTTTGGCCTTGGTCCACCCATGGTTTAGACTCACTTTAATATGCTTTAGGACTGTTTTGGTTTGCTTGGGCCATTGGCTTCATGTTTTGCATAGCCTAGTGTAAGTCCCTTTGCTATCTTCAAGTTTTGAGCCTCTTGCATGCCATACTTGTGTTGTTTGTGTGATTTGGCATCATTCCTAGCATGATTTCAGAGCTTGTAGTGCTGTCACACTTGCATGTTTTTTTCCCTTTAAATGCGTTTAAGAGGTGGTGTCTTCATGTCTTAATTCTTGGGCCAATTGACATACATGTTTGTATGTGCATTTCATACCATCGTTTCATCACTTTGGCCACTGTTTTTGGTATGACTGAGGTCTATCCATTTTCAGTATAAGTCCATAGATCATGTGGTTTGTGTGTTGTTGCATGCTTATCGCATTGCATGTTGTTGCATGCTTGTTGTTGATATTGTTGTTGCATGCCTATTACATTGTATGTTTGCATGTTTAGGTTGCATTGCATTGTGCATGATTGTTACATTAGCTTGTTTACACGCTTAGGTTACATTACATGGTTTGCATGCCATTATCATTGCGTCTAATATGCTTGCATTGCATTGTGTTTGGTTTGGGGTGTCAAACCAAACACGAGGAACGAGGGACGTTTCGTACTGGAAGTGACGAAACGTGCCTCAACCCTCAGTCGCCGACACTCTTGATCCAACATAATAAAGTTTGAGGCATTCATGAGTTTTTGTGCATTCATTCCATATTGATTTGTGCAATTCGGCCACTTTGGCCATCACGCATCGAAATGCGTGATTGATGGCCCAAGGGTCGAACACTACACTCCTTTGAGTTCCAAACAGGATAAGGGGTGTAGTTGCACAACATTTTCTTGCAAATGTATTGCCATGCCCTTGTTTGTCCTCTACTGCAGCAAAGGAGTATTCTGCAAGAAGAGATGGTCGGTCGGCTATCTTCAGTGTCGATCGGCTAAGAATTTCTGGCCGATATCACCAATTGTGGTCGATGACCATTGTTCCCTGGACGATGGCCTCATATTTTGGCCGATGGGCTCTCACAGTGACCATGAGGTGGTTTAGAAGCATCACAGGAACTTTCACAGTTTTCAGAGGAGCACAAGTGTGCAAACAGAGGCAACATGAGGCATGGCAACGGATTTCTGAACGAAGCCGATCGAGCATGCATCATTCAATCATTCTGAGGCGGAGTTGTGGCAGCCTTTTTAATTTCATACTTAGTCTGTTTTGTAACTTAATAATTTTCTTAATTAGTTAAGAGTTTTGTAATAATTAATTAGCTAGGGTAGTTGATTAATTAGTTGGCTTATATTATTCATTCGGATCCTCCGTCGAGAGGGCGAATTTTGTGATAAGTGCACGTGAGTGTGTGAATGTCTCCCAACCCCACGTCTTTCTCCCTTTTACTTACCTGTTTTCAGTGGTTAGTTTTAGGGCATATTTCAATTAGTATCCTTGTGCTATGCATGTTTGCATTCATTCATTTGTCTTGCATGCACCGGGCTTGGCGCATCATACTAACTGCATTGTATTTCAATTCCTACTTGAATACATGATTATCAAGTTGCATCTTATATGCCATCTTAGAATAGCCGTGCATATTTCTAGTTGCATTTTGCATGTGTTGCATTAGCCATCTTAACATAGCTAGGATCATGCATTGATTACTAACTAGCTATTGTTTTGGCTCAGAGTACTAAGTAAATTTTTATGCTTTAGCATCTTGCATGAGTGTGAGTGTTGCCATGATAGCATGCTGGCCATGAGGCTAACTGCTTATGTGATATAACTGCCTGAATGCCTGTGGGTGAGGGTTGGATCACTTGAATTGAAACAATTCATTGAAATGTGAGTCCTAAGCCCACTTGAGGGTGGCAAAATTCACGTCTTAGCCTACTTACGAGTAGCACCTTCAAACCATTTTCAAACAAACATGAAACATTTTGTTCCAACTTAGACGATCTAATCTATACTTGTATGTTGCGTGCATCACGTAGTAAGCTAGTCTAATAATCGGAATAAGAACACATGTGTTTTCAAAAATAAAATATCATGCTTAGTAAAGGCCGATCTTTTTGACCGGGCGAGCGGGGGTGCTCAATGCATGACCTTCCCCTCTCGTACCGAAGTTCCCGAGCTGAGGCAACTTTGGTGATGACGGACACGTGGCCTTAGGCAACGAGTCAGGGTTTCCTAAATTTCTCAAAACAAAAACATTTAGGTGGTGACTTTGTATCTGGCAAAGCAGTCCATGTTTGGCACTTCTTTATTAAAATCAGTTTTCCAAAACGATTTGCCGGATTTGGACTCTTTGGTGATTTATCAGTCTTGCATTGCACTTTGCGAGATTAGATTCAGAATCGTGACATTTGAGTCCGTGCTGTAGTGAGCCCAATGAACAAAACGGGATTTCTCCCGGAACGTTCGGGGACGTCTACAGTATAATAGATACACTAAAAATGAACACAAAGTGTGATAGATGCACAATGTGAACAGAGTATGAT
>NW_021025104.1:241702-257280 GCF_004153795.1 Camellia sinensis
TGGTGTGAGAAGTTTTAATTTTTCTTGAAAACCCTAAATTGATTCATGATGACAATTAATGATTTTGCCTAAATTGAAAGTAAAATCATGAAATTGAGGGGTTGAATTATATATATACAAGTTTAATTGAATTTTGGAAGTGTTTGAAAATTATGTAAAAATTAGCTATTGAACCTTTATTATGGACATTGTAAATCATGCTATAATATGAAATGAAATTTGGGGGAAAAGATTTGTTAATGATATGGATGACACAAACTTGGTTATGCAATGTTGAAATGGGATTTAAGAATTTTCCTTGAATTATGTTGATTTGCATTCAGTGTTGTTGAATTAAGTTGTGTTGACTTTTGTTGAATGGAATTGTGTTTGGAGCACATCCCTATGAGTCGCATGGTTGCGGACCCTTTGACTAAGCCCATTGCTAGAGATGTTTATCTTACTCATGTTAGGGCTTTAGGACTACGTAGGTGGTGATATTTTTTTTTATGTGTATTCAGTTGAACTCATTTTTTGGGGATATTTATGCCATTAGTATTCATACTTGTTTCTATCACACATTTATGTTTACTACTTTTAGTAATGGTTTGTGAATTAGCATACACAAAACAATTAAATTGATGTTAGCAGGCAAGATTGGCTCACTCACACGAGCAATCGCCCTTAGCGCTAGGTAGCGAGTAAGGATGAGACTAGAAGCTAAAATTATCCACTAGCTATGTCGCCTTGGTTGGAGCCAAGATGAGGTCTTGTTAGAGACCGACCATGGATATGAGAGTACCCATTTTTCCATGATATGTCTGTTATGGATAGCCAGATGCGAGATCTCATTTGATGCCTGAGAGGCGAGCAAATAGAGAATTCGAGTTAGACGCTAGGAAGTGACTCGTGCGCTTAAGAACGACTAGACTAAGATCTGTATGGTGTGTCAGTTTAACATCACTCTTTGGAAGAGTAACTCCACTATAACATGCATTCATACTGCATGTGCTTATCGACCCGTTAGCGAGGTGAAAGAATGGATCCCTGCTTCTTCACCGTGTGAGTCCTAAAAGTCATTTTTTTTCCCTAAATGACTTCACTTTGTGCCTTTTGTGACCTTTGACTATGTCATAAGATGAGGAGTTGATGTTCAGCTACTTTGGTATGTTGCCTACGGTCATGTATGATTCGGCTTTAAGGGACATTACTGGGAAAGTGGCCAATTTCAAATTGAATGATATGAGGGTGAAGGGAAGATCATCTAGTTCTACATCTCTGCTCTATATTCACTGTCGACAACTCACATCGCTCTTTATAGGATGCTGATTGAATATATTGCAAGAATTGAGAGGGTCAAGCATGCTCTTTTGAGGGATTAGAGATGTTTTTTGGACCGATGTAATTAGATGGGTTTGGGGTATATGAGACACTATTTCTGTTCTTTTTGGGTTGATGTCTCTATGTTGGCTCATTTTTGAGTTTCTAGTATAGAGCTCCCACATGCAGGTGTTCTCAGCAGTCGCACGGTGCATTGGCTAATATGAGATTGTTCTTTTTGGGGAGATTGAGATAGAGATGTGGTAGTGTCATGCCAACTCATGTGCGAGTGGGAGATGTTAAAAATTGGGCGCCCATGTGGCATGACCCTTTGAACATTTTGAACCTGAACCTTTTGAACCTTATCCATGTAAGTTTGAATTTGAATTCAAAACTTATTTGGATAACCATTCAGGATATCTATATCTATCATATCAATAGATATGGATAGATAGATAGATAGATATTGGTTGTTATATCTGATTGTATATTTTATATAATATATTTAATAGATCAGATACATATATCAGATATACGTTATGTAGTTTATACCCATAACCTTTTTTCCCATACTCTCTCTCTGACTCTCTCCCACAAAACAACGATCAAGCCATTTTGCACTGTGACTTGTGTGGGTGATACTCATTTTGTAGTATCACTCCACTGCTGGGTTTGTTGTTCAGATTTTGGAAGCATGTGATTTACCCACGAGGTTCTTCGCTACAAGGTATGATTCTAATATTTTTTTTTCCCGCTGTAATATAATACTTTGATTTACAATTATGATTGAAGACTTGAATTGTTTTCCTGTATTGCCCTCGTCCTACCACGTGTTGAACTGTGATTGGCTTGTACAAAATATATAGCCAACATCAATATAATGTATGATTGAATTTAATTATAAAATGTTTTAATTTTTTCAACATATAACCTGATTGATAGATTGAAATTTGTAATTATTTTTTGAATTAAATATGCACAGATGTAAAAGTCCAATATTAAAACCGAGCGAGACTTAGATAGATACAAAGACCCCGTTTGGTGTAGCTGTTAAAATGGATTATAGATTATTGCTTAACAGATTATAGATTATGACTTTAATCAAAAGCTGTTAATCTGTTTGGTATAGCTGTTGGATTATAGATTTAAGTTGCTGAGCAGTGTTTGTTAAATGAGATGTGATGTAGCATTTGTTGTGTAAATGTCTTTTTTTATCCTTGTTAGTTGTAAATTGAATTTATCTTGACTTTTTGCTATTAATTACATATTAAGAGATCATTCAAACACCAAATTAACATAATGATTTTATTTTTAGATAATAACAATGATATAAACATTACACAAAAATAAATTTATTATATTTTAATAATTATTTCCTTGACAAATTGACATTAAAATCTCATATCTTCTTGATTCCATCTCATAATCATCATTACGAACCAGATGCCCGTGTCGGTTTTTCCCTGCCACTGTTTGCTCATCAACAGGGACATACTTAGTATGTTTCACTACAAGAAAAGTGGGCAAATAACACGGAACTTTTTGCGACGGCGTGTATACCGTCGTAAAAAGTGGTCTTTTGCGACGGCATATGAAACCGTCCCAAATAATGTTTTCTGCGACGGCAGTTTCCCCGTCGCTAATAAGCACAGAACAAAAAGGCACTTACATACAAAAGTATTAGCGACGGCACTGTACACCGTCGCAAATAGTGGAGATTTGTGACGAGAATGCTCAGTCGCAAAAAAAACCCTTAATAAAATGGCGTCGTTTTATAAATGGATTTGATCATTTGTGACAGTTGCCATGCCGTCGCAAATAGTCTGAAATTTCATCTCCCTCGTTCAACCGAAATGGCGCTCGATGAAATTCCCTAAAATCCCCAAAATGCCTAACACCTTTCCCTCAAAACCCCCGAAATCCTTAAATCCCTAAAATCCCTAAATCCCCAAAATCCCTAATTCGACGACGATCTCTCTCCGTCTCTTGATGAGCGACGACGGTGACGGCTAGCGGTGTTCGAGTTCACCGACAATCACAGTGACGACGGCGAGTGTTCACCGACGATATCTCTCTCGACGAGCAACGATGGCGTGTTACAATCTCTCTCTGTGAGCTCAGTCAGTACGTATGTTTGTTTAATCAAGTTCACACACACATACACACACACACTAATTAGGGAGCAAAGTTGGAGCTCTGTCAATGGCGGTTTCATCGTCTCCTCAACCTTCATTTCTCTCTTCTCTCCGCCTCAACAACACAACCACTGCCAACCTAAGTTGATCGTCTTCCCCCAATCAACCATTTTAAAGATCATGGCTGGGCTTCTTACTCCAAACAAGGTATTTACCTCAAAACGTTTTTCAAATTGGTTATATATTTCATTTCATTCAATTCAGTTTGTCTTATATTGACTCATACTGGTTAGGCATCTTCTTTGTATCTTTTTATTTTTGTTTTTGATTTTGTTTTTAGTGTTGTTTGAACAAGAAAATTCTTATAGCACTCATTGTTCTTTGTCTTTTTTTTATTCTTATTTTTGTTATAGTGCACCACTTGGATTTGAATAAGAAAATTATTATAGCACTCATTGTTACTTCAACCCTCCTTTGTGGAATTTTGTTGTCTCTGTTTTGTTTCTGGATCTATAGACACAAAAAATTGAAGAACTCCATTGCAAAAGGCCAACAGAGCCATGGTAACTTCTTTATAAATAAAATCTCATTCACTATTCCTTCAAGATTCTTGAGAAAATATAGCTACCCCTGTGATGCTTCTTGTTCACCTTATGTGATTTTTTTTTCTCTTTAAATTTGAATTTGAAGATGCTGTAAATGGAATTTCACTGGGTCCAATTTTGGGTAGATTCAATTCTTTGAGAATGGCTGATAAAAAAGGTTTTTCTACGTTGATTAACTATCAATTGTTAGTAGCCACAACAAATAATTTTCAGTAAAACAATGTTTTGGGTGAGGGTGGATTTCGACGCGTGTACAAAGATTGTTTCAGTGATAGCTTTCTTGCAGCTGTAAAAAGACCCTGTGGCATAAGTCAGGATGCTGAAAGAGAATTTGAGATAATTTTGACCAGATATCAAGTTTAAAATCTATATGTTGATTTTGTTTTTCTCGTTTCGACTTATGGATCGTTTTTAATTACCAATTCAAATTGCAAAGTGAGATGGATTGGTTAAGTAAAATTGAGCATCAAAATATTGTTTCGCTATTGGGTTACTGCGTTCATGGTGAGGCAAGGTTTCTTGTTTATGAGATAATGCATAATGGGTCTTTGGAATCCCAATTGCACGGAATTTAAAAAAAACAAAAAAATTCATTGTCCACATGAATATGCTAATTTTTTTTTTTCTAACTTATATTTTTTATTGATATTTTAGGCCCATCTCATGGATCGACTTTAACTTGGCATCTCCAGATGAAAATTGCTCTAGATGTTTCAAGGTATGCCAATCTTCCAATATCTTGTTATTATATGCATCTGTAATTTCTGAAAGTACCAAGTCTATTATGTTATTTTACTTTTGAAAGTAAACCCACTCTTGATTGCTTTGATGAAACTATGTTATCAATAACTTGGCACACACATTATATTGGAGTCCTTTCTGACAGAGGGATACATCTGCGTAGGTATGTCTAATAACAATTAGTTTTATTGAGAAAGATTGATCAACTAGAGATGCCCTGGTTCTATTGTTTTGTTTATTTATGAAATTTTGCCCATTTAATACATGCTTTCAACTTAATGCAAGTTATAGGGGTCATTATTTTCAAATATGGCTTTGTCTTATACTTTGTTCACTTCTATATAAAGTTGTAAACATTGTGTCTATCACAGGCCTAACTTTTGGGAAGGAGTTTACAGCTGCAATTGAAGCAAAACAAATTGCTACAGAAGAAGCTGAGAGGGCCAAGTTTGTTGTTGAGAAAGCAAGCAGGACAAGAGAAGTGCTATTATTAGAGCCCAGGTGAGAGAAGTGTTTTTCAACTTCATCCATATGTTTATATGAGCTCTCTCTTTCTCTCATATTGTTGTCAAAAATATTTTATATCCAGGGTGAATCCAAGAGTGCTCAACTGATTAGCGAAGCCATTTCCAAAAATCAGTCATCTCTTACACTCAGGAAAATTGAAGTTGCACGGGATATTGCACAGACAATATCTAAATTTGACAACCATCTGTTCTTAAACTCGGATGAACTTTTGCTGAACCATCAGGGGATGAATGAATGTTTAAATCTAAAGATTCAGACTAGGCATCAGAAAATGAAGAGCAATTGTAATTTGCATAGATTGAATTGATTCTTTGTGTATGGATTAGTAGCCTTCTTTAAATATCAATTTGATTTATTTGTTGTTCCCGGCAGAGTGGAACACATTGCTATCATGTAAGCAAAAACAATTGTAGTTTCTGATATGGTGTATTATTCTGTTCTTTAGGTTGAGCCAGATTACAATTGATTAGTAGCCTTCTTTAAATATTAGATTTTAAATAGTGGGATAATTTTTATTTTTATGAATTTTTATTTATGTATTGTTATGAATGGAACAACATTATGAATTTTCATTATGTGTCAACTTTTGTTTATGTATGTATTTATATTATTATGTAATTATCGGTTTTTTTTAAGTTATTTTTCATTTAATACAGGTTATTTTCTTATATTTAATAATTTTAATACAGTTTTTTTTTTAGACGGCAGCACACACACCGTCTCAAAAAGAAAATTGAACCAGGGTTTTTTGCGATGGCAGCTTTACTATCGCAAAAGACAGGGGAATTGGTTGAAAAGTAGGGCCTTTAGAGACGGTGTTATTGTTGTCGCCAATAGTCCTTTAGCGACAGCATCAGGTGCTGTCTCAAATAAACTTTTAGCGACGGTATTTTTTGCTGTCGCAAAAAACCCTTTTAGCGACGGCAACACAGTGTCGTCTAAAAAAAACTCAGATTTTCACGCGTTATTTGCGACAGAATTTTGCCGTCGCAAAAAAGGCATTTTGCCATCGCAAACAAAAGGCGACGGCGTTATGCCGTTGCTAAAACCCTTTTGCAACCCCCTTTCTTGCGACCCCCCCTTGCCGTCGCAAAAAGCCACTTACCGTCGCAAAAAACCTTTTGAGACGGCATTGGGGTATTTGCGACGGCATTTTACCGTCGCAAAAAAGCAATTTTTTTTGTAGTGTTTATCATAGGAGTCAAATGTAATATCCCTTAAATTAGTTTGTCTAATGAAGTTGTGGATAGCCATGGTAGCACAAACAAGTTGCCGTTGACAAACAAAATCTTAATTACATAGAACATCTTTTATAAAAGGCCATCTTGCTTTCCAAACACCAAATGATCTTTCTATTACACTCCTGAGTGATGAATGTGTTTTGTTGAATCTTTCATGTGCAGTTTGAGGAGGCCGATGGTCAAACTAAGTTAAATGAGATCTTTCCCCTTTGTACGGCGCAAGATAACCCTTTGTGTTTGGATAGCCAAAATCAACCAAATAATACTCATCTACAAAGTAAAATATGAACTCATTACAAATATAACTAATATAGAATAAATGAATAAATCTTAATTTGTGTTACATACATACCTCCTTTTGGATATGGAAAATTATTGTTTGGATTCCTAATTGTATTCCAAAAAATTCGCGTGTCATGTGCACTTTCCTTCCAACCAGGCAAGAAAAATGTGAAACTGTGACGCCTCAAATTTTGATAATATAATACAACGATGTACTGGGGTTTAACTAGAGGATACACATCATTTTTAAGCACAAAATACAAATAATTACACTAAAATAAAATATTAATAATAGTTACAGATAAAATTCTTCAACTCTTTAAATACAGGTCGGTTCGTTGATACAAAAAGATTATCCAAAATACAGGAAATATACAATCTAATTTCTAAGGCGACTGCTTCCACAAAGCTTTTAGGGATTCTGTTCTTGGTGTAAAACTCGCCTTCACCTGGCATAAACGCCATGAGTTTGGAATGCCCAGTAAACACACACACCCCGACCCTTTTTCCATTCCAAATACACAAGTAACATAATGGCACGGTCATAACATACAGCGAAAGCAATAATCAAGCAGAGATTATAATTAAATTTCAGTTCTCATGAATAATAGTCAATTTTAGTTAGTTCTAGGCAACTCCCCGTGGAATGCCGTTCCTACCCAACCACTAACTCTGGCCACGGGCAATTCTGACTCCCCCTTAGTTAATACAATACCAATGCGTCGCTTACCGCACAATTACCAATGATGCCCACGCACCTAGGTTACATACCCAAGTGGTGACATCACAGTCTGCCCCAAGGAAACGGGCTTCCAAGGATACTCTCCCTGTGTGAGACCCTCACTGCCACCCTTATGCCTCCCATTTTCGTTAAGCAGCCAGAATATCTCCCGTGCCATGTTAGGGTTCGGAAACACACTTGCGCAAGACTTCACAAAAATTGAATACATTCCACTATATCATACTCTTGAATCCATCGTTCATTATCTCATAAAATTTAATACAATTATCGCAACCTATTACCATCCCATTTGATTTTCCTTCGATTAAGTGCATTATGTTCTTAGTTATAGCAAAGCATGGTCAGTATAATTACGAATCCAAACTAAATAACAAGTAATTTATTCATGGTAAAGCAAATTTACAATTTATCATAGATTACATATCGAGACTAAAACATTCAAGAAACATAGAATATAAGAGTTGCAAACCAAATAAGAGCATATTAACATAAATTTCCAGATTTTCAGATTTGAACCCGTTTGAAAATAATTATGAAAAAAATACTTTTATTGGCCCTAAGTACCTAGCCTCATGTGAGTTTGTAGATAAATAAGTCTAGTTTCAAACTCAATTTACGAAAGTAGGATAGGTATTTTATATTTTAAGATAATTCAGAATTACCAAGATCTGTCCAGATTCGTTGATCGTTACGCAAATCGGTTTTTCTCTCAAACCCCTCAGTCTCTTGAGTTAAAACAAATTTTAGTTAAAATATAACACCAAGATTAAGATTTTGACATAAAATTGGGCTCAAGATTATTTTTCTGGAATTTTATAAAAATAGAGAAAGTTGACTGTTTTTATGGTTCTGTGAGTAACAAACTTAGAAAAATTGTTTAGGTTATAAAAACACATCCTTAGGACCTACAAAAATTACCACATACTATAGACATACCAAATATTAGACCATAAAAACAGATTTTGAGTTTATGGAGTTTTGATATTGTAGCACGCCCGCGTGGGCCCTCGCTACAGTTCGGACTCGATTTGTGTCACGGTTCTTAATCTGAACCAAAAAGTCCAAATCCGGCAAATCGTTTTGAGAAACAGATTTTTTTGAAAAGAAGTGCAATACATGGACTGCTTTTCCAGATACAGAGTCGCCACCTAAATATTTTAAAATGGGGGAATTTAGGAAACCCTGACTCGGTGTCAAAGGCCACGTGTCCGTCATCACCAAAGTTGCCTTGGCTCGGGAACTTGGGTACGATCGGGGGAAGTCAGCTATGAGTACCCCCTCTCGCCCGATCCGAGGATCGGCCTCTACTAACCATGATATCCGTTTTTGAAAACGTTATGTGTTCTTATTCCGGTTATTAGCCTAGAATTACTATGTTATGCGCACAACAAACAAGTATAGGCTAGATTGCCTAATTTGAGAATAAGCATTGCATATCCGTTTGTTTTGGAAAAATGTTTTGGAATTTGCTACTCGCAAGCAGGCTAAAACACGGATTTCAACGAGTTTTTCCAACTCAGACAATCCAACCTTCACCCACAGGCATTCAAACAGTTTATCACATAAGCATCTAGCCACATGGTAAGCATACTGTCATGATAGCATTCACATGCATGCGATATGCTAAAGCATGAAACTACTTACATCGTACTCCGTGCCAAAACAATAAACTAGTTAGCCAACATGCATGGTCCTAGTTCATGTCAAATTGACTAATGCAACACATACAGGATGCAATTAGAGTAGGCTCGGGTAACCTAAACATGGCATGTGGAATGCAATCAATTGATGCACGTATTCAATTTGGAATTGAAGTACAAATGCAGTTAGCATGATGTACCGAGCCCGGTGCGTGCAAGACAAATGTATGGATGCACGCATGCATAGCAGAAGGTATGCTAAATTAAACATGACCTATTACTAACCATCAAAGCAGGTAAGTAAAAGGGAGAAAGAAGTGGGGGTTGGAAGACATGCACTCACTCACCCACACTTATTACAAATTTGCCCTCGCTCGGAGGGACCGAAAGAATAATACAAATTAACTAACTCGCAAGCTAATTAGTTATTACAAATCACCTAATTAACTAACAAATTAACTAAGTATAAGAAAAGCAATAAAAGGGGCCTCGGGAAAAGGGTTCGATGCGTGCGTGCTCGGGTCTTGCTCGGAAGTGCACTGCCATGCATAGGCTGCCTCTGTTTTCCCTGCTCTGCCTCTTTGAAGACTGCCAAAGTCTTAGAATTGCTTCTCTGGATACTGGGGAATGCCACCGGCTGGAAGGAATCATCACCGGCAGTGGTATGTGATCACCGGCTGTTGGTGAAGCTATCGGCCCAGGAAGGATTGCCGGTCGGCACTTAACACTGTCGGTCGGCAGAAAGTTCCTGCAGAATCTGCAATTGACAGCAGCAGAGGGCAAGGCACAGCATGGCAATGCAATTCAAGCAATGTATGCACCAATCATGTCCCTTATCATGTTAGTGACTCAAAGGGATACGCTCCTTTGTTCTCGAACCATCAATCGCGCATTTCCATGCGTGATGGCCCAAGGGACCAAGTGTGCACATTTTGATGTTAAGTGCAATGCAAACCAACAAAACAAAGGGGCTTCTACCTCCATCATGACTTGGTCAAGAGGTAGAGCATGCATGCCAATGCAATGCAACCCTAATCATGTGAGCTAGCATGCGACGTGAGCATACAAGCAAGTGATGCACACTAGGTACATAAACTAAGCAAACAAGCATACAAGCATGTCACAACTATGCAAACTACTTAGAGCATGCAAGATGTGATCTAATCATGCAACATGCTAGTAATTTGACCAAGGGAATGCATGCCAAATGCAAATGATTTCAAGCATGCAACACATGCAACCAAAGCATGCAAACATGGGATAATGTAACAACACTTGAATGGCTTACAAGGGATGGACTTACACTAATTGGACGGCTCTCAGTTGGGTCCAAAACAGTGGCCAAAGCTTAAGAAGATGGGACCAAACACACAAACACACACGCGCATGTTAAGGCCTAAACACTTAAGCATCAAAGGGCATCTTTTAAGCACACTTAAAAGGGAATAATCATGGACATGGGGCATGCATTAAGCTCTGAAAATCATGCAAGAACATGGTGCCAAACCAAGCGAACATGGTGCCAAATGGCCCAAGCCTTCAAGGCAAGCTAATGAAGTATTGAACTATACTTGATATGACCACACATGGAAAGACTTAAACGACCAAAAACAGAGTTTTAGCACATAAAACGAAACCCAAAAGACCACTTAGATGGCATCTAAATGGCTTGAATTCAAAAGCATGCACAATGACCAAAACATGGAGCATACAACACAAGCTTTCAAAGCATTAAAGAGGTGTCCAAGGCAAGCATACAAGCATGTCAAAGGGACTGAAATGATGCTACAAATGGTCCCAACCCACTAAATTAAGGCAAGGATGCATGCTATACATTCACACACTTAAGGCCAACACACCAAAAATGCAAAGGAGCTATACTAAGTATGCCAAAGTCAACCCAAACAACTAAGGACAGACCTCAAACATAGGAAAATAAGCACAAAAGCTTCACAAAGCTAGGCCTAAAACATGCTAGAACAATGGTTTACAACCTAAGGCATGCTAAGGCCTAAACATGGCATTATAAGGTAGGTATGCTAAGCATGCATGGTGTACCAAAACCAATTAAAAATAGAGGCATATTATGACATAATAAGCACAAAAATCAGCTAAGGCATGGTCAACATGAAGCTTAGCTAGGTGCTCCCTCAAGAGGCAAAAAATGGTCCATTTCAAGGACAACAAGGAGAGGGGATGGCCCTCTCCTTCTTGGGACCTCAAGGCACCATCCTCACCTCTGAAATCCCTCAAGATTTCAGTGGTGAGGAGGCCCAAACACTAAGGTCTCAGAGCTCACTCAAAATGGCACAAAATGGAGCCTTATAAGGCTTAAGAGGGGTCAAACAACCTCAAATCACAAAACACTCTAAACAAACTATTTAGAGGGCCCAAAAATAGAACTTTTTTATATTATACACTAAGCTTAAAAACAGTTCTAAAATAGGAAAAAATAGTATGCAAGAATGGGGAATAAAGGGACTAGTTTCTTACCCATGTAGACTTCTTTCACAAATTAAGCTCCAGCAGCTTCTCAAGCTCCAAACCAGCTCCAAAACTCTGAAAACAATCCCTTGGAACCTCAATAGCCAAGGGAAGGTGTAATAGTAGGCGTTTGTGTGCAATACTATGAACAAATACACCTAGAACACTCAAGAGAGAGAGATATAGAGATAGAATGTATATAAGTTCTAACCCTAGAACCAGAGCTTCTAACAATGTTTTTTTCTCTCTAAAATGTCTAACCCTAAAGCCAAGAGGGGAGAACTCCTCTTATAGAGGAGCCAATCTTGTAAAGCTTACAAGGTAAGCTAACAAAAAGGCCATCCCTCCATACACGTGTATGGAGGGGAACAAAATGCCATACAGCTGTATTAAAATATCTGCAAAAGCAGATGAACAGTAGTCGGCTGCTCAAAATTGCCATCTTGACAAAATGGGCTGCCGACCGGCAACAAAGAATGCCGACCGACAATATACATTGCCGATGGCAACAAAACACCAGCCGGTGGCCTCTGGCCATGGCCGGTGATGTGTGGAGATGCCTCACAAGGCATTCCCTGCCCCTCCAAGGAAAAACACAAGTGTTTGGTGCAAAACCAGACACTAAACAGTCGAGTCGAGAGATCCTGAGGCAAGGCGCGCAAGCCGAGACCTCCGGGAACTCAAGACGAACACAAACATGGATGATCACCGGGTTTTCAAACGGTGGCATCCAAGTCTTGAGGACGGTCAAAAATGGGGTGTCTACAGATAGGAAAATAAATTCAAGAGAGGGAAAAGATTTGCTGTTGGAAATTTAAGAAAGAAAGAGAAACACACCATTTCTTGATTAATACACCTTTATACAAGAGTGTAGGCCTATACTACAACAAATATATACAAATAGCATGTATTAGGAGGGGAAAAACAAGTAGTAAGAGAACTTGAGAGAAGAGGTGTTGTATGTTTACCTTTGTTGTACAAGATTCTAACACAATTCTTCCTTTTCTTCTCCTCTTCTCTCTCACTCTATCCCTCTCTCTTTTTTTCCAAGATCACTCTCTCTGACTCCTCTAGTGAATGGCTGAAAATGTATATAATGAGGGGGAGAAGTGTGCATATATATAGAGAGAGAGAAAAGATTGGAAAGGTTTCTTAGGGACTAAGTTCCCTAAGTGCAAATTGTCAAAGTTGCCATTATAGCCCTTTCATCCATCACATAGTCAACAACTTGGGCTCCAAGACATATATATATATATATATATATATATGAGATATTTGTATTTATAAACATAATATAATAGCCACAAGTACATTAATTAATAAAATATTACAATTAAGGGTTGGAATGAAATAAAATAAAAGTATATAGGGACCAAGTCTAAATTTATGAAACTTTGATATATGTTATTAATATACTAACATTAGAAAATAGTTAAAATAATAAATTCGGGTCCCATTAAATTAAAGCGCAAACAAATGCGAGAAACTGAGCAAAAACGGCATTATCGGGAATTGAGATTTTAGAGTGATTAATATATAATGACAGGGTCTAATAATTAATAATGTGGTTTTAAAGGTGATTATTAATCTACGAGATCGATTAGGGTTTACTCAAATTAATCAGCGATGCTTCCCGTTTCTAGGGTTTAAAATGCAATTAAGCGAAAATTCAAGGGCTTTATTGAAATAAACTCAAGGTTAGGGATTTAATGGTAATTACAAAAATTAGGGTCTCTACAGAAACACATATCAAAGTCACACACTACCAATATGTTTTTGTTGGATTTATTTTCTGATGTGGCCCAATAGCCTACATACTGCCATTTAATCATGTTTTTACTGCCTTTCTTTTGGGTGCATTTTGCTATAAAATTGTAATTTGATTTCTACTCATTGGATGGCCAACATGGTAAGCATCTTGTTTTAACTGGTGTTTTTTTTTTTTGATGAGGAGGTAAGCATTAGATGCTTTACCCATTATAAAGAATCACAATAATTACAAAAGAAAGTAATAGGAGATTGCTAAAGCCATGGCTGTTATGCACTAATCTCTCACAAGTGGGGCCAGTTTTGAAGGCTATGGATGGCGTTTTAGGATGTTCTTTTAGCTTTTTTTTTTTTTTAGTAATGAATCCATGCATGGTGTCCGTGGCGTACATCATTTATTTGTTGTGCTTTGCTAGCATAATCCATTGTTGTAGATGCCGGTATTTTATTCTCAAAAAAAGAAAAAAAGATGCTGGTATTTAGGCATGAGAGCTCTTATACCTTTAATGTATTTTTTTAATTCTTGATTTTATTTTTACTTTTATTTGTTTGTTGTGTGTGACTGTAAACAGTTGACAATATGTTATTTGGGCATGTTATTTGAGGTTGGGTATGGTGAAGAAGGTAAGTTTTACAGCAAATAGGGTTAAGATGCCCTCCGGGTGGTCAATGTGTCGTAATAATATTTACTTTGTCGGTTATTGTTCCAAAGCAAAATGATTGGAAAGGAGCTGCAGATGATGCTTGGCTTGCATGTTACATATGGAACCAAAGTGTGATAATGAACTTGGACACTAGAATTCAAGTAAAATTAAAATTTGTACCCTGGTTTGATTTGAGCTAGTTGTCCTTCCTCGGCTCTATATTATCGCCCTAACCCCTCTGTATGTTCTTACCACTAATGGTTTTTTTTTCTTTTTTCTTTTGGGTCTTGGACAAGGTAACTTTGCATCAGATATTTGTTCCCTTTAATGTTTATAGTGTTGTCAATGTGAGTGCTGGTGTTCGGTGTATGGAATGAGGGGCTGAACTGCAGGTTTTGATAGTATGATTTGTTAAAGTTAATTATTTTTGTCCGAAGTCTCCGAGCTTTTGAAGAGTTCAGGGTTTTTGGATGATAGTCCTTTAACTGTGAGAATTCCTGTGAATCCTTTCTAATGAATTTGAATTTCATAACCAATGGCACTGATGTTTTTTAAATTTAAGAAATTCATGTATGCTTATGCTAATAATCTATTTTTGTTTTATTTTAGAATATTTTGGTTATTATTATTTATAATGTGTGTTTTGCACAGGTAATTTTCAATTTTGTCACTGCAATTTAGTTTGTCTCATTGTCCCAAGACTCCATATTGGATTATTGTAAATGAGCTTGTAAAGAGACAAGTAGTTGTGCTTTGACTGCAATATACCAATTTAAAAATTATACAATTGTTACTTTATAATAATTTGGAAAATACTAGACCCACAATTAATCTAAATTTGTCTAATTTGAAATTGGGAGATAAAGTCCTCTTCTAATGACTAGGAAGGTTTTTTTTTTGTGAATGAATTTACACTCTTGTTTTTGTTTTTATGTTTTTGGGTGTAGATTTTCTATTTGATCATTTCAAATTGCTGTCGGAAATCATTATGCTATATTCACTGAGAAAGAAAAAAGAACGAAGAAACAATGGATGAGATTCTACATTATTATTTTGCAAACCAACTTATTGGAACGTGGATTAGATATCTTCTGCCTAGCGGTTGGGAGAATTTGATCTAAGATTGTGTGTGGTCATGTAATTAATTTTTTTTATTGATTTTTTGTTTACAACATAAAACATTTATATATTTATTTTTGTAAAAGTAGAAAGTAAATATATTGTTTAGTGTATATGTACTTTTAAGGGATTGGATTGTCTCAAGCTGGAAAGTCTAACTGGATCGTTCAGTTTGGCCCATTTAAGGTCTAGCTCATGATTTGTATCGTTTAATGTGTAGAATTCGTTGATTACTTTATTGTTGCAAAACATCACGTTGATCAAATATCGATAATTAAGTGATCAAATCAGTTTTATATAAAAAAAAAATAGACGGTGAAACAATTAACGGTTGATAAAAAACTGTTTTGT
>NW_021025104.1:264264-277253 GCF_004153795.1 Camellia sinensis
AATATTACAGTCCGAAAAATATACAAATTCCTAATTAATTAATGAATTAACTAAGAAAGCAAATAGCTCGCCCAGGTTTTGTTCGATATTCCTGGTTTGAGGTCCAGTTTCGGGTCCAGCCCGTGTTGGAGGAGGAGGCGGAGATGACCCCGGAGGACGTGGAGAGGTATGCTCGCGGCTTCCTCATGTTCCTGTTCAGGACTACCATCTTTGCCGATCGGGCAAACACCGTGCCTCTCTGTCTTCTCAGCGCACTGGTGGACGTCCGGGACGTCCTGCACTATGATTGGGGCGGCGCTGCTCTGGCCACCCTCTACGGGTACATGAGCTCGGCTTCTCGTGGCAGCGGCCAGCTACTCGGAGGCTACTGGTGGGCTTGGGAGGTACATTTCTTCTCCGCTTTTTCATTTCTGTCTCGTACTTTCTGTACTCTGTACACTGCACACACTGCAGTCTGCTCTACACCTGCTGTATACTGTACACACGGCACACACATACATTCTGCTTTACACTGACTGTACACTGCTCACACTGTACACTGCACACAATACACTGCACAACACACGGCTCTGCCATTTCTGCTTTATTCTGTATTCTGCTTCAACTGATAAATGCATTGGTATTTACCTTGCAGTTGTGGGTTTACGCCTACTTCCCTAGGCTCGCTCCTGTGCCAGTTGCGGAGACTCCCCTGGCCGTCCCCTTCTCGAGTTGCTTCGACGGGAGATGCACCCGGCGACCACGGGAGACATTCGGCTTCTTCCGCCGATACTTCGACACCATTACCCCTGCCGAGGTATGTTTTACTTACAGTTCATTTAAGCTTCGCTTTTCCACTGTATATTTTCAAAACAGTAGATAACAAACTGTGTGTCACTTTCAGATCACATGGCGGCCGTGGGCTCCCTTGCCGGCGGCGATGCGGGATCGGTTCCCTGGTGCGGAGGAGACCTCGCGTTTCCGGATTTTTCTTGAGGGCCCGGTCTGTCGGGCTTGGTACCTGGGGGAGCGTTTTCTACGCCAGACCCTAGGGTTACCTGAGCAGATAGTCCCGGTTCCCCCTCCTGCAGATATGAGGGAGACCGAGAGGCTCACCAGCGAGCAGATGGACGACTACACCATTGGCTGGGAGGAGGCCGGCTTCAGAGGTACCGGAGACTATCAGGGGTACGTGCGGACGTACCTGATACGACCTTTGAGCAGCCGTCGAGCAGAGGGGGCCAGGCCTATGGCATCGGCTGCTGGGGCCGGAGCGGGAGTTGGAGTAGGGGCTGCGAGGAGGGCCCGGGTCCGTGGCAGGGGTGGAGCTCAGGGAGGACGGGGGACTGGCTGGCCTGCCCTGCCCGCTGTACTGACTTTCCAGGGGCAGGGTGGGAAGAGAGCTAAATGTTGGTTATTCCTGCCAACCTTCTTCAGCCTAGATCTTTATCTCGACTGAAGAAAGCTAAATGATTAGTCATACCTGCAACCTTCTTCAGCCTAAATCCTTGTCTCGACTGAAGATCGCTAAATGTTAGTTATTCCTGCTAACCTTCTTTAGCCTAGATCCTTGTCTCGGCTGAAGAGAGCTAAATGTTGGTTATTCCTGCCAACCTTCTTCAGCCTAGATCTTTATCTCGACTGAAGAAAGCTAAATGATTAGTCATACCTGCAACCTTCTTCAGCCTAAATCCTTGTCTCGACTGAAGATCGCTAAATGTTAGTTATTCCTGCTAACCTTCTTTAGCCTAGATCCTTGTCTCGGCTGAAGAGAGCTAAATGTTGGTTATTCCTGCCAACCTTCTTCAGCCTAGATCTTTATCTCGACTGAAGAAAGCTAAATGATTAGTCATACCTGCAACCTTCTTCAGCCTAAATCCTTGTCTCGACTGAAGATCGCTAAATGTTAGTTATTCCTGCTAACCTTCTTTAGCCTAGATCCTTGTCTCGGCTGAAGAGAGCTAAATGTTGGTTATTCCTGCCAACCTTCTTCAGCCTAGATCTTTATCTCGACTGAAGAAAGCTAAATGATTAGTCATACCTGCAACCTTCTTCAGCCTAAATCCTTGTCTCGACTGAAGATCGCTAAATGTTAGTTATTCCTGCTAACCTTCTTTAGCCTAGATCCTTGTCTCGGCTGAAGAGAGCTAAATGTTGGTTATTCCTGCCAACCTTCTTCAGCCTAGATCTTTATCTCGACTGAAGAAAGCTAAATGATTAGTCATACCTGCAACCTTCTTCAGCCTAAATCCTTGTCTCGACTGAAGATCGCTAAATGTTAGTTATTCCTGCTAACCTTCTTTAGCCTAGATCCTTGTCTCGGCTGAAGAGAGCTAAATGTTGGTTATTCCTGCCAACCTTCTTCAGCCTAGATCTTTATCTCGACTGAAGAAAGCTAAATGATTAGTCATACCTGCAACCTTCTTCAGCCTAAATCCTTGTCTCGACTGAAGATCGCTAAATGTTAGTTATTCCTGCTAACCTTCTTTAGCCTAGATCCTTGTCTCGGCTGAAGAGAGCTAAATGTTGGTTATTCCTGCCAACCTTCTTCAGCCTAGATCTTTATCTCGACTGAAGAAAGCTAAATGATTAGTCATACCTGCAACCTTCTTCAGCCTAAATCCTTGTCTCGACTGAAGATCGCTAAATGTTAGTTATTCCTGCTAACCTTCTTTAGCCTAGATCCTTGTCTCGGCTGAAGAGAGCTAAATGTTGGTTATTCCTGCCAACCTTCTTCAGCCTAGATCTTTATCTCGACTGAAGAAAGCTAAATGATTAGTCATACCTGCAACCTTCTTCAGCCTAAATCCTTGTCTCGACTGAAGATCGCTAAATGTTAGTTATTCCTGCTAACCTTCTTTAGCCTAGATCCTTGTCTCGGCTGAAGAGAGCTAAATGTTGGTTATTCCTGCCAACCTTCTTCAGCCTAGATCTTTATCTCGACTGAAGAAAGCTAAATGATTAGTCATACCTGCAACCTTCTTCAGCCTAAATCCTTGTCTCGACTGAAGATCGCTAAATGTTAGTTATTCCTGCTAACCTTCTTTAGCCTAGATCCTTGTCTCGGCTGAAGAGAGCTAAATGTTGGTTATTCCTGCCAACCTTCTTCAGCCTAGATCTTTATCTCGACTGAAGAAAGCTAAATGATTAGTCATACCTGCAACCTTCTTCAGCCTAAATCCTTGTCTCGACTGAAGATCGCTAAATGTTAGTTATTCCTGCTAACCTTCTTTAGCCTAGATCCTTGTCTCGGCTGAAGAGAGCTAAATGTTGGTTATTCCTGCCAACCTTCTTCAGCCTAGATCTTTATCTCGACTGAAGAAAGCTAAATGATTAGTCATACCTGCAACCTTCTTCAGCCTAAATCCTTGTCTCGACTGAAGATCGCTAAATGTTAGTTATTCCTGCTAACCTTCTTTAGCCTAGATCCTTGTCTCGGCTGAAGAGAGCTAAATGTTGGTTATTCCTGCCAACCTTCTTCAGCCTAGATCTTTATCTCGACTGAAGAAAGCTAAATGATTAGTCATACCTGCAACCTTCTTCAGCCTAAATCCTTGTCTCGACTGAAGATCGCTAAATGTTAGTTATTCCTGCTAACCTTCTTTAGCCTAGATCCTTGTCTCGGCTGAAGAGAGCTAAATGTTGGTTATTCCTGCCAACCTTCTTCAGCCTAGATCTTTATCTCGACTGAAGAAAGCTAAATGATTAGTCATACCTGCAACCTTCTTCAGCCTAAATCCTTGTCTCGACTGAAGATCGCTAAATGTTAGTTATTCCTGCTAACCTTCTTTAGCCTAGATCCTTGTCTCGGCTGAAGAGAGCTAAATGTTGGTTATTCCTGCCAACCTTCTTCAGCCTAGATCTTTATCTCGACTGAAGAAAGCTAAATGATTAGTCATACCTGCAACCTTCTTCAGCCTAAATCCTTGTCTCGACTGAAGATCGCTAAATGTTAGTTATTCCTGCTAACCTTCTTTAGCCTAGATCCTTGTCTCGGCTGAAGAGAGCTAAATGTTGGTTATTCCTGCCAACCTTCTTCAGCCTAGATCTTTATCTCGACTGAAGAAAGCTAAATGATTAGTCATACCTGCAACCTTCTTCAGCCTAAATCCTTGTCTCGACTGAAGATCGCTAAATGTTAGTTATTCCTGCTAACCTTCTTTAGCCTAGATCCTTGTCTCGGCTGAAGAGAGCTAAATGTTGGTTATTCCTGCCAACCTTCTTCAGCCTAGATCTTTATCTCGACTGAAGAAAGCTAAATGATTAGTCATACCTGCAACCTTCTTCAGCCTAAATCCTTGTCTCGACTGAAGATCGCTAAATGTTAGTTATTCCTGCTAACCTTCTTTAGCCTAGATCCTTGTCTCGGCTGAAGAGAGCTAAATGTTGGTTATTCCTGCCAACCTTCTTCAGCCTAGATCTTTATCTCGACTGAAGAAAGCTAAATGATTAGTCATACCTGCAACCTTCTTCAGCCTAAATCCTTGTCTCGACTGAAGATCGCTAAATGTTAGTTATTCCTGCTAACCTTCTTTAGCCTAGATCCTTGTCTCGGCTGAAGAGAGCTAAATGTTGGTTATTCCTGCCAACCTTCTTCAGCCTAGATCTTTATCTCGACTGAAGAAAGCTAAATGATTAGTCATACCTGCAACCTTCTTCAGCCTAAATCCTTGTCTCGACTGAAGATCGCTAAATGTTAGTTATTCCTGCTAACCTTCTTTAGCCTAGATCCTTGTCTCGGCTGAAGAGAGCTAAATGTTGGTTATTCCTGCCAACCTTCTTCAGCCTAGATCTTTATCTCGACTGAAGAAAGCTAAATGATTAGTCATACCTGCAACCTTCTTCAGCCTAAATCCTTGTCTCGACTGAAGATCGCTAAATGTTAGTTATTCCTGCTAACCTTCTTTAGCCTAGATCCTTGTCTCGGCTGAAGAGAGCTAAATGTTGGTTATTCCTGCCAACCTTCTTCAGCCTAGATCTTTATCTCGACTGAAGAAAGCTAAATGATTAGTCATACCTGCAACCTTCTTCAGCCTAAATCCTTGTCTCGACTGAAGATCGCTAAATGTTAGTTATTCCTGCTAACCTTCTTTAGCCTAGATCCTTGTCTCGGCTGAAGAGAGCTAAATGTTGGTTATTCCTGCCAACCTTCTTCAGCCTAGATCTTTATCTCGACTGAAGAAAGCTAAATGATTAGTCATACCTGCAACCTTCTTCAGCCTAAATCCTTGTCTCGACTGAAGATCGCTAAATGTTAGTTATTCCTGCTAACCTTCTTTAGCCTAGATCCTTGTCTCGGCTGAAGAGAGCTAAATGTTGGTTATTCCTGCCAACCTTCTTCAGCCTAGATCTTTATCTCGACTGAAGAAAGCTAAATGATTAGTCATACCTGCAACCTTCTTCAGCCTAAATCCTTGTCTCGACTGAAGATCGCTAAATGTTAGTTATTCCTGCTAACCTTCTTTAGCCTAGATCCTTGTCTCGGCTGAAGAGAGCTAAATGTTGGTTATTCCTGCCAACCTTCTTCAGCCTAGATCTTTATCTCGACTGAAGAAAGCTAAATGATTAGTCATACCTGCAACCTTCTTCAGCCTAAATCCTTGTCTCGACTGAAGATCGCTAAATGTTAGTTATTCCTGCTAACCTTCTTTAGCCTAGATCCTTGTCTCGGCTGAAGAGAGCTAAATGTTGGTTATTCCTGCCAACCTTCTTCAGCCTAGATCTTTATCTCGACTGAAGAAAGCTAAATGATTAGTCATACCTGCAACCTTCTTCAGCCTAAATCCTTGTCTCGACTGAAGATCGCTAAATGTTAGTTATTCCTGCTAACCTTCTTTAGCCTAGATCCTTGTCTCGGCTGAAGAGAGCTAAATGTTGGTTATTCCTGCCAACCTTCTTCAGCCTAGATCTTTATCTCGACTGAAGAAAGCTAAATGATTAGTCATACCTGCAACCTTCTTCAGCCTAAATCCTTGTCTCGACTGAAGATCGCTAAATGTTAGTTATTCCTGCTAACCTTCTTTAGCCTAGATCCTTGTCTCGGCTGAAGAGAGCTAAATGTTGGTTATTCCTGCCAACCTTCTTCAGCCTAGATCTTTATCTCGACTGAAGAAAGCTAAATGATTAGTCATACCTGCAACCTTCTTCAGCCTAAATCCTTGTCTCGACTGAAGATCGCTAAATGTTAGTTATTCCTGCTAACCTTCTTTAGCCTAGATCCTTGTCTCGGCTGAAGAGAGCTAAATGTTGGTTATTCCTGCCAACCTTCTTCAGCCTAGATCTTTATCTCGACTGAAGAAAGCTAAATGATTAGTCATACCTGCAACCTTCTTCAGCCTAAATCCTTGTCTCGACTGAAGATCGCTAAATGTTAGTTATTCCTGCTAACCTTCTTTAGCCTAGATCCTTGTCTCGGCTGAAGAGAGCTAAATGTTGGTTATTCCTGCCAACCTTCTTCAGCCTAGATCTTTATCTCGACTGAAGAAAGCTAAATGATTAGTCATACCTGCAACCTTCTTCAGCCTAAATCCTTGTCTCGACTGAAGATCGCTAAATGTTAGTTATTCCTGCTAACCTTCTTTAGCCTAGATCCTTGTCTCGGCTGAAGAGAGCTAAATGTTGGTTATTCCTGCCAACCTTCTTCAGCCTAGATCTTTATCTCGACTGAAGAAAGCTAAATGATTAGTCATACCTGCAACCTTCTTCAGCCTAAATCCTTGTCTCGACTGAAGATCGCTAAATGTTAGTTATTCCTGCTAACCTTCTTTAGCCTAGATCCTTGTCTCGGCTGAAGAGAGCTAAATGTTGGTTATTCCTGCCAACCTTCTTCAGCCTAGATCTTTATCTCGACTGAAGAAAGCTAAATGATTAGTCATACCTGCAACCTTCTTCAGCCTAAATCCTTGTCTCGACTGAAGATCGCTAAATGTTAGTTATTCCTGCTAACCTTCTTTAGCCTAGATCCTTGTCTCGGCTGAAGAGAGCTAAATGTTGGTTATTCCTGCCAACCTTCTTCAGCCTAGATCTTTATCTCGACTGAAGAAAGCTAAATGATTAGTCATACCTGCAACCTTCTTCAGCCTAAATCCTTGTCTCGACTGAAGATCGCTAAATGTTAGTTATTCCTGCTAACCTTCTTTAGCCTAGATCCTTGTCTCGGCTGAAGAGAGCTAAATGTTGGTTATTCCTGCCAACCTTCTTCAGCCTAGATCTTTATCTCGACTGAAGAAAGCTAAATGATTAGTCATACCTGCAACCTTCTTCAGCCTAAATCCTTGTCTCGACTGAAGATCGCTAAATGTTAGTTATTCCTGCTAACCTTCTTTAGCCTAGATCCTTGTCTCGGCTGAAGAGAGCTAAATGTTGGTTATTCCTGCCAACCTTCTTCAGCCTAGATCTTTATCTCGACTGAAGAAAGCTAAATGATTAGTCATACCTGCAACCTTCTTCAGCCTAAATCCTTGTCTCGACTGAAGATCGCTAAATGTTAGTTATTCCTGCTAACCTTCTTTAGCCTAGATCCTTGTCTCGGCTGAAGAGAGCTAAATGTTGGTTATTCCTGCCAACCTTCTTCAGCCTAGATCTTTATCTCGACTGAAGAAAGCTAAATGATTAGTCATACCTGCAACCTTCTTCAGCCTAAATCCTTGTCTCGACTGAAGATCGCTAAATGTTAGTTATTCCTGCTAACCTTCTTTAGCCTAGATCCTTGTCTCGGCTGAAGAGAGCTAAATGTTGGTTATTCCTGCCAACCTTCTTCAGCCTAGATCTTTATCTCGACTGAAGAAAGCTAAATGATTAGTCATACCTGCAACCTTCTTCAGCCTAAATCCTTGTCTCGACTGAAGATCGCTAAATGTTAGTTATTCCTGCTAACCTTCTTTAGCCTAGATCCTTGTCTCGGCTGAAGAGAGCTAAATGTTGGTTATTCCTGCCAACCTTCTTCAGCCTAGATCTTTATCTCGACTGAAGAAAGCTAAATGATTAGTCATACCTGCAACCTTCTTCAGCCTAAATCCTTGTCTCGACTGAAGATCGCTAAATGTTAGTTATTCCTGCTAACCTTCTTTAGCCTAGATCCTTGTCTCGGCTGAAGAGAGCTAAATGTTGGTTATTCCTGCCAACCTTCTTCAGCCTAGATCTTTATCTCGACTGAAGAAAGCTAAATGATTAGTCATACCTGCAACCTTCTTCAGCCTAAATCCTTGTCTCGACTGAAGATCGCTAAATGTTAGTTATTCCTGCTAACCTTCTTTAGCCTAGATCCTTGTCTCGGCTGAAGAGAGCTAAATGTTGGTTATTCCTGCCAACCTTCTTCAGCCTAGATCTTTATCTCGACTGAAGAAAGCTAAATGATTAGTCATACCTGCAACCTTCTTCAGCCTAAATCCTTGTCTCGACTGAAGATCGCTAAATGTTAGTTATTCCTGCTAACCTTCTTTAGCCTAGATCCTTGTCTCGGCTGAAGAGAGCTAAATGTTGGTTATTCCTGCCAACCTTCTTCAGCCTAGATCTTTATCTCGACTGAAGAAAGCTAAATGATTAGTCATACCTGCAACCTTCTTCAGCCTAAATCCTTGTCTCGACTGAAGATCGCTAAATGTTAGTTATTCCTGCTAACCTTCTTTAGCCTAGATCCTTGTCTCGGCTGAAGAGAGCTAAATGTTGGTTATTCCTGCCAACCTTCTTCAGCCTAGATCTTTATCTCGACTGAAGAAAGCTAAATGATTAGTCATACCTGCAACCTTCTTCAGCCTAAATCCTTGTCTCGACTGAAGATCGCTAAATGTTAGTTATTCCTGCTAACCTTCTTTAGCCTAGATCCTTGTCTCGGCTGAAGAGAGCTAAATGTTGGTTATTCCTGCCAACCTTCTTCAGCCTAGATCTTTATCTCGACTGAAGAAAGCTAAATGATTAGTCATACCTGCAACCTTCTTCAGCCTAAATCCTTGTCTCGACTGAAGATCGCTAAATGTTAGTTATTCCTGCTAACCTTCTTTAGCCTAGATCCTTGTCTCGGCTGAAGAGAGCTAAATGTTGGTTATTCCTGCCAACCTTCTTCAGCCTAGATCTTTATCTCGACTGAAGAAAGCTAAATGATTAGTCATACCTGCAACCTTCTTCAGCCTAAATCCTTGTCTCGACTGAAGATCGCTAAATGTTAGTTATTCCTGCTAACCTTCTTTAGCCTAGATCCTTGTCTCGGCTGAAGAGAGCTAAATGTTGGTTATTCCTGCCAACCTTCTTCAGCCTAGATCTTTATCTCGACTGAAGAAAGCTAAATGATTAGTCATACCTGCAACCTTCTTCAGCCTAAATCCTTGTCTCGACTGAAGATCGCTAAATGTTAGTTATTCCTGCTAACCTTCTTTAGCCTAGATCCTTGTCTCGGCTGAAGAGAGCTAAATGTTGGTTATTCCTGCCAACCTTCTTCAGCCTAGATCTTTATCTCGACTGAAGAAAGCTAAATGATTAGTCATACCTGCAACCTTCTTCAGCCTAAATCCTTGTCTCGACTGAAGATCGCTAAATGTTAGTTATTCCTGCTAACCTTCTTTAGCCTAGATCCTTGTCTCGGCTGAAGAGAGCTAAATGTTGGTTATTCCTGCCAACCTTCTTCAGCCTAGATCTTTATCTCGACTGAAGAAAGCTAAATGATTAGTCATACCTGCAACCTTCTTCAGCCTAAATCCTTGTCTCGACTGAAGATCGCTAAATGTTAGTTATTCCTGCTAACCTTCTTTAGCCTAGATCCTTGTCTCGGCTGAAGAGAGCTAAATGTTGGTTATTCCTGCCAACCTTCTTCAGCCTAGATCTTTATCTCGACTGAAGAAAGCTAAATGATTAGTCATACCTGCAACCTTCTTCAGCCTAAATCCTTGTCTCGACTGAAGATCGCTAAATGTTAGTTATTCCTGCTAACCTTCTTTAGCCTAGATCCTTGTCTCGGCTGAAGAGAGCTAAATGTTGGTTATTCCTGCCAACCTTCTTCAGCCTAGATCTTTATCTCGACTGAAGAAAGCTAAATGATTAGTCATACCTGCAACCTTCTTCAGCCTAAATCCTTGTCTCGACTGAAGATCGCTAAATGTTAGTTATTCCTGCTAACCTTCTTTAGCCTAGATCCTTGTCTCGGCTGAAGAGAGCTAAATGTTGGTTATTCCTGCCAACCTTCTTCAGCCTAGATCTTTATCTCGACTGAAGAAAGCTAAATGATTAGTCATACCTGCAACCTTCTTCAGCCTAAATCCTTGTCTCGACTGAAGATCGCTAAATGTTAGTTATTCCTGCTAACCTTCTTTAGCCTAGATCCTTGTCTCGGCTGAAGAGAGCTAAATGTTGGTTATTCCTGCCAACCTTCTTCAGCCTAGATCTTTATCTCGACTGAAGAAAGCTAAATGATTAGTCATACCTGCAACCTTCTTCAGCCTAAATCCTTGTCTCGACTGAAGATCGCTAAATGTTAGTTATTCCTGCTAACCTTCTTTAGCCTAGATCCTTGTCTCGGCTGAAGAGAGCTAAATGTTGGTTATTCCTGCCAACCTTCTTCAGCCTAGATCTTTATCTCGACTGAAGAAAGCTAAATGATTAGTCATACCTGCAACCTTCTTCAGCCTAAATCCTTGTCTCGACTGAAGATCGCTAAATGTTAGTTATTCCTGCTAACCTTCTTTAGCCTAGATCCTTGTCTCGGCTGAAGAGAGCTAAATGTTGGTTATTCCTGCCAACCTTCTTCAGCCTAGATCTTTATCTCGACTGAAGAAAGCTAAATGATTAGTCATACCTGCAACCTTCTTCAGCCTAAATCCTTGTCTCGACTGAAGATCGCTAAATGTTAGTTATTCCTGCTAACCTTCTTTAGCCTAGATCCTTGTCTCGGCTGAAGAGAGCTAAATGTTGGTTATTCCTGCCAACCTTCTTCAGCCTAGATCTTTATCTCGACTGAAGAAAGCTAAATGATTAGTCATACCTGCAACCTTCTTCAGCCTAAATCCTTGTCTCGACTGAAGATCGCTAAATGTTAGTTATTCCTGCTAACCTTCTTTAGCCTAGATCCTTGTCTCGGCTGAAGAGAGCTAAATGTTGGTTATTCCTGCCAACCTTCTTCAGCCTAGATCTTTATCTCGACTGAAGAAAGCTAAATGATTAGTCATACCTGCCAACCTTCTTCAGCCTAAATCCTTGTCTCGACTGAAGATCGCTAAATGTTAGTTATTCCTGCTAACCTTCTTTAGCCTAGATCCTTGTCTCGGCTGAAGAGAGCTAAATGTTGGTTATTCCTGCCAACCTTCTTCAGCCTAGATCTTTATCTCGACTGAAGAAAGCTAAATGATTAGTCATACCTGCCAACCTTCTTCAGCCTAAATCCTTGTCTCGACTGAAGATCGCTAAATGTTAGTTATTCCTGCTAACCTTCTTTAGCCTAGATCCTTGTCTCGGCTGAAGAGAGCTAAATGTTGGTTATTCCTGCCAACCTTCTTCAGCCTAGATCTTTATCTCGACTGAAGAAAGCTAAATGATTAGTCATACCTGCCAACCTTCTTCAGCCTAAATCCTTGTCTCAGCTGAAGATCACTAAATGTTAGTTATTCCTGCCAACCTTCTTTAGCCTAGATCCTTGTCTCGGCTGAAGAGAGCTAAATGTTGGTTATTCCTGCCAACCTTCTTCAGCCTAGATCCTTATCTCGGCTGAAGAGAGCTAAAATGTTGGTTATTCCTGCCAACCTTCTTCAACCTAGATCCTTATCTCGGTTGAAGAGAGGTAAATATTGGTTATTCCTGCCAACCTTCTTTAGCCTAGATCCTTATCTCGGTTGAAGAGAGCTAAATGTTGGTCATACCTGCCAACCTTTTTCTAGCAAAGAGTGTCTGGTCATTCCTGCCAAACTTTTTGATTGCCCCTTGTTGGTAATGACTGAGAACAACTTTTACAGTAGAAAGAATTATGCTGAAAAGACTACTTGTTTTATTTGAAAAAGGGAAAAAATTACAAGTATTTTAAGAAAAAGCTAAAAATAAAATAATTTGAGATTAGCAGTGTTCCATGATCTGTGAATAGTCTTACTGTCTCCATTTTCCAAGTGATATGCCCCTTTTCCTACTGAACCAACCACTTTGTATGGTCCTTCCCAGTTAGGTCTTAACTTGCCATATCCAGGTATCAAAGTGTTGCCCATTACTTTGCGTAATACCCAATCCCTAATCTTAAATTGCCTCGGATGCACTGTTTTGTTATATTTTCTAGATAACTCCTGCTGGTGTGAGGCAATGTGGACTAGAGCTCTTTTCCTCCTCTCTTCTGCAAGGTCGAGTTCCAAGGTTATGGCTTCTTCATTCAAGTTTGGATCAAAATTTTCACTTTTAATAGTAGGGAGGCCTACTTCCAGTGGGATTACTGCCTCCATGCCATAAGCTAAGGAAAAAGGCGTTTCTCCAGTTGACCGCCGAGGTGTGGTACGGTAAGCCCATAAAACATGAGGTAGCTCCTCAGCCCATTTGCCTTTTGTTCTCTCTAATATTTTCTTCAAACTATCTAAGACGACTTTGTTTGATGCTTCTACTTGGCCATTTGCTTGAGGGTATGCTAGTGTAGAGTTGTTGAATTCTATCTTGTATTCCTCGCAAAAGCCTCTGAAGATTTTGCCATTGAACTGAGTGCCATTGTCAGATATTAGAGCCTTGGGTATGCCGAATCGAGTTATGATATTCTACCAGACGAACTTCTTAACATCTTTCTCCTTTATTGATACGAGTGCTTCAGCCTCCACCCACTTTGTAAAGTAATCTGTTGCTGCGAGAAATAACTTTCTGTTGCTGGGTGCTGTTGGAAGTGATCCCACTATGTCCAGGCCCCACATTGCGAAGGGCCATGGGCTAGTTAATGGTAGAAGCTCTCTGGCTGGTTGATGTATTTGATGTGCGAACTTCTGACATTTCTCACACCTCTTGACATATTTCTCTAAATCTGCTTGCATGTATGGCCACCAATATCCTTGTGAAATTGCTCTGTA
>NW_021025104.1:277834-295107 GCF_004153795.1 Camellia sinensis
TGCCAATGATGGAGAGAGCCAAAATTGCTGTGATTTTGCTATAATTTTGTTGACCTCTTTCTTTTCTTCAGGCAAGATGCCGTCTTTTAAAAACACTATGATGGGGTCCATCTATGAAAGGCCTAGTTCGACACAACATATCTCAGCTACTTCAGGTTCTTCAATGGTTGGTCTGGGTAGGAAGTCGATTAGTAATGGGTGTGGAATAGATGTATCTGCCATTGAAGCAAAACCTGCTAGCTCGTCTGCTCTACTGTTCTCTTTTCGGCCGATTTGCTCTATCCGAACTACTTCAAACTTCATGATCTCCTTTCTATCTAACTTTTGGTACTTAGATATCCTCTCATCTTTTGCCTCGTAGTCACTTAAAATCTGGTTTACTACTAGATGGGAGTCACTGTAACCATTAGCTCGGTGGCCTTCATGAAAAGTGTTGATTTTAGGCCTGCGAACAGTGTTTCATACTCTGCCTCATTGTTGGATGCTGGGAAACCAAGGTTGACTGCTTGTTCCACTATTAGGCCATCTCGTGAGATGAGGACTATGCCAAGTCCTGCACCGTACCTATTGGATGCTCCATTCACGAAGAGCTTCCACATCTCTCCGACGAATAGTTTCCAGTAAGTAGAGGGGTCGGATGATGTCTTGGGGTCATGGGTGTTGCTGATGTTTTCTTCCAAGCCCATGCCTGCTGTTGGGGTTTCATCTTCATTATCTGACTGCCCAAGTCTTTACTTTTCGATGGGTCCTCACTGGGAATAGCATGGTCTGCCCCTTCCTTCCTGTCCTCAATCTTGTATGGCTTGGAATGTAGCTGTACATCTTGTTTTAGGGATTGCGCAGTTCCCGCGGCACTTTCCCCCCCACTTCGGTTGTATCGGTCAAGTCAACTGGGCAGATGTGATGACTTCCTGGTGTGAACTCAGCCACAAAGTCTGCTAAAGCTTGGGCTTTTATTACGGTTCTGGGTTGAAACTTGATGCTGAACTACCCTAATTCCACCGCCCACTTCAAGATTCGTTTAAAAAAATCTGTTCTCTCAAACAAAGCTTTTAAGGGAAAAGCCGTTAGGACGATTACAATGTGGGCGTGGAAATAATGCGACAACTTCCTTGAGGCCATCATCAAAGCTAAGGCCAGTTTTTCAAATGGTAGGTACCTTGTTTCAGCGCTCAGTAAGGTTTTGCTAACATAAAAGATAGGCAGGTGTTAGATTTCTTCCGCTCTGACCAACACTGCGCTGATTGCATGCTATGAAATCGCCAAGTACAAAAAGAGCTCTTCTCTTGGCATTGGGGTTACTAACAATGAAGGAGAGGTCATGTAGTCCTTCAAGCTCTCTAGGGCACGGTTATGAATCGGTTGAGTGCGACTGCTAGGCCAGTGAGATGCTGTACCTCTTTGACTGTGTTGGGCCTCTCAAGATCCTGGATTGCTTTGATCTGAGAGGGGTCAGCTTCTATACCTCGGTTAGTTACCAGAAAGCCTAGGAATTTGCCTGATCCTACGCCGAATGCACACTTGGATGCGTTTAGACGCAACTTGTTCTTCTTCAAAATTTGGAACATTTCATCTAGGTCCCTGAGATGGTCCTTCTCATCCTTGCTTTTGACCACCATGTCATTTATGTAAGCCTCCATTGTTCTATCTAACAATGGTTCAAACATTTTGGTGACCATTCGTTAGAATGTAGCCCCTGCGTTCTTTAGACCAAAGGGCATGACCTTGTAACAGTATAATCCTTTAGGTGTTGTAAATGATGTGACCTCCTGGTATGGTTCATACATAGTGATCTGATGGTAACCTCGATACGCATCAAGGAAGCTAAGTCGGTTATGTCTTGCCGTCAGGTCCACTAGTTGGTCTATCCGTGGTAAAGGAAAACTGTCATTTGGGCATGCCTTGTAGACTATTTTGTAGTCCATGCAAACACGCTATTTGCCATTCTTCTTTGGCACTACAATAGGATTGGAGATCCACCTAGGATAGTGCACTTCTCTGATGGCTCCTGCTTCCAGCAAGTTTCCCACTTCCACGTGTGGTGGAGTGCTGATCTGCGAGTGCGCTGTATTATTGGTCTGGCAGTTGGGTGGACATTAAGTTGGTGGTGTCAATGCCAGGGATTTTGTATGGTGTCCAGGCAAATACTTCGATGTTAGAGGTTAAAAATTCCATGACCTCTATTCTCTCAGTGCTGGACAAAGACGAGTCGAGCAAAAAGAACTTTTCTGGGTTCTACTCTGCTGCTTTGCCGATATCTGCAAATAGTTCGTTGCTTTTTAGCTCTTCCACCATCTAAACAAACACTTTTGCGACACGGTTGCCGTTTATTGTGACGAAACACTGCTTCGACATGATTTGGTCTCCTAAGACTTCTTCAATCACGTCGGTTTCGTTAGGGAATCGTAATGCCTGATGGTAGGTTGACGCCACTGAGCGCATGGCATGCAGCCATGCCCTTTCCAAGATTATGTTATAAGTGGAAGGGACTTTCAATACCCAGAATTCTGCCTGTTTTGTCATGGTTCCAGCTTTGACTGGGAAGATTATCTTGTTCACTGGCCACTCTGGCATTGAGTTGAAGCCGATTAGGGGAGATGTCGTAGGTGCCAAGTCTCTGTCCTTCAGTTTCAGTTGTTTGAAGGTCTCGTAGTACATTCTCTCACATGAGCTTTCTTGGTCAATCAGGATTTGCTTAATGTCGAAATTCTTGACGTGCAAAATGACCACCAGTGCGTCATTGTGAGGGAAATATAGCCTTGCTAGATCTCTGTCTGAAAAGGATATAACGTTCGTAACCTCTGTTTTGCCCTTTTTGACGGTAGGTTATGCACTTAATACCTCTCTCAAGTGCTCAGCCTTTTTGATCATCCCCCTGAGCTCACATACCCATTCAGGTTCGACGATCCCATGTATAACGTTTATTATGCCTTGGGGTGGACCGTCGACCGGCATCCCGTTTGGTCTGTTTAGGTCCTGGGGGTTGGTTGTGTTCCCCTTTCTATATACTGGTCTAGGTGTCCAGCAGCCACTAACTCCTCCAGATGTTGCCTCAATGGTGTGTAATTTTCAGTTCGGTGCCCCTTCTCATCATGGAAGGTGCAACAGGACCTCTCGTTATAGACCCTTCGTGCTTCTCCCACTTGGCAGGCCGTCGAATGAAGGGTTCATCACGTATTTCGCTAAGAATCCGGTAAAGGTTTATTGAATACTGTGGTGATGGCAGTGCGGACTCTTAACTTCCTTTTTTCTGGGTCCTCTCTGTTGGCTCGCTTGCCTCGTCCATTCTTGCTTGGTTGTTCTACCGCGTTGACTTTTGCTGTAGTCCTTTTATCTGGTATTGTTGCTGCGCCCGATTTGGCTTTAGCATGGACGCTATCTTCCTCTATTCTGATATGTTAATGCACTTTCTCTATTAGGGCCTCCATCGTGAGGGGTAGCATCATTGTCATTGAGTCCCTCAATTTGTTATCGACTAGTAAACCTCGTTTGTATTGTGCGATGGTAAGATTTGTAGGGCAATCCCCAATCTGGTTGAAAGTCTCCTAGTAGCGACTGTTGTAAGACCTCAATGTCTCTTTTTCGCTCATGTCAATGGAGAGTAGCTGGTCAATATCCACGGGTGTTTTGGTATTCATTCTGAATCTAGTCACAAACGCTTTTGCCAATTGTGCCCACGAGGCTATGTTGCCTTCCGGCAGTCTTTCGAACCAAGTTAGGCCTAGGTCGCCCAGGCTGGATGGAAACAGGATACACATTAAAGTTTCGTTTCGTCGGTATACTGTCATAACTTGGCGAAAGTGGCTTAAGTGCATGTAAGGATCTGACTTCCCCTCATAAGTAGTGAATTTGGGCTAGTGGAAGCCTGAGGGTAGTGCTGCATTCTCAATTGCCGGAACGAACGGCGAGCTTTGCAACCTTGCTAATGCTTTATCTGTTGGTTTGTAAGCAAGGTGCGACATTGGCATCCCTACCTCGACACTCCCATGTGTCCTAGGGGCCAATCGTTGCAAGCCTGAAACTCTACGAGGGTCACGAGCCCTGGTGTCCTCCTTCCAACAGGCCCTCTCCTCTAGCACTGATCGCAAGTCCGTTGACCTAGGCAACTCTGTGTGCCTAGATGTCGTTTGGTGCGTGTGCGAGAGCCGATAGCTGTTTCCCTCTGTATATGACCTTTTAGTCCTCGTTCTTTCAGACCTAGAGTGACGAGTCCCGGAAGTTATTGATTGAGTGTCGCCTGTTCTAAGGCTCTTACTTTCTGCTTGTGATGGTGTGACATATCTGTCACCATCTTCCGAGTGGTAAGGGGGCGTGTTGCCTTTGCATCCCCCTTCTGTCGCCACCATTTTTTCCTTGATCTGGCATTTCATGGTCTCCATGTCTGCCGCCATCCTTCTTATTAACTCATTTTGCTTCCTCACGTGATCCTCCAGAACTTGAGGATCCAACCTTTGCTTTTGTCTTTCAGGACTCTGAGAGTGACGGGGACTAGTGCCCCTTCTCTTCCGTGTGTCCTTTCAAGAGTTCCGTCACTGGGCTTCTCATTCTGCCATGGATGGGATAGAAGGTAAACCTTCGCGCCTCCCACCCCCTTCCGGGGTTTGCCCATCAATAGCAGATTGCGGCAAGTCTTCATTGTGCGCCATTGATTTCAACTAGAGAGGAAAACTCGATCAAAAGGTTTTGTTCTTTGTGTAATTCTCACAGATGGCGCCAATTGTACGAGCACGAAATAATCTTCTCGTATAATCCTGTTGATCAAGTTTGCACTCCTCCAAATATCGTCGTTTTACTCCCTGAAAACACAAATGTGAGCTAGCCGGCAAGTGTGTGCCGGGTACCTCTTCGATGCCTAAGTTAGCCAATAGACAATGGACAAAAAGTTCTGTGTATTTGAGATTCAAGATTGTGGTACCTGTACATAGGTCCTGCTATGAGCTTTTATAGATTCTGCCTGGCACAATCCTAGTAGGACCCTTATTCTCCAATGTAGAATCCTTCTCAGAATCAGAAAGGTAATGCTTATCTTTCTACACCCCCGTCATTGCTTAACCAAGTGAGATGGTTTTACCACGATAGCACGACAAAAGAGCCAATCTACCACTAACCTTCGGACACAGTTAGCTCGGCGCATTCATGAGTAATGCCTAGCTTGGTCCTTGTTCATTCAGACCTCGGTCCAAAATATTTAAACCGAGCTAATCGCATCCATTCTTGACCGAGATAACAAGGTCTAGTCGCGAAGCCTATTTACCTCGGCCCATAGCTCGACCCACTCTCTATCCGGACCTAGCTTGGCCCAAACTTCACACAAATTACCCTCTCAGAAGCCATTGGTGAAGTTCGATGTTGAAGATGGTGGATTGATGATTGATGAAGAACGACGATGATGGTAGATGGAGCATGGAAAAAAAGCGACGGTAATGGCAAAGACGAAAGAAGACGACAATGTTGGGCGAGCGAGTCAAACGGTTGAGAGATGGTGAAGTATAGATTGGCGACGGTAGAGATGATTGGTGAGTAATGGTGGTGGTAGTGGCTGGCAAAGGTAATGGTGGTGACCGGTGGAGGTAGCAGTGGTTAGTGACAGACGACGATGGTGGTTGCGGGTGGATGGCCATGGCCATAGCTACATTGGTGGTATTTTCTAGAGAGAAAGAGATGAGAAAGAAGAAGAGTTTTGGAAAAATGATCATAAGAGAAGTTAATATAAATTGAAAAAATTAATGAATAATAAGTATTATAAACAATTAAAGATTTATAAAGTGTTTGGGATGGTTTAAATAAGGATTTTTACCAGCTGGTAGTAGGGGCAAAATCGAAATAAAAAAATATAACAGGACTTCCTGATACATGAGATAGAAACTTAAGACCTAATAGATAATAGATTCAATTATTAGGACCGATTGGAAAAAATCCCATAAAAAAATTGGAGTAATACAAGAAAGATTGGGCTTTTTGAGAATTCATTTCAAAGTTTGGGTTTGCGGTAGTTGTTTGATTTGGGGATTATATGGGCTTGTAGTAGTTGATGGATTTGGTGATTGTAAGTTTTTTTTTGGTGATTGTTGGGCTAATGTAAGGGTGTAATTTTGGACCGGCTTGGCCTATGTCGGGCCTTGCGGGCTACCGCCAAAAAATCGGGCCGGCTCGGCCCACGGGCCAGAAAACTAAGCCCAGGCCCTAGCCCAGGCCCAGGGGTATTCAAGCTTTGGGTTTGAGCGGGCCAGTAGGCCAGGCCTCGGGCCGAGCCCATGGGCTTGGGTCTGGACTCGGGCTTTTGGGCAGACTTGGCCGGGCCTAAACAATTTTTTTAATTTTTTTAAATTTTTTCTAACAAAATTTTATTGTTTTTAATTAAAAAAAACACTGGGCATCGAGTGGGCCGGCGCGGGCCGGGCTTTTGGGCGGGTCTTGAGCGGGCCGGCCATGGGGCGGGCCAAGCGAGCCTGGTCGGGCTTCAAAACGATGGCTCAGGGCCAGGCCCAAGGCATCGGGCTGGGCTTGGGCTTAGGTCTAAACAGGCCTTAACGGGCCGGACCCACCTTAAGTCGCGGGCGGGCTTCAGGCCGCCAACGGGCCACGGGTCAAAATTACACCCCTATGCAAGTATGATATTTTAAAAGTTAGTCATTATATTGTACTCTTTTTTCAAGCTAAAAGTCCAATGCTAACCTATAGAATTATAATTACGGTGAGAAATAATTTGATTGATTGTAAAATATTTATAATATTAAGGATTGGTTTGGGATGTCCTAAAAAAGTGTACTTTTTGACTTATTGGTGGGTTTGGGTTGGGTTTGATGTGATGTGTTAGAGAGGTGATGTGATTTAAATAAGATGATATGACTTAAATAAGATAGTGACTTTTTGACTTTTTGACTTATTTAGTACATGCCAAACTAGCCCTAAGATTCTCCTTTAAAATACGAAAGGCAAAAGAAAATGACACTCCCATCACTCTGTGACATGCTTTACTTTCTCATCCATCCAAACATGATAATTAAAAAATACAATTATTTAGTCAAAAAAACATAGTCAAGGTACATTTTAAAAGTAAAATAAATTGACTAAAATATTAAAAAAATCACTAAAAATAGATGAAAACTTGAACAAAAATCTCTATGCATTTTTGTTGGAATTTTTAATTTTTTTAGCATTTTAAATTCATCTAATCATAATGCATCTATAAAACAAAGCAAACAAATAAATAAAATATGAAAAAAATTCAATAAATACAATCTAAAAATCCATATAAAAATAATTTATGAGAACTGTAATCCAGACAAAGTAAATTTTGTCAAACCTAGCAATCATTATAGTTATTGCTTTAGCGTTGGATAAATGAGGAGTAACAAATCCAAGATTGCTAGCTGTTTTGGATCTGACATGAGAAGGGGAAGCAGGTTGGTTTTTTAGTGTTTTTTTTTCTTTTTCTTTTTTTTGATTATTTTAATTTAGGGTTAAAAGTTTTTGTTTAGATTAGATTTTTTAGTTATTTTGATTTTTATAACAGAAAAAATAAAATAATTATAATTTAAATATGATATTTAATTGAGAAAGACATGCAGCCATGCTATTTAATTTTTTGTTTTTAATATTCAAAAAGTCCAAAAAATAAAGATGAGTGGAGTTGAAACCACCTATGTAATAGGGTATTTTTTAATTTTAAAAAATAAAAAGTTTAGATTGAAAACTTGGAATTATGAGGAGCGAATTTGTTAGAAATTCTATTTTCCTATATATTTAGATTGGTATACAAATGAATATTACCCAACAAGTCCAATAATAAAATCTCTACATAATTGTCACGTAGACTTAAAGTCAATATTTATCCAATGGCAAATTATATGCTGGTATGGAAGTAAGTTAATGCCAACATACCAAGTACTTTTCTTTTTTCTTTTTTTTCTTGATTTTTCCCATAAATAGTGTGAATATTGTTACAAGCCGCCAAATAAATTCTCTTATCCCAGAGAACGCACAAAGATGTATCACCTAAACAATCTTTGCACGTGTTAAAAAAATTATAAATATATTTTGGGTAAATTACGCTAACATTTCCTGAAATTTATATTTATTACAGTTTTTTTTTCACATTTTAAAAATTACATGTCTTCCTTGAGGTTTAAAGTTTCATTACAGATTCTCCCCTCAGCAATTTAATTTTTTTAAATATTATTTTTGCCCTCACTAGGTAAAATGTTTAAAGTAGCATTACTAATTGCCCTCTCAGTTAGTATTAGTTGAAAAAAAAATTCATTAAAAAAAATTAATTGGAAAAAAATAAATTGAAAAAAAATAAATTTAAAAAAATTTTGTTGGTAAAATTTTTAAATTTCTGTTTAAAAATTAACATAAACTCATTTTTTGAATTTACGTTTTTTCCTCAAATTTACAAACTGAGACAACCATTTGTAAACCAAAAAAATTATTAAACAAGTTTTGATGATAGTTTTTAAAATTTTTGTAAATATAAATTGAAAACTAAAAACGAAATGATTACCAAATAAGTTTCAGATGGTAAAAATGTCGTAAAATTAACAAATAATTAAATAAGTTACTAACGTAAGAAATAACTTATCAAAAGATTCTTAGGCTATATATGGTTTGATTTTTAGAAAAAAAAATTTAAAAATTAAAAATTAATCTGGTTAAGAAATAAAAAATAAAAAATAATTATCATTTTTATATAATTTTTATCTTTTGAGTGGTTAGAAATAATTTTTTACAAATTAAATTGAAACAGCCGTACGTATATATATAACCTGCCCAAAAATTAAAATGATAATTATTTTTTACCCTTAAATAATAATTATTTTTTATTTTTTATTTCTTAACCAAATTAATTTTTAATTTTCAATTTTTTTTTTCTAAAAACCAAACCATATATAGCCTAAGAATCTTTTAATAAGTCATTTCTTATAGTAGTAATTTATTTAATTATTTATTGATTTTACGATATTTTTACCATCTGAGACCTATTTGGTAACCATTTCGTTTTCAGTTTACAATTTATATTTACAAAATTTTAAAAAACTATCATAAAAACTTATTTGATAATTTTTTTGGTTTAAAAATGGTTATCTCAGTTTGTAAATTTGAGAAAAAAACGTAAATTCAAAAAATGAGTTTACCTTGGTTTTTAAACAAAAATTTAAAAATTTTACTAACAATTTTTTTTTTCAAATAACTTTTTTTCAAATATTTTTTTTTTCAAATAATTTTTTTTTCCAATATTTTTTTTAAATATTTTTTTCAATTAATTTTTTTTTCAAATTTTTTTTCAATTAATTTTTTTCCCAATTAATTTTTTTTTCAATTATTTTTTTAATTAATTTTTTTCCAAATAATTTTTTTTTCAATTATATTTATTTTCAATTATTTTTTTTCAATTATAATGTGTGTGATCTCATTGTCATAAATAATAAAAATAAATATAAATATTTTAGGCCTTAACAATTATATAAATTATTTTTTAATAAACATAATAAATAAATTATTTAAAGCATTCACCTGGATTCAAAGTGAAGCACATGGAAACAAAGGATATGGTAAACAAAGTCCGGTAGGGTGATCGTGGTTGGTGGGTGGAAACTCATTTAAGAGGGAGCAAGCTGAAAACAACTACTATTATGGAGTATGTATGGATTGATAGTCAAAGTTTTTTGCAAAAAATAGTCAACATTGATCCCTACAGAAAAATAGTACCACAACTCAATGGCATAGTTAGGAATTTCGGGTTTATTTAGCAAAACATCATCATCAATGTCATTATATCATATTTTTAATTTTACACAACTAAACAATATTAACATTTATATGATACTTTATAAATTTCATACATTCTCAATTATATTGACAAAACCAATCCAAACTAGTCAAATTACAAATAAAACAAAATATTGGGATATCAAAATCGTTAGAGCGAGTTTTTTTTTGGGAGGGTCGGGGTCAATATGTAAAGTTTTCAGAATGGTTAATTTATGTGTAGAATGTGAAAGAAGGAGAGAAGAGAGATAAGAGAGAAAAAGTGATTGATTGATATATATATATATATATATATATATATATATGATATAAGAGAAGGAGAGATGAGATAGTAAAAATGATTGAAAATAGTTTTGAGAAAATTATGAACCAAATAAATTTTAGATTTTGAGCCTCTTAAAAAAAAATTTCAAAACTAATTTTGTTTTATTTTATTTTTTGAAATTTAGTGGTGTCAACTAACACCACTGTGATGAACATAGCTACTCCCCTACCACAATTACTATGCATTTAATGCACCATTTTTTTTTTTATAGATTTTATTTGGAGTTACGCTTGGTAATCTAAATGAATTATCAAATATCTTATCAAATTTCTTACATGTATGTGAGATCCACCCACATGTAATTTGTGTAGATTCCACACTCATATAAGAGATTTAATAAAATATTTAGTAATTCATTTAGGTCCATAACATTTTTTTTTTTTTATATTTGATACACGCTATTAAGATTTCTTATAACTTTTTATAATATTTATTTTTTATTACAAGACATTTAGAAAAGCACAGCCAATAGCCTTGTATCTTGTAGTTTAGCCTACCCTCATGAGTCCTCCACTTCCCCAGTAGACTCCCCATGAGTTAATTAACGTTTTTATATCTTATAACTGTAATATTTCCTTCCATCACACCAATCAACCATCCTTGAGTTAAGAATTATTCTTTTTATATCTTATAACAGCTATTGAATGTTGTAATATTTCGATTTTTTATCGCATAACGTTTTGTGTGGCTATTTTAGCTAAAAAGCCTAGAGCTTTTTCTTTCCAAACAAGACAACTTCGACTATTAAGAAATTAATGGAATTTGAAGGTCCAAAAAAATCTTAGTTAGAACTTAATAAAGTATAAGTTCATAAATTAGAACTTATGTGTAAATATCCCTATATTTTATAATTCTGACATAAAAATATAGCTTCATAATTTTTTAAGTTCAATAATTAATTAGTTTTATTTTTATTAATAATCGTTTGGGAAGTTGGGTTGGGGTTGGTTAGGGATAAAATAGTTACAAAAAGACAACGATGGTGCTATATGCACCAATTAATATACTAATTAGTGTATCAATTGATGATGTGACATAATTTAATAGGTTTTTGGTATTTTTAATTTGTACACTAGTTAGTACACTAATTTGTGCATATAGTATTATTCAAAAGTCAAAATAGGCCTTTTAGCCCCAAGCTAAAAATTGTTACATTCAAACCATAATCATGTTTTTTTTTTCTCTCCTACAAAAGTAAAAAAAGCCAAAAAAACACTTTCCAAATTAGATTTTTTAACATCAGGTTAATAGTCAAAAAGTTAAAAAACTAAAAAATCAACCCATATCTCAAACGAAGCTTTAATTACTTGCTAGTTATATAATGATTTTTTTTTTCTCTTACAAAAGTAAAAAAGCCAAAAAAAACACTTTCCAAACGAGATTTTTTAACATCAGGTTAATAGTCAAAAAGTTAAAAAATTAAAAAATCAACCCATATCTCAAACGAAGCTTTAATTGCTTGCTAGTTATATAATGAAATATTTGCTATTGTCATCTACTTTTATATTTCAATTTATTTATTTTTTACATTTTGACACCATCTATCCTAATTTTGATCCATTAACCTTACTAAAATAAAAATTAGTATACTTATGTCAAAATTATAAAAAATTGTTATATTTTCACCCAACCTTATGAAAGGTCAGTGTAATTTACGATTATTATTTTTTTTTTCTTCCCTTCTAAACACAAGGATAGAATCACCTACACATTTAATGTGAACCTCATTATGTCATGTTTAAATTGAAAAATATTATCTTTTTTGTTTAGTATGAGAAAAATAGAATAAAATATAAAATTATATCATATATAGCATTACTCTTATTATTTAGAATGAACCTATTTTGTTTTTAAATTGGTCCAATGTTTGTCTCAAATTTTTTAAAGTAATAATCCGCTTATCTGGTTAACTTTATAACTTTTGTGTTTTTTAAACAAAACTTAAAGTTAGTTTAGCAAAAAAAAAATTTACTTGACAATTTTGAAAAGATGTATTATTTCACTTTGTTTGGTTTAGTTTTTAAAATATAAATTAGTTTGACAAAAATAAATATTAAAAAATAATTTTAAATTAAAAAAATAGAAATTTATGTAAAATTTAAAAATGTGAATCAAATTCATTCTTCTAATTGTATCTTAAGACACACTAATTTTGAATTTACATCATCAAATCTATTTGTACACACTAATGTACAAAAGCCATTATTGAGGTCTACACACTACAACACTTATATTAATTGGAATAATGATATATGTATCAATTAATATATTAACTAGTATACTAACAAATGATATGTCATAATTTTATAAATTTTGAATATTTGTAATTTGTATAATAGGTGAGGTCAGTAATAATGACATAACACTAGTTGGTATACTAGTGTGTATATTAATTGGTGCATGTAATATCACCATATTAATTGAGAATTAAGTGTCACCATACAAAATATGTACACCAAAAACAGTAATAATAAGAAATAAAAAGAATTAAAAATGCAAAAAAAAGGCTAAATATTATTCTCTTATATCAGATAATTAGATCAAATCAGTGGCACAACTACTTTAGTTATAATAACTCTAGTGTGTGTGCATTCTTTAACCTTTTTTTATTTATTTATTTTCTTTCTTTTAATTCCACTAAGGTAGGCCTACGCCTTTGTCTTTGTCCTCCAATCTGCACTTGACACGTGGTCTCACATTTCGCTTCATCCTCTACCCAATCATCTCTCACAAGTGATTGTTGATAACATCTGAACGCCACAAATAACATGAACACTGCATGGGATGTAAATCAATAATGCATGTTAGAAAAACCCAAAAATATTATCAACAATTTATGTATGTGTTATTTATTTTACAAAATTTATTTGCACTTTTTTAGTTTAAATTTTGAAATTTCATGTTTAAGTACTTGTAATTTAAAAAGTTAAGATATATATATATATATATATATATATTTTAATTTTAGTTTATTTATTTTTTCAACTTAAAAAATATGCTCAAAAAGCTATATTTTCTAAATTAAGTTTGAAATGTTTTTTTATTTTGTGATATTTTTGAAATGTTTCAAAAAGCTATATTTTACATCACTCTCTCTATTTTTCTGTATATCTTTTCTTAAGAAGTCAAAAAATCAACTAAAATAGTAAATTTATAAATGCAATTATATGACTCAAATGGATAAACAATACGTAACAAAAAAAAGTTTGATATGTTTAATCTTTGCACGAATCAATGCATTGAGTTAAACACTGTATAATAACCATACGATTATCAAAATTTAACTAAATCTACTATTATGTTTATGTGTTTTTAAGATTTGTCGACTTCACGAAACTACTTATGTTGAGAGAACTTGGGATGAAAAATATATATACTATACATTATTTTTTAAAGAAAACCTAAGAGTATGCATTATTATATGTACTTACTATTATTCATGCGTATATATAGGTACGAATGAAATGACAAAAGTGTCCTTACTTGCCCATATGCGAGCTACGACCGATGACAGGTTCCATACAAGGGCAAAGATGCCAAAAGCCACAGCCTTCTTGTGTGAGCATGATTCCCAAGCGTCTCTCAATTGTCCAATCCAAAATTTACCTATAACAACAAATAAATAAATGAATAAAGAAGACCGCTCTCATATAAAATATGCTTTCATGTAAATTACAAAGAAATCAAATTTTCCACATAAATTTTGTTGTTCAGGTCAGTAAGAAACTTATGAGATCCATATGTGTAGATTTTGCATTGTGAAAATCTTAACCAAAAAAAATTAAACCTTCCTGTAACTTTTGTTTTCTTGGTAAATGAATTGTTAAATTTAAATTTTTCTTGTAAAATTCTAATGTCAAATGAACATAACACATACAAGAAAATAAATTTCTTTTTCCTTTATATATAAAATTCATCACACTTGAACCGAGTTCAAAAGATTGATTTTAGTGAATAAGATTTTTTTTTTTTTAATATATATATAAAAAAAAAACTCATCCATATGTATTTGCTTAGAGGCCCATTATTAAATCTATATTCTTAGGGTATGTTTGATTAGCACAATTAATAATGAAAAGATTAACAACCCATGATATTAGTGTAAGATTAATTATCCATCTAAATTAGTGAGATATATAATTACCTCTTGTTCACATTTATTTTACGATAAATATGGAAATATATAATCTCAATTATATATATGTATTGCGTAATTAGTTGGGAATTAAAAAATACGTCAAATTTTTTTGATAGAATGACTATTAGAATATAATCTAAATAATAAAAATTACAACCAAACAATATAATGTAAGTCTCACAAAAGCCAAAAGTCAATTTTTAATTTATTTTGGATCATATCACCTTTTTTATTTTTTACACATTTTTAAAAAAAAATTAAAAAAATTAACTTTTAACCAACTTCTCAAAACAACCAGTAGATATCACACTGACTCACACTGGCCGGGGTAGAGCATAGAATGCTTTGTGATAAATTCAATGGTGTGGTTTATACGAATGTTTACTTATAAATTAAAACTTGATAATTTAAAAGTCGAAATTAAAAAAAAATTAAAAATTAATTTTTAAAATTTATTTAAGTTATTTTTTATTAATAAATTATAAGCAAAAACGTAGAAGTTAAAAAAAAAATAGACTCTCAGAATAAATAAAAAAAAATTATAAGCCGCTCAGATAAATTGCACCAAACAATACCATACTCTAATGTTGCACTATCATACACATACTTGTTGACAAATGTTAAAAATTTATAATTAATAATTTTAAATCCATCCACAATGATTTAAGAAAGAGTTAAAATTTTATGATTGACAAATCAAAAATTAACATTTATCATTTAAAATTATTGTACATCAAATTATATGAATTTTTATTTAGAGATTTTATACATTCTTCACTTAAAAAATACTAAAAAAGAAGGTAATAAATAAATAAAGAGCAAATTATAATAAACTTAAACTATGACCAATTTGCTTTTTGTTCCTCTAAACTTCAAAACTCAACAGTTAAACCACCTTAAAATATTATCTTGTTACAATTAATCATTTTTATTAGAATTTTGTTAGGGATTTACACAAAGTCAAATCATATATAAAGCACATCACACATTTATTTAATTTTTAGGGCAATAATGTATTTATCTAGTGATTCTGTTTGCACTTTACCACTAAGATAAAAAAGACAAAATACAAATGAAATTATTAGATAAGAGTATCATTGCTTTTAAAAAATCAATAACGGATATTATTATTCTAAAAAATAATAAGTGTATCATGTATTTCACACATGAATTGATTTCGTTAAAATTCCAAGACAAAATCCTAACAAAATGTATTGAGTGTAAAATGATGAAAATTCAAAGTAGTTAACTGTTACATTTTGAAGTTCAAAGGGACAAATGACAAATTAATTATATAGTTTAAGAAGGTTTATGGTAATTTACCAATAATAATAAAAAAAAAAATTATGCACTAGTCATGGGACAAATTCAAATAGTGTCATAATTTGTTATTAATTGATTAAAATTATGGGATCTAATATTCTTTCCTAACCGCTTCGCTTCCTCCGTTTGGAAAGCAAGTTTTGCACAAAAATAACCAAAACTTTCAATCACATCATTCTTTTTACTTTTTTATACGTATTTAATAAAATATTAGTAAAAAATTAATTTAAATAGTCAATTTCCAAACGAGCTCTAAAATCTCGTTTGGAAACATGTTATTTTAATTTTTTTTTTTGAATTTTTTACTAAAATATGAGATAAAAAAGAAAAATGCTAGAGACTCCCAAAAGATTTATCAAAAAAATTCTACCAAATGTCTCACATGGCTGTAAGATTCATACCATGTGGGTCTTATGTGTGTTACACCCACGTGAGACATTTAATAAATCTTTTAAGTCTCTAGAATTACTAGGAAAAAAAAATAGTATATTTGAAATGATTTTTTGACTTTTTACGAAAAAATTAAAAAAAAAAATAGAGAAAAAAAAAGGAGAAATCTTTGACATTTTTATATAATTTACTAATTTTTTTTTTACTTATTTAATGATTTTTTTAAAAAAATTTAGGTTAAAATCAACGAATAATATTAGAGTTCATAAAAAAAAAAATCATAAAATATTTCATAATTTTTTTTCATTTTTTAATTAATATATAATATTTTATTACATATATAATCTCACAATGAAAAATCTTCCATAACCATCCTTATAATATTTTCTTCATTATCCCTGTCATTACTCAAAATCAACCCTTCCTAAACAATGCTTGAGAATTACAAAAAGTAAGCATAGTGGAGAGTGTTATTACCGTAGGCAGTGATGAGCGTGGAATACGATGAGCATATCTTTGGTACGCTGAATACTCCAAAAAACCCTATTCACACCACACCCAGTTGTCACACCACATCTACTAGTCAGCGCAAAACGACAGTCCATAATATTAAATAATTAATGCTCAGAAAATTTTAACTTTTTGGTTAGATTTGTTTGGTTCCCGAGAAAAAATTAGAGAAAACTATCAGGCAAAAATAAGCATTTATGGGATACCCAAGAAAAATTTATCACGTAAAATTATGTAAAAATGCTACATTAGGATTATTATTTTTTATTAATAAATTATAAGCAAAAACTATACTAAACAATCTAGCATAAATAAAAAAAATTATTTAAGTTATTTAAGTTACTTAAACTTATTTAAGTTATTTCTTATTAATAAATTATAAGCAAAAACTATACTAAACAATCTAGCATAGACTCTCAGAATAAATAAAAAAAAATTATAAGCCGCTCAGATAAATTGCACCAAACAATACCATACTCTAATGTTGCACTATCATACACATACTTGTTGACAAATGTTAAAAATTTATAATTAATAATTTTAAATCCATCCACAATGATTTAAGAAAGAGTTAAAATTTTATGATTGACAAATCAAAAATTAACATTTATCATTTAAAATTATTGTACATCAAATTATATGAAAAGCATGGTGGAATGGTGCTCAACAAGCAAGGCGGTATGGGCTCTCTGCCAGGGCAAGGACATCGGCTAACAACAAGGCGTATCTAACAAGCTACACAGAATGACACTCCGGCAAGGGGTGACATCAGCTAACAAAGGACTTCGGCAACTAAGGTGACAATGACCTCGGATA
>NW_021025104.1:298295-312807 GCF_004153795.1 Camellia sinensis
CACCATTTGACTTGTAAATTTTCAAACCTTAGCCGAAGGTAACTCGGCATATATAAATATCAAACTAAAATCAACATAATTTTTTTTTCTTTTTCTTTTTTCCCTCTGATCAATTGGGTTAACTGTTCTTAACCAAAACACAATATGGAGTGTGAATAGCCAGTGAGAGGTGTAAATAACAATCTCCATTTTGAAAATTAAAATGAAATCATAACTCACCCAATTTGGCCATCTTCCAAATAGTTATGGTGCTGCCAAACCTCGCCAAAACAAACAGCATGATTGCCAACTGACAAGGTAACATTTAAAAACAATAAAACAACAAGAAGAAAGAATATTGGAGATCTATACTATAGAAAAGGAAAAAAAAGTTGCCTAAACTTCCTATTGAGTAGATCAAATTCACTTGGAAAGTAATATATAGGATCAAGTTTAAATCTATACTATAGATTCAAATTTTAAACATTATTCTGATATTTTTTCTGAGTATGTAGCATTGTTACTTGATAAACTATAGAAAATGAGTGAAATGAAACTCACCTTCATTGTAGTGGCAGGATCTCCACAAAAAAGGGTTCTGAACTTTAGAAGAAACTCATTCAAATAAGGAATAATCATTTTTACTAACCATACTGCCTCTTCTTCCCCAACAATGTAGTCTTGGTTTGTATCATCTCCTCCTATAACTCCCCTGTTATTTTTTTTCCAAAATTATAGCAAAAAAAAAAAAAAAAAGAAACCATCAAACAAGTCTTTAATTAACTCCTATGTGGTAAATGAACTTTCCCATAAAAATAAAAAAGAATAAAGGGAGTTTCAGATGAATAGGAAACAGACAAATAATCGAAAATCAATAAGTGAGAACTGTGCGAAAATGACACAGTTCTCCCTTGCACCTACTTAATTTGCAATTATTTTGCTCTTTTTCATTTATCTAAAGTTCTTCATTTAATAAATTACCTGCAAATAATGGATTTGAATAAGAAGATTGCAGCAAGATAGACAAGACCCAGATAAGAAACCGCAGTTATGAAGCTGTAAAATCATCAAAGAGTGTTTTTAGCTCTGTGCTCTGTTTTGAAACAGGAGATGAGTAAAATGAACAAGAAAAATTGGATAATGAGCATGGTTAGAGTAGTTGTGTTGTGTCATATGAGCTTGGAGTACTATTTCTGACCTGATATTGATATCTTTGGTGTAAGATGATGCAATTATGATAAATGTTCCAATACCGAACATGAATGCTGATTTTGAGACATCTCTCCACATAACCAAATCAGCTGTTAAAATTTAACAAACATCACAAAATGAATGCTTGAAAATGGAGAGGTATAGAGAAGTAGCATCCAAAAAAATAAAAAAAGAAATCAAATCCATTCATCAGTGAAAACTTGCCTAAACTCTGCAATTTATTATGGGTTTGAGAAATCCTCTGGAATCCAGTCTGGGTTTCAGGACGACTTTCTTCCGAGTTCTCTTCTTCACCATGGAAGATTTTGAGTCCTCCATTGAGTTCATCACTCTTGATTCTGCTCTCCCATGTTATGCGCTTTCTTCTACCCACCTCCATTTCCTTCTAACTCTCTCTCTCTCTCTCTCTCTAGTTTCTCCTGTAATGAGTACACTAGGGACACTGGTTTAGGCTGTGGTTGTTATCAATGGAATAGAGTAAGACTTTGAGATGAAGAAATGGTGAGGAGAGAGATTTTATTGGCCTTATTTGGTTTGTGTTTCCTAAAAATTTTTGGGAAAAATTCCTTAAAAATTTTTGGGAAAAATTCCCTACAAATAAGTTTTCCAAAGTAATTAAATCAAACAAAATTTTCCAAAATTTTTTTCCAAAACTTGTGAATAATTGTGAATTTCAAATTAAAAACAATAATAGTAACCCAGAATTTGATTCACAAATATGATTAAGCATGTTGCAAAAATAAAAGAATGCCACAATATGAAGTTGATGGTTCACAGCTGCATAATGAATATTCAGTACAATATTTGGATTGAATTACTATTAGTCTAGGTTCATATTCTCATAATTCAAATCATTTATATTTAATTGATTGAAAAATTAAAATCATATAATTTTATTACATTTATTTTCAAAAGTTGAATAGTGTGATTGTGAAAATAAATTGTTAATTTTTTCAAAGACAATTATAATGAAATTATATAATTACAAATTATTATTTTTTCATGAATAATTTATGCATAGAGGACTACAAATAAAAGGTTCACATGAAATTAGACTCATGGTAGACTAGACTGCAATTGTCTTTGTATTTTATTATTTTTAAAAAAAATTGAGTTTTAAGTTGATTTTGAATGTTCAAAGTAGGTCTTTGAACTGGAAACTTCATTCAGATATGAAAATAAATAAATAAATAACTGGAAACCTCTTTTGAAAATTACATATGAAAAAAAATAAATAAATAAAAAGAAAACTGGAAACCTCTTTTGAAAATTACAATGCTTGAATGATTGGAGATGGACTGTAGTAATACGAACATTTTCAATTGTTGCAGCTCATTGGCAACTGCAGTAGATGCCCAGCAATAGTCACTTTCTTTTCTTTTCTTCTTATTTATTCTTCTTCTTTTTCTTTTTTCTTTTTTCATTTTTTCTTACAAAACCAACAATAACCACCACCAGTTGAATTATAATGTGTAGAGTTTTTTTCTTTTTCTTCTTCCCTCCGCCATGCCTTTTTTGAAGTTCAATCCTGGCAAACGAGCTAACTGCCATTCTTGCTCCTGTTGTCAGTAATGCTATTGTTGGCTTTTTGGCTTTTCGAAGGGTATTTTTGTAAATGTGAGCGTGCCAGCAAGGATCAATCAGTCCTTACAGAAATTGTGATTGCCAACCAATTATCAGACGATTGTGTTTTAGTTCTTTCAGCCTCAATGAAGAGGACTTTTACTGGTGGCTTGACTTAGGAGAAATTAAGAGAAATAACAGTGATATGAAGAACAATTGAAGTATTTCATAAAAATGAACACTTACAATGGTCCGAACTCAGCCTCGGAGAGGTTTACAACAGCAATCTACTTGAATCTACTTGTAGCTACTCCTATGAATCGAAGTGCAGTGCGGGTATTTGAAGTGCAGGTATTTAAAGAATAGGTATTTAAAGACTGGAAATGTAAATGACTGGAAAAGAAAATTATATGAAGTAAATGACTGGTTTGTATGATCTGAGTCCGTCCTTTTTTCTAGGGGCTCTCCTGCTATTTATACTCGTCAGTGATGACCTTCGAACTGCACTTCGAACCGTTGAACTGCTCCTCCATGATCGCTGATCATGCTTCCTTATAAGTAGCTCCATTACGCCATTACTTGCAGTTGAGCTTCCCTCTTGTACTGGAATTTGAATATGAGTAACCGTTGAAGCTATGTTATCTTGCATCCCGTTATTGATCTAGTGTTACTCAGATCATGTGAGGACCAATATTTATTGCCACGTGTATGATCGGGATTAAAGGCTTGAATAGCCTTCCTTTATTACCCTTACTCTGCCACGTGTCGAACTGTAACTGGCTTTTACAAAATATGTAGCCAACATTACCCCCCGCACTAATATACCCAATACTTGGTGATATTAGTGGATTACAGTTTTCCCGCGCCTTTAGATTGTGTATGGAGTCCAAATTCTGGAAACACAACCGTCATCCATTTGGTGATCATTTGCATTAACTCGTTGAACATCCCAATACCTTAGTATTCGAACAGGCTATGGCTGCATCAACTTCCCTTACTACTGATCAAGCATATGAAGAGCCTTTGAGTGATGTTATTCCTCCTCGAAAGAATCTCCACGCATTCATTAGCCACCTTTACCCGCCCTTCTCTATTCAGGTAATGGAGGCTTTTGCAGATTATAAACCTTTGGACTACGAACACATTGCCTTTAATCCCTTGGTTTACAAACTTACAGATACAAAGAGTTCTTCCCCTAAGCTCCCTTTGTATTTTGACCGAACTACTCTCAAGCCTTTGCTTCGACAAGTTGCAAATATGGACTTAGGAAACTCTTCTTCACCGACCTCTGCATGGGATGAAGCTGTAACCTCTTCATCCTCTGGGGCTTCTGGCTGGACAAGCTGGTCAACTCCTGAGACTTATGATTTAAGGGAGCGAATCAATCACCATTTTGTTGAGTTCACTGACCCCTTGGAGTTTCCCTCCTACGCTCGAAGCTCAGTGGTCTACCCTTACGTGCCCATTGACCTTCGACGTAGCTTGGAAGAGACTCTGCTTGTGGCTTGGTATACCTCTTCCATGCCTACAAAGATAATGCACCCTACCCAGCGCCCAGAAGAAGCACAAGGGTACATCCCTTCATTCTTAGCCAAGAAGGCGAAGATCTGCTCTTCTGACTGGCTTGATTACATTAATGCCTTTGTTCCTTCTGCTCCCGTGCCATCTCTCATGATAGAGGCATCCACACCCTCTTCTGCATCTTCCGAGATAGAAACATCTACTCCCTCCCCTTTTTCTTCTGAAGCAGAGCCATCTACTCTCTTCCCATCTTCCGAAGCAGGATCATCTTCTCCTTCTCCTTCTCTTATTCTTTCCTGGACAGAGAAACTAAGACTTGCCCTTCCAATGGACAAAGTTTTTCCACCTTACCAACCTCCGTCACCCCCTTCTCCAGCCGAGCGAAAGCAAGCTCAACTTTTGCTCGCGGCTTTCTCCCACCTGCCCTTCAATGTTCTTGCGGATGACATTCCTCTTGAGAACTTTCGATGGGCTTGTGATGTCCTGACTAGGGGTTATGTCCTCAACCCTCTTGCCCAAGCAGAGCTTCATTTATTTTTGGACCAACTTCCAGTGCTCCTTTATTGGCATCAGAATTCCATGGTCACTATGCAATCTTTAGACCAACTTTCGTCTCTGCGAATTCAGGCCCAGTATGAAGCAGAAAACTTCACCGAAGAATTCGACGACTTCAAGAATAAAGATTCTGCATATTGGGATGATTTGATCGTAGATGAATTGGAACAAAGATTGAGGGAGGAGGCTTTTGAAATAAAGGCTGAAGAGCTCTATTATGAAGTGAGAGCACATCAGCTCATGCAGCCAACTCTTGAAGAAATAGAAGATATAATAAAGAAAGAGCAGAAATTCATTGACCATTGTTGGACTAAATTTCATGATCTTGTTATCTATTCTATTCCTTATTTTTATGAACTTGAGTTTGTACCCAAATGGGGTTAGTCAATGTAATCTCTTTATCTTTAATACAAACAAAGTTCTTTTGCACTCGTCATTGCTCGACTTTGCTTCCTTTTATATTTTAAAACTAATTTAGAGCTTCGAATTGGACAACCTCATCCTTCGAATTACATATTCAAGCATTTTCCTTCAATGATAAATAATGAAACACTAGAAGGAACCAATCATGTCTTTTTCCAATTCATGGAGTAAAATTGACAATTCTGGCAGATATTATCTTAGTGCTTCGATTTCAACAACTTTACTCTTCAACACTAACTGTAACCATTACATATTCAATCATTTTCCTTTAATGATAAATAATGAAACACTAGAAGGAACCAATCATGTCTTTTTCCAATTCATGGAGTAAAATTGACAATTTTGGCAGATATTATCTTAGTGCTTCGATTTCAACAACTTTACTCTTCAACACTAACTGTAACCAATATATGGTCATGGTTGATATAACCAATCAATTTTAAACTGATCTCTTTGGCTTCGAAGGGTAACCTATGGCAATTCCTTCTTGCACATATAGAAACCAATGATTGGTTTTGGATGTTTCGAACAGTGCCCCTTTTCCTTAAAGGGTCCTAGGGTTTGCTTTGAATGTTGTCACTTTGACTGATAACCTTCAAACAGGTCTTTAGACTTTTTGAAGTAGACCAATACTTTGAGCATACAAGCATTTTTAAGCATGTAGTATGCTTCAAAGTCGGCTTCTGCATTTTGAAGCCGTTGTTGTTTGAAATTTTAGCGCCAAAGTTTGGCTTCGAAGCTGGCATCAATGTGCTTTTCCCTCCAGAAATTATCGATGTTGAAAGAGATTCCTTGTATTTGCACGTTTTAGTACTTAACAACTTACGAGATATATTCCCGAACACAAAAGTTATTTAAAACCTTTTTACTCTGTGCCTTGGAATTGCTTACGCATTCAAACCTCCTTTAGATTTCCATTTCTCTCTACTCCCTTCTATATTTTCCGAAAAAACTCACTATCAATGGCTTCTTCCTCATCAAAAGTTCCGACCATAGAGCGCGTAAGCTCATCTGTGGCTTTGAAACGGCTTATTGATGCTGAATGTGAGAAATACAAGGGTGATGAGAAAAGCGTCATCGATGGGCGTATCTTTATCCCTCGTCGCCATGTGCAGCGAGAGTACGTGCTTGGGCCCATTTTCAAGGAGATCCTTTCTGAGCTTCCCGCCCTATATCCTCGTTTGGAGAATCAATGTCTTCTGTATGAGGGTGGTCTCGACTGGAAAGGTTGGAAAGTCAGTCGTCCTCACCGATGCTGGCCCACGATGAGACCAGAGTGGCAAGAATGGTACGACCGGGTTGTCCCTGCTAGGACACTGGACCTTCAAGAACTCTGCCTTCTCGATGCTCTTCGATTATCTAGGGTAACTATCTCAGAAGACCATTTTCTAATTCCTGCTACTTTATGTTTTTGGAACCCTATTTTCAATTTCTTTCAGTTTAGGTGTGGGATGATGGCTCCCACTGTCCTTGACATCTGCCATCTTTTAGGAGTATCCCCTATTGGTACTCCCATTACCCCAGATTTCCCTGATTTAACGGTCCCTTTCCTTCTCCCTTCTTTTACTTCCTCTTCTAGTGATTTTGTTAGAGCTGAGAATAAAAAAGAGGGCCCGGTAACTGATAGGGAATTCTTTTCCTTCTTGCCATACTGGCTTTGCAAATTTCTCTTCTGTACTTCTTCCCAAAGAATAATGTCAGAATTTGCTCCTCTTGCCAAAGCCTTCGTCTTGCGGAAACGAGTAGCCTTGGCCCCATATATCTTAGGCCATACATATAGAGCTTGCTCTCTTTTTTGTGAAAAACCCTTAGATGCTAACCAAGGGGGACCATTCTGGATCCTTCAGCATTGGCTTTTCGCCTACTTCACCGACTTACAATCCAAATGCCTCAAATTTTCTGGGCCGTTTTCTCTCTCCCTAAAATCCGCCGTCGTTCATGGTGGCGCCGGCGTATTCTCCGACTGGAACGAAGGAGCTCGGAAACCATTCTGAGCGACGCTGAGGCCGAGGATTCGGCACCGATTTCCATCAATTCGCCGGAAGATGTGTCGGTGGAGAGGTTTAGGGAGGTTCTCACGAAGCTTGATCGACAGAGAGAAGCTCTACGGCACAATCACAGTCACCGACGGACAGAGTTCTCAATCATTCTACAACCGATCAAGAGATCATTACGAATCCATCAGCCCCGGGCCAAACTGCTTTGCTGACTGGCCCAGCTCGATCCATGGTACACATCCTTTTTTTCTTTTGGGATTTTAATTGCAGATGGCCGAGCTGGTTGGCACAAGTATTGCCAGGCCATAAGTTAATACAGCTGCACAAAACCAGCGCTTGACTGCTATAATTTGAGCAGGGCAAGGTTGATGGTGCTGTACATGTCTATAGTGCATTCATCAGGGGGGAAAAAAAAAAGGAAACTCCAAACCCTTGAAAGTTGAAACTTTAATTTTTTTTTTCTACTTAGGACTTCAAAACTTAAGACATACAGGCTTTCTATTTCCATTTCTTTTCTAAGTTATAAATGTGAAAAATGGGTGGGTCACTTGTCAATTATATTGATTGCGAATTATTGAGTTAACTCTGTCCTATTTTATGTTTCTTTTGAATTCATATGCTGCCGTTCAATTTTGTCTCTTTAATATTAGTAGTCAATGACGCAATAATATTTTGGTGATTTCATAATTTCAAGTGTTTTTCTATGTATCAAAAACTAAATAGGAAATTTTTTTTGTGTGGATATTCTCATTTTAAGTTTTCGAAATTAGTTTATTATAGTTCCATAGCTCTTGCATATATTTTTTTAAAAAATTTATTTTTGAGGCTCTTCAATTTACGAAATTCACAAATAGCAATGGAGGAGCTTGTTGAATTCAATTCAATTGAATGTAATGGCTAGCTGGCTGGTAGAGAGAGATAGTTTTTGAATGAATTAGCGGAGGATTGACGCAATTTTCTCTGGACTTGGGAAGTCCAGAATTTTATCAATTTTCTCTGGTTTGAAAATTGGTCAAACTGAACCCAGAGAAATTTAAATTTTCTCTGGGTTGAATCCAGAGAAATTCTTTGGAAGTCCAGAATTTCTCTGAACTAATTTTCTCTGGACTAATGGTATTTGAATTTCAATACTACTGCATATATATCACTGCGTCTTCATTTTCTTAATGCATGTGTTCGATTTTAATTCTAATTATTTATTTATTATTATTATTTTGTGTGTAATCCACCAATGCACCACTCTACTGCCCATAGCTGTTTGAAAGAAAATTCAAACAAATCACAAAACTCATATATATATATATATAGAGAGAGAGAGAGAGAGAGAGAAGGGGTAGGCATTAAAGACCTTGGAAAGGAGAGAGAGATGCAGAAAGGGTGATGAGAGAAGCTGAGACTTGAGAGAGAGAGAGAGAGAGACAGAGAGAGAGAGAATGTGAGTTGTTGCTGATATTGGGGAGTGTGGTGACCAGGGGAAGTGGTGAGAGAAGTTGAGACTTGAGAGAGAGAGAGAATGTGAGTTGTTGCTGATATTGGGGAGTGTGGTGACCAGGGGAAATGACTGACAATATTGCTTTACCTTGAACCACAATGGGTGTAAGTGTAGATATTTGAAATTTTCTCTGGATCAATTTTTTAATTTCTCTTGAAAGTCCAGAGAAATTCTTCTCTGTGATGTGGATTTTCTCTGGACTAATTTTCTCTGGACCAATTTTCTCTGGACTAATTTTCTCTGGATCAACTTGAAGGACCTTAGACATTATGAAAATATTTGGTGTCCTTTATGCTATAAAATCTTAATACCAGGGACCCTAAAAAAAAACCCCATTTTATTTTTTGTCTAAAATTCTCATTTTACCCTTATTTTAGTTGTATAAAAAAGTTAATACGAGGATATATTAATCTTTTTAGATAGATATAATTCAACTTTTTTAAAAAACATGTCAAACATATTAATTTTTAAAATTTTTAATTAAAATAATCCCTTTCTAAATAATACCTTATTCATATTAATAAGACAGTCACGTTACATCTCTACAAAAATCCCTCACAAAAATACTTTTTCATAGATTTTGACCAAAAAAAACTATTTATTTACACTGTAGTGCTAGATTTTTTCCTGTCAGGATCTATAAAGGAGTGCTTTTGTGAGGGATTTTTATGGGGTTTAATCATCTTCCTTAATTGGACCGAACTATCCAAATAATTTGTCCAAAAAAATAATAATAATAAACTCTGGTAAATTGAAAGGAAATAAACAACTTGGACAGTGAGTACCTTGCTCTGTTCTGTTCTTTTGGCTGGTTTCCAAAGAAACACGAGTATCTGGTACCAAATTTTAGTAACATTGTCACGTCAATGGCATGATTGTTATACAGAAAGGAAAAAAGGGAATAAGTTATTGGTTGGTTCAGGACATTATCACATGATGCTTTATATATATTATGATCGATGGAGGAAGTAAGGTTTACGATTTTATTTTGGGTGATTTGAAAAATATGAAGAAATATAATAATTTATGATTGGTGAGAAACACTAACATATGGCATCTCTAAACTAACCAATAATTTTATATAAAAAGAGAGAGAGAGAGAGAGAGAGAGAGAGGGGGGGGGGGGGTTTAACTTCAATTTTTTCTAACCTTCAAAACAATATAAGAGGTCTTCTATATATAGAGGGGACCTGCCCTTCAATGTTCTTGAGGATGACATTCCTCTTAAGACCTTTCGATGGGCTTGTGATGTCCTGACTAGGGGTTATGTCCTCAACCCTCTTGCCCAAGCAGAGCTTCATTTGTTTTTGGACCAACTTCCAGTGCTCCTTTATTGGCATCGGAATTCCATGGTCACTATGCAATCTTTAGACCAACTTTCGTCTCTACGGATTCAGGCCCAGTATGAAGCAGAAAACTTCACCGAAGAATTCGACGACTTCAAGAATAAAGATTCTGCATATTGGGATGATTTGATCGTAGATGAATTGGAACAAAGATTGAGGGGGGAGGCTTTTGAAATAAAGGCTGAAGAGCTCTATTATGAAGTGAGGGCACATCAGCTCATGCAGCCAACTCTTGAAGAAATAGAAGATATAATAAAGAAAGAACAGAAATTCATTGACCATTGTTGGACTAAATTTCATGATCTTGTTATCTATTCTATTCCTTATTTTTATGAACTTGAGTTTGTACCCAAATGGGGTTATTCAATGTAATCTCTTTATCTTTAATACAAACAAAGTTCTTTTGCACTCGCCATTGCTCGACTCTGCTTCCTTTTATATTTTAAAACTAATTTAGAGCTTCGAATTGGACAACCTCATCCTTCGAATTACATATTCAATCATTTTCCTTTAATGATAAATAATGAAACACCAGAAGGAACCAATCATGTCTTTTTCCAATTCATGGAGTAAAATTGACAATTCTGGCAGATACTATCTTAGTGCTTCGATTTCAACAACTTTACTCTTCAACACTAACTGTAACCAATATATGGTCATGGTTGATATAACCAATCAATTTTAAACTGATCTCTTTGGCTTCGAAGGGTAACCTATGGCAATTCCTTCTTGCACATATAGAAACCAATGATTGGTTTTGGATGTTTCGAATCAGTGCCCCTTTTCCTTAAAGGGTCCTAGGGTTTGCTTTGAATGTTGTCACTTTGACTGATAACCTTCAAACAAGTCTTTAGACTTTTTGAAGTAGACCAATACTTTGAGCATACAAGCATTTTTAAGCATGTAGTATGCTTCGAAGTCGGCTTCTGCATTTCGAAGCCGTTGTTGTTTGAAATTTTAGCGCCAAAATTTGGCTTCGATGCTGGCATCAATGTGCTTTTCCCTCCAGAAATTATCAATGTTGAAAAAGATTCCTTGTATTCGCACGTTTTAGTACTTAACGACTTACGAGATATATTCCCGAACACAAAAGTTTTTTTTTTAAAACCTTTTTACTCTGTGCCCTGGAATTGCTTACGCATTCAAACCTCCTTTAGATTTCCATTTCTCTCTACTCCCTTCTATATTTTCCGAAAAAACTCACTATCAATGGCTTCTTCCTCATCAAAAGTTCCAACCATAGAGCGCGTAAGTTCATCTGTGGCTTTGAAACGGCTTATTGATGCTGAATGTGAGAAATACAAGGGTGATGAGAAAAGTGTCATCGATGGACGTATCTTTATCCCTCGTCGCCATGTGCAGCGAGAGTACGTGCTTGGACCCATTTTCAAGGAGATCCCTTCTGAGCTTCCCGCCCTATATCCTCGTTTGGATAATCAATGTCTTCTGTATGAGGGTGGTCTCGACTGGAAAGGTTGGAAAGTCAATCGTCCTCACCGATGCTGGCCCACGATGAGACCAGAGTGGCAAGAATGGTACGACCGGGTTGTCCCTGCTAGGACACTGGACCTTCAAGAACTCTGCCTTCTCGATGCTCTTCGACTATCTAGGGTAACTATCTCAGAAGACCCTTTTCTAATTCCTGCTACTTTATGTTTTTGGAACCCTATTTTCAATTTCTTTCAGTTTAGGTGTGGGATGATGGCTCCCACTGTCCTTGACATTTGCCATCTTTTAGGAGTATCCCCTATTGGTACTCCCATTACCCCAGATTTCCCTGATTTAACGGTCCCTTTCCTTCTCCCTTCTTTTACTTCCTCTTATAGTGATTTTGTTATAGCTGAGAATAAAAAAGAGGGCCCGGTAACTGATAGGGAATTCTTTTCCTTCTTGTTATACTGGCTTTGCAAATTTCTCTTCTGTACTTCTTCCCAAAGAATAATGTCAGAATTTGCTCCTCTTGCCAAAGCTTTCGTCTTGCGGAAACGAGTAGCCTTGGCCCCATATATCTTAGGCCATACATATAGAGCTTGCTCTCTCTTTTGTGAAAAACCCTTAGATGCTAACCAAGGGGGGCCATTCTGGATCCTTTAGCTTTGGCTTTTCGCCTATTTCACCGACTTGCAATCCAAATGCCTCAAATTTTCTAGGCCATTTTCGCTTACCCATGGCATAAGACTGGCCAATGCTTCACTCTATCCCTCTACTTTTTCCTTTTATTTTTCTTTCTTTCATCAGCTACCAGCCACCCCTCCTCTTCATTACTTCTGTCCCTTCGAATCCAATATTGGCCCAACTTGGTTGAATAATTTCCTAAGTGACAAGCTCTGCACCTTACCTGTTCATAAGGAGATATGGCCTTCTCTTCTAATTCCTCGAGAGATATTCATCGGGACCACCAATCCTAGAGCTTATAAATGTATAGCTAAGCCCTATTGTCCTGCCCAATTTTCTAGACAATTTGGTCTCACACAAGGGGTCCTAATCCCTCTCTGTAGCAACACCAATCTGAGCCTTACTAAGAGGGATTTGAAGGTTCGAAAATCAAGGTTAGAAGAGGCAACCTTCAAGTTTATGGATGATTTGGCCAGTTTTGAGTTCACCCCTTTCTCTCCTCAAGGTACTGAATTAAAGAGATATCAAAATTGGTGGGTGAGCAACATGGAAGTTTATTTGGCTATCCCCCCTCCGAACCTATTAGAGGTGCTGGATGTGCCCAAGCCCAAGGGAGCTGAGACTGTCATTTCTTCCACTGTTTCAATTACAATACCTGCTACAACTCAGTTTACTTCTGCTGCTTCAATTTCTCCCAGAGTCACCCAAAGTATGTACCCCTTTTTCCTTTTCTTTAACCTCTCCACATAATGCTTGCTATCTTATCTCTAATCCTTCTTCTATGAAGGTGGTCAACAACAAAAGAAGAAGAAACTCCTTGAGCTAGAAAAGGAAAAAACTGAGCTTCCAGAGACAGAAGAAGAAGAAGAAGAAGAAGATCAAGAACAGGAGTCTCCCTTGAAAAGAAGCAAAAGAATACCTCAATTGGCTCAAGAGGAGACGGCCGCTAGGAAGGTAAAGGAGGAGCTCATTTTTGAAAAGTCTGGACCCCAACCTAAAGAGGTCGAGAAGACAATGGAGGAGCGAATGATATCAATTCAAAGGAAAAGGAGAAGAAAAATTACTGTTTCTCCTTCCGATTTTACTGAAGATTCTGATTCCGAGACAATTGCCCAAGTAATAGAAAAGAGGAGGAAGGTTACTGCTTTAGCTACTGGCTCGTTTGAAGACCCCATCCATAAGGCTGTAGAACAAGAATATTCCAAAGCCATAGTTGTCCTTGAAAGGGCTGAGGAGAGGTAGCAGCAACAATTCCTAAGAGAGAAAGTCGTTGCCGTTGATGCATTACCAAAGGAAATGGCAATAGAACAACAAACTATTGAACTATACACTGGAACAAGTAATTTTCTTCATGCCTTTATTCTTTTCTTGTCGAATCTTCAAGACTGAGACTTGACATTACCTCACATTCTCTTCTTTTTGCAGCAACGACCACTGCATTCACCTTTCCAGCGAGACCTTCCCCAATTTCAGTTGAAGTTGACCAGATGCAATGCGTGAAAACCATTCAAATCATGCTCCCACTTCCTAAGCCTATATTCAATACATCTTTTCCGAGTCCAAGTATCCCTGCATCTCTTTTCCTTGGCTTAGAGCCATACCTCCCTTTCTTGACTCTTGATCTGCCTCAGTTTGCTTCTTCGATCCTCGCTCCTCCTACTGCTACTTCATCTTACATGGCAGTTGATTCTCCTTCAGAGGGTACTGATAGTTCCCCAACTCTTGGTTCATCATCTTTACCCACTTCCAGCCCCTCTTCACTTGATTTATTGGTGGTTAAGACCATAGAGGCTGCCAGAAATGCTTCACCTATTTCTCCTGTTCCCATGCAGTCCTCTGTGCTTTTCACCACAACACTTTCTGCACCCCTTATGTCTATGGATGAGGTAGACATTTTCGAAGCCAAACTGGCTAGTTTCTCGGACACACCCTCTACCTCTCCATCATTTAATGCCGAAGCTGAGCCATTAGTCTTGGCTGACTCCTTGCTAGAAATTTTTGAGAGTTCTTCCTCTAGCAGCAAGCTTTCTGTACCTTTGATAGATATGGGCACATGCCTAGAACTGCTAATTTCTTTCTCAAGAATTCCCTTCGAGGCTCTGCAAAGGCCAATAATCAGAGATGGGTTCCTTCAATGTTGCAAAATCGCTGAGCAGACAAGTCAAATCCATGGTTTTAAAGCAAAACCTCGTTTTCTTTCAAAATCATTTTTGAGTAGAGAAAGGCATCATTCCAATTTCATAAAACCCAACATCATTTCCATTATCTTTACAAGATCAACATTTGAGATTTCTAGGGCAAAATCCCCT
>NW_021025104.1:314195-376615 GCF_004153795.1 Camellia sinensis
CTTTTGTATTCCTTTTTTCAAGGACTTATTGGATGACTCAGCTTGACCATTAGCTTGTGCATAATAGGGTGTGGAATTAACAAGGCTAATTCCAAATTCTGCCACAAAAGATCTCACCATCTTCCCATCAAACACAGTTCCATTATCAACTGTTATGGTTTGCGGGATGCCAAATCTATGGATTAAGTACATTACCTCACATTTTCTTCTTTTTGCAGCAACGACCACTGCATTCATCTTTCCAGCGAGACCTTCCCCAATTTCAGTTGTAGTTGACCAGATGCAACGCGTGAAAACCATTCAAATCATGCTCCCACTTCTTAAGCCTATATTCAATACATCTTTTCCGAGTCCAAGTATCCCTGCATCTCTTTTCCTTGGCTTAGAGCCATACCTCCCTTTCTTGACTCTTGATCTGCCTCAGTTTGCTTCTTCGATCCTCGCTCTTCCTCCTACTGCTACTTCATCTCACATGGCAGTTGATTCTCCTTCAGAGGGTGCTGATAGTTCCCCAACTCTTGGTTCATCATCTTTACCTACTTCCAGCCCCTCTTCACTTGATTCATTGGTGGTTAAGACCATAGAGGCTGCCAGAAATGCTTCACCTATTTCTCATGTTCCCCTGCAGTCCTCTGTGCTTTTCACCACAACACTTTCTGCACCCCTCATGTCTATGGATGAGGTAGACATTTTCGAAGCCAAACTGGCTAGTTTCTCCGACACACCCTCTACCTCTCCATCATTTAATGCCGAAGCTGAGCCATTAGTCTTGGCTGACTCCTTGCTGGAAATTTTTGAGAGTTCTTCCTCTAGCAGCAAGCCTTCTTCACCTTTGATAGATATGGGCACATGCCTAGAACTGCTAATTTCTTTCTCAAGAATTCCCTTCGAGGCTCTGCAAAGGCCAATAATCAGAGATGGGTTCCTTCAATGTTGCAAAATCGCTGAGCAGTCCGGCATGAAAGTTTCAAGTTATCTATCTCAGGCAGCAGCTACTGTTGACTTCTACCTCAACATTTGTCATGCTGCTAAGGCTGCAGACGAGAAACTGGCTAAGGATCAGAGTTTTGTTTCTCAAGTGCATACTGAAGTATCAGATCTCAAGGAACAGCACTCTTCTGCTTCTCAATTTCGAATTCAGCTGCTGGAGAAGAAAGCCCAACTTGAAGAGGAGCTAGCTGCAGTAAACCAGGCCTTGGTTCGAACCGATACCAAATTGCACATCACCAATCAAGAGTTGACTGATCGAAAAGGAGACATGGCTGCAGCTATCCAATTATTTCCGTTACTTAGCAATAGAAAGTCTACTGTACAAAAACAATTAAGACATTGTAATGATTTCTGGGCCAATCTGTGGCACAACGTATTTAATTCTTTATAAAAGAACAAATCTTGTGCATCATTCGAATAGCCTTGTGTTTCCCAAATGGTTGGAAAATAAGGTTTCAGATACCTGCCATTAATCTTTTTGGGATGTACATAACCATTTAAATTTCTTAAATGATATGCTCCAAAAGGCAAAACTCTATGAATTTGATATGGCCCTTCCCAGTTAGGTGACCATTTGCCAAACTTATGGCTTTTAATTCCTATTGGGAGTATTGTTTTCCATACCAAATCACCTTCATCAAAGCCAATGTGTTTAACTTTCTTGTTGTAATTCTTGGCTGCTTTCTTCTTCTGTAAAAGAATGCTATTCAAAGCCAGGATCTTTCTTCTTCTGTAAAAGAATGTTATTCAAAGCCAGGATTCTGGCTTCATCTATGCCTTCTAACTCCAGGCACATGCTTTGATGGTATTGCTCAGGATCTAACTGATCTTGGCATTTTACCCTCAAAGATTTAATATTAATTTCCACAGGTAACACTGCATCATGCCCATATACTAAGGCATAAGGAGTAATTCCTGTGCTTGATCTTGAGGAAATTCTGTAAGCCCACAAAACATCCAACAAAAGGTTGTGCCAATCCCTAAGATTATCTTCCACAACCTTTTGTATACCCTTTTTTAAGGATTTATTGGATGATTCAACTTGACCATTGGCTTGTGCATAATAAGGTGTGGAATTAACAAGACTAATTCCAAATTCTGCCACAAAAGATCTCACCATCTTCCCATCAAACACAGTCCCATTGTCTACAGTTATGGTTTGTGGGATGCCAAATCTATGGATCAAGTCTTTAATGAACCCAATGACCTCTGTTTGATCTACAGCCTTATATAGCTTGGCTTCAACCCACTTAGTGAAGTAATCAGTGGCCACCAGAATGAAACAATGATGTTTCGAAGAAGGTGGGTGTATTTTGCCAATCATATCCATGGCCCATCCTCTGAATGGCCAAGGCTTCACTACTGCATGTAAGTCAGTTATGGGCACATGCCTTATTGCGCCATGTTCTTGGCATGCCTGGCAACCTTTTGCATATTCGATGCAGTCTTTAAGAATGGTTGGCCAATAATAGGAATGCCTTCGAAGCAACCATCTCATCTTTACACCAGGCTGATGAGCGCCACAGATGCCTTCATGAACATCAGCCATGGCTGTTAATGCTTCTTTTGGGCCCAAACACTCCAGCAATAAGCCATATCCCCCTCTTTTGTAAAGAGCATTACCATATATCATATATTGCATGGACTACAATTTGACCTTCCTGCTGGCCTTCGAAGATGGACCAGCTAAATATTGCATTATTGGATGCCTCCAATCTTGTTCTTGTAAGTCATTATGGTTGGCTTCCAAGACCATATTCCTTTTATTCAAAGGTTGTATTAATTTCTGGTATGTTGTCTGACTTATGTCCCTTTGAGAATTATCCTTTCTCTTGAAGTTCGAAGCCTTTTGAGCCACATCATTAGCTCTAATGTTCAAGAATCTTGGAACATGGGTTACATTTGCTATTTGAAACTGAGAAAGCAAATGTAATGCAGCAACATAATATGGCAAAATACTTATGCTTTGACACTTGAAAATCCCTTTCACTTGATTAACCACCAATTGAGAGTCTCCAAATATGTCAACTGCATGTACTTGTAGCCCAATAAGGATTCTAATCCTACTATTAAAGCTTCATACTCAGCCTGATTATTAGAACAAGTGGCTTCATCTACTCTGAAACCATGCGTGGTTTCTACCCCTTGTGGAGATCTTATTACAACACCAATTCCAATTAAACCATTGGCTTTCGACCCATCAAACCACATCTGCCATGGCTCAACATTAGCCATACCAAGCTCCATTATCTCATGGCTCTCTGTTTGAGATGGATGATCTACCAAGAAATTGGCTAAAACCTGACCTTTTACTGCCCTTTGAGGGACATATTCTACATGAAATTCTGATAAGGCAAGTATCCACTTGCCAATTCTTCCCCTCAACATTGGTCTAGATAACATATATTTAACCAAATCTGTGGTTGCAGGGAGCGAATCAATCACCATTTCGTTGAATCCATCGGGGTAACCATTTCGAAATTATCTTGCACCATACTTGCTTGTGAGTCTTCACTAGAGATCTGAACTAGATCAGCTTCCTGCCCCTCTTGATATTCATCTCCAGCTTGGAATTCCTGTGGTAGTATGTGTACCATGTTCACTGATACTGGGGGAAACGAGCCAAACTGGATGGCTGGCTGTACCTGTTTCCCCTCTTGGTCACTTTGATCGACTTCCTCAGCCAAGTAGGCCTTGATACCTTCGAAAGCAATTTGGTGCTCTGCTGTCCACACAAATTCCTCTTCATCTTTCAGCCTTAACAAGGAAGAAAATACTTTAGTTTTCCCTGCAGTGTTAGAAATGAACCTTCGAAGAAAGTTAACCTGCCCAAGGAACCTTTGTAATTCTTTCTTACTTGATGGGGGTTTGGCTTCAATGATTGCTTTGGCTTTATTCTGATCAATCTGTATTCCTTTCTTGTGAACAACATAGCCCAAGAAATTTCCAGATGATACACCAAAAGCACATTTAAGAGGATTGAGCTTTAACTTGAACTTCCTCATCCTTTCAAAAGCTGCTTCTAAGTGAAACAGGTGCTCTTCGATGGATTGGGATTTAACCACAATGTCATCAATATAACATTCCAACTACCCTCCAATGAGGTCATGAAAGATAGTGTTCATGGCTCTTTGATATGTAGCTCCAGCATTCTTTAGACCAAATGGCATTTTAACCCATTCAAAGGTGCCAATATTCCCAGGACATCTGAATGCTGTCTCGTGGATATCTTCCTCTGCAATGCAGATTTGGTTATAGCCGGAATGCCCATCCATCATTGACAAGACTTGGTGACCTACTGAACTGTCTACCAGCAAGTCCACTATAGGCATAGGGTACTCATCTTTGGGAGTTGCCAGATTTAAGTTTCTGAAATCGATACATACCCTCATTTTGCCATTCTTCTTGACTACAGGCACAATATTAGATAGCCACTCGACATACCTGGCTGTTCTAATAAAACCTGCCTTGAGGAGTCTAAGGATCTCTTCCTTGACCTTCTGAATTACTTCTGGACTCATCCTCATTGGTTTCTGCTTGTAAGGCTTGAAATTAGGCGTCATGGGGAGCCTATGTTCCATTAATGACCTATCCAATCCTGGTAGTTCATTATAAGACCATGCAAAGCAATCTTTGTATTTCTTCAGAACAACCAATAGCTGGTTTCTGTCCAGAGCATTCAAACAAGCACTTATATAAGTGGGCTGTTGTACAAAACCTTCCCCTAGATTTACTTCTTCTAAAGGGTCTTGTGCCTGAGGACTTACCAAAGCTTCTTGCTTGATTTCTTCAACCTTCGAAGTAGCCTTCTTGCTTTGTTCTGCTCCTAGGTTCTTTAGTTCAACATCCTTGCCCTCCTCCTCATAGACAAAATCTGTCCATAAGGCATCCTCCTCCTGTATCTCCTGGACTTTTGTCTCAATGTCCAATGCACAATATTTCCCAAGGGTCAAAATTCTGACCTGTTGCTGTTTCTGCTTGCAGCTGAGTATCATGGCCTCTCTTTCTTGCTCCTGTACTCTCTGGACTATAGTTTCTACATCCAATGTTGAGAATTTAATCAGAGCCAAGGATGCGGCTTCTTGCTTTTCACTTCTTTGCCTATAACCAGGCATCATTGTCATCCTTTAGAACGACCTCTTCATCAGCACTTTCTTGGACTAAGTGCTTCAAGTGTGTCACTTCCTCATCAGCCGCCACTTCGGCTGAACCATCATCTTTCATCAGTATACTAAGCGGTGTCACTCCCTCAATATACAATTTAGCCTCCGCAAAGTCTGCACAGGCTATGAAGGGTTGAGGATCTGCATCGATTTCCTCTGTCTCTCCATTGCCTAAAGCCATCATGATTTTCTGATGCAAAGAAGAAGGCACACATTTGTTAGTGTGGATCCAATCCCTTCCAAGTAAAGCATTATATTTAGCATTACTGTCGATTACGAAGAATGCTGTCATGCAATCCCTGGTTCCCACACTCAAATTAATGGGTAGAATCCCCTGAGCCATCTACTTGTCTCCAGCAAAACCAGCGATGGTTGTACTAGTTGGGATCAACCTGGGATTCCTTTTCCCTAATCTCTTCAAAGAAGATTTTGGTAATAAGTTCACCGCCGTTCCATTATCCACCAAAACTCGGTTTAACTGAACTCCATCGAAGAAGGCCTTAATGTACAAAGGCTTAACATGCTGTGTCATGGAATTCGAGGGATATTCAAATGGATACGAGAGGTTAATGCTTACCACTTCCTCGCTTTCATATTTAGCTTCCATCGGGGTAACCATTTCGAAATTATCTTGCACCATACTTGCTTGTGAATCTTCACTAGAGACCTGAATTGGATCAGCTTCCTGCCCCTCTTGATTCTCATCTCCAGCTTGGAATTCCTGTGGTAGTATGTGTACCATGTTCACTGATACTGGGGGAAACGAGCCAAACTGGATGGCTGGTTGTACCTGTTTCCCCTCTTGGTCACTTTGGTCGACTTCCTCAGAAACATCCTGCATGATGCATTCTGGTATTTCATTGCTAACTGATACCTTCGAAGGATCTTTCTCAACTGGCTCTTCAGCCAGAAACGTTTGTTCAGCCATGAAGGCTTCGAACATCTCTTCTTCCATCATTTCTTTCTTTTGGCTTGTGCCAATCTCTTCTTCTGCCTCACTATCACTCTCCATCAGAGCCTTCTCCAATCCAGCTAAACTAGTCTTCTCTCTGGCTGTTAGTTCGCCATGAACCTTAGCCAATTGTTCTCGGCTGCAGACCACTTCGCTCTGTGGAACCGGCTTTGGAGCATGGTCTGACTTTGGGTTCTTCCTTCCTTCCGTTTTGACTGGTGAAGAATTTTCTCCACTTTCCTTCAGATCTTTCTGGTACTGGGTGTACCTGCGCTGAATTTTTCTCCTCTGTGATCTTGAGATGACTGGGACCATGTCTGGTTCCCTCGTCTTTGGGTGTTTAAGCAGCACCCAGTTATTCGAAGCCACCATAGGAGGCTTGATCATCCTGCCTTGATTTACAACATCTCCATAAGCAAGCACTTCCCTAGGTTTGTTTTGCATTACAAACCAGTCCGGGACTCCAGGCACCCACGAACCTACTGATCCAGATGTGGAACTGTTTCTTTCTACCTTCGAAACCGCCTTCGAGACTGGCTGTGAAGGTAGATGCTTGTTCCTGACTTCATGTCTCGAGTCTGTTTCTGGCCTTTGATGAAAGTGGCCACTTTCAGTTCTGCGTGAGGTTAGTCTAGGAGACCAATCCCTGGCTTTAATCCCGTAACTTGAACTCTTCCCCAATCTTCTTTCAGAATGGTTGCTTTCTACTCTGTAGTAGTTAGGTGGTCTAGACTCATACAAGGACCTCTTGCCTTTAGCATGCATTCTGTCCACTGCAGGTTCAACCATTGATGGTCGCTGCCTATCACTGCCCGGATACGGCCTTTTGTTGTAAGCATTGGTTGGCTTAGAATGTCTTTGAACATCTCTGTAGTATTGCTTTCCATCAATTGGAAGTCCCCTCAACCATTTATAACTCAGTCTGCACCTGGGACACATCCTCTGCATTACAGCAGCTTCCAAGGAATTGTCATCTAGTGCTTCTTCGTCAGATTGCTCCTTCTGATGTGAGAAACCTTGTCCAATAGCTGGTGGGTTTCTAGTCTCCTTCTTAGCAGTTGTCTGGTTGGTAGTATGCATTTGCACGTTGACCTCTTCCAACTTCTACAGAGATAGATTCTGGAAGTTTGGTACAACCACATTAACTGTGCCTTCTCCAACTTCTGGAAACGGGTTACTATCAATCCCCATGATCTTTTCTGTTTTGGTTAGGAATTTCAGACTTCCTTTCCGAATCTGCTCCTGGATCTTGTCTCGAAAAACAATGCAGTTTTTAGTCGAGTGAGACCAAGAGTTATGCCATTTACAATATATTTTTCCTTTAAGTTCATCTGGAGATGGCAATTTTACTCCCTTTGGTAACTTAAGGAAATTGGCTGCAAGCAGATGGTCAAAAATGTCATATGCTTTTACCAGATCGAAAGAATACTTTCTGTGGAAATTTTTCTTTTTAAACTGCTGGTCGATGGTGGTGTCTTTATGAATCAATGCTTCACAAATTACAGGTTCTTTGCCCACAATCTCTGCTGCATCGATTTCATAATTGGGATCTCTATAATATGTCTTATACGAGGCATTATTTCAATCTTGTTCTTCTTCTAATAATGCTTCATATCTAGACACCTTATAGGTTAATTCGACCAAATCCCTGAACTCAGTTGAATCAAACTTCTTTCGAAGCCTGAACTCTAAACCGTTTTGAGCCAATCTTACAAACTCTGGCTCTGGGAGAATGACTCTACATTTATTCCGAGCCCTTTTAAATCTGGCAATAAACTGAGTAGCCTTTTCCTCAGGCCTTTGACTCAATCTAGCCAAGTCTGCCATGGAAACTTCTGGCTCCGATTGGAAGAATTGGGCATGGAATGCCTCTTCCATCTGTTGCCAATTTTGAATGGACCCAGGTGTAAGGTTGATGTACCATACGAATGCTCCTCCAGTCAGAGAATTTGGAAATAATCTCAGTTTCATATAATCATGATTAGTGAATTCACCGCAGTGAGCAGCAAATCTAGCAATATGCTCTACAGTTGACTGATTTCCAGTTCCATAAAATAGAGTAAAATCTGGTATTCTGAATCCTCTTGGGTATTCATGTACCCTATCTACCCATTAAAATTATGAAGGTATTATTACTAGGGGTGCAACTCGAGTAGATTCGGTCGGGTTGGGAAATTATCTAAGCCCAGCCCAAGTTGTGCAAGGATCTACCCAGGCCCAAATTATAACCCGAGATTACCTGCACAAACCCGACTCGAGTTAAACCCGAATTACCCAAGTTGCCCGAATTATAAATAAATTTCATTTTTTTTATAGTTACATTATTAAATTATTAAAATTTGACTCTATTTACATTTTTTTTTATAGAAAATCATTAATACCATCAAATATAAATAATTTATATAATGTAAAAGAGATGTCGCTATAGTAGTCTTTAAAATTTATGAGTAGAAATAAAAATAAAAATAAGTAAGATTTTATATTATTTGTATATATAATATATATTCAATATGATTTAATAATCTAAATTACTTTAATATCATATAATAACTAATAATATATATATATATATATATATATGTATATATAATATAATTATATATAACAAAGGAATGTTAAAAGTCTATGGTTCTGTTTTAATATAAATAAATAATAATCACTCTTTATATATATGGAAACAAGAAAAATTGTTTTAGTGGGTTAAGGATTTAAATGATTTTCATTTTTTTTGGCTATTTGAAATGTGGTAGGGTATCCACGGGGGTGATGATGGGGTTGAAAAATGCCACCCGTAATGGGGGCAAGGGCGAGAGTGGGGTTTAAAAGCGGGACAAGAGCGAGGGCGGGAAATGACAAACCCGCCCCAAACCCACCTCATGGCCATCCCTACCTCAGACTTTCCAAGTAACAAACTTCATTTTAATTAGGGTAAATTATGCAAATGGTTCTTGTAGTTTACACGATGTGTCAATTTGGTTCCCATTGCTTTATTCTACTCGATTTTGCCCCTTAATTTAGTAAATTGTATCATATTGGTCCAATAAATAATAGCCGTTAGGTTTGTGTTGGCTTTTTGGCTTTTCGAAGGGTATTTTTGTAAATGTGAGCGTGCCAGCAAGGATCAATCAGTCCTTACAGAAATTGTGATTGCCAACCAATTACCAGACGATTGTGTTTTAGTTCTTTCAGCCTTACTAGTCTGTTCGACCAAAGGTTCTGATAACATGGGAGTTTCCACAGGATGTGTTACCACATTATCCTCTGGATTAGGTATTTCTACCTCTCCTTCTACACCTTCCTCCAAGCGTTCATTTTCTCCTTGTCGTCTTCGTCTAGCCATGTTTTAATAGTCCCACTGGGCGTGCCAAAAATATATGTTGGTTTTTTGGCTTTTCGAAGGGTATTTTTGTAAATGTGAGCGTGCCAGCAAGGATCAATCAGTCCTTACAGAAATTGTGATTGCCAACCAATTACCAGACGATTGTGTTTTAGTTCTTTCAGCCTCAATGAAGAGGACTTTTACTGGTGGCTTGACTTAGGAGAAATTAAGAGAAATAACAATTAATATGAAGAATAATGGAAGTATTTCATAAAAATAAAAAACTTACAATAGTCCAAACTCAGCCTCGAAGAGGTTTACAGCAACAGTCCACTTGAATCTACTTGAGACTACTCCTATGAATTGAAGTGCAGTGCAGATATGTAAAGTGCAGGTATTGAAAGTATAGGAATGTAAAACTGGAAAGTAAAATATGAAATAAAGACTGGTGTGTATGATCTGAGTTCCCTCATTTTTCCTGGGGGTCTCTCTGCTATTTATACTTGTCAAAGATGACCTTCGAACTGCTCTTCGAACCGTCGAACTGCTCCTCCATGATGTGAGAAAGACGTGAGGTTGGAAGACATGCAGACACACATGCACACTTATTACAACATTACGCCCTCTCGAAGGAGAGTCCAAATGAATAAGCTAAGCTGCACTTAGCTAAGCTAAGTTAATTATTACAAAACGAAACTAATTAACTATTATAGCTAATTAATTACAACACGATCGAATAACTAGCTATTCTAAGATAATTAAAATATTACAAAACGAATTGAATGATTAGCTATGCTAACTAACTAGTAAAGCAATTTAAATAAAGCAAGTAAATGGCCTCGGAGGCGAGGGAGACATGCATGCTTGGTTGGCTTCTTCCCAAAAATCCATCGCCTTGCCATTAGTTGCCTCTATTTGCACTCGCCTTGATTTCTGAACATTGTACCAATTTCCAGACTGCCTCTGCTCCAAAATAGGAACACTTTTGAACAAAAATTGATTGGTGGCCGGTCGGCCATAGAAGGTCGTTGCTGGCCACCTTAGCTGGTCGATCGGCTAGTTTAAATGGCTGGTTGGCTACCTTTTTTTCTAGATTTCCGTTTTTGCCGCAACAGAGAGCAACAGAGGTAAAGTAATGCATTTTTCAAGGAATATGTGTACTGCCACTCTCCTTATCATTTCTCAAGCTCAAAGGAGTATGGCACTTGGCTCTCAAGCCACCAATCAAGCATTTTCAATGCATGATGGCCGAAGAGTCAAGCTTGTACATGCTTAGTAAATGCACAAATAAGACTCGAAAGACCACTACCCTATCATGCATGATCAAGGGTGACGGTGACCGAGAAAAGTGGCACATTTCATCACTTTGAGTATGAAACGTCCCATTTTTCTTGTGTTTGGATTAACGTCTAATCCAAATACATGCAATGCAACACAAAGATGCTTATCTTGCTCAAGTTTTACTCGATTCGTTTTGTTTACACATTTTTCATTTCCGATTAGTCCTTTAACCGGTTAAGTCCAAAGTGAAAGTCCTCTAATTGGAAAGAGGGCCTAAGCCACAAGTGCCTTGAGCATGAAAGATGTCTCATGCTGTTGGTTAGGAGGAACCCTCAAGAGAGGATTAAAACCATGATGCATAAGAGCCTCAATTCCATACTCAAGCCAACAAGGGACTCAAGGCTTTCAAAGCAAAGTAAAAAAATGAAGAATAGAGGAAGGTTGCAGACATTTCAGTGCTGATATGGCATGCAAAATAATACTATAACCTGCAAGCAACTCATGCAGAACATGTTAAGAGCCAAAAGCATCAAACTAGTGAAGAGCACTACACTAGAGGCATGCAACACCAAGCTCAACTGACCAAACCCGCTCAAAATAAAGCTAAAACATGCCAAAATAGTGGCTAAAACATGCTGAGATTGAAGCAAAAAAGGCTAGAAAAACATGCTCACATGCTAGCTTGCAAACAAGGCTCAAAGCACAACTCTCAAAAGCAATGAAAGAGTGAAATAAGTGACAATGTGACAGAGCTATATGCACTGAAATCACATGCAAAATGACAATACAACATGCAATCATCTCAAGCAAAACATGTTAGAGGCCTTGAAACACTAAGCTAGTAAAGGCATTTGCACTACAACCATGCAAGACAAGGCTCATATGACCAAGACAGCTCAAAACAGAGTTAAATCATGCCAACTCAGAGCCTAAAACATGTTGAGATCAAGTCACATAAAGGTAGAAAAACATGCTCACACGTTAGGCTATCTACACTTGCAAACAAGACACAAGGAGGGGAGGCCACCCCCTCCTATTTTGGACCTCAAAACACACTTTTTACCACTGAAATTCCCTTGGATTTCAGTGGTTTAAAGGCCAGAAAAAGTTGCTTTAAAAGGCTTTGAAAGATGGCACAACACTTAGCAAACAAGCTACAAAAGAGGGTGGACCACCCCTAACTCCAAAAAAGCCTTAAACCACCATTTTTAAACCTTAAAAATAGAGGTTTTTGCAGTTGAAAACTAGGCCAAAAACAGCATGCGAAGGTAGCCAAACAAGCAACTAAATAAAGCTTAAAAGGGGTGAGCCTTATACCCTTGAAGCACAGCCACAAACAACAACAATTCTGAGCCAAAACCAGCTTTGAAAGCTCAAACAAGACCTCCAAGAACCTTAGCTCCAAGGTGAAGGTGTTTGGCTAAGGGTCCTAGTGCAAATGTATAGAGAAAACTCACTTTCAAGCACAAAATAGGAAGAGAGAGGGGATTCTAGAGAGAGAGGGAGAAAATTTGCTCAGAAAATTTTGTAACCCTCAAAATGGGGGAGAGACCTCCCATTATATAGAAAAACAAGCAAAAAGTTTGCCTTCATCCCTCCATACACGTGTATGGAGATGAGCTTCAGTGATCAACAGCTGGCAGAATTGGCAAATAAATATCTAAAAAAGGAGAAAAAATGGCCGTCGGCCATCATAAGTGGCCGACCGGCCACACATGTAGCCGACCGACCATCAATGTGGCCGATCGGCCACCACTGATGGCCGGCAGGAACAAGCCGTCGCCGATGGACATTGGGGATGGCCGATAAGCCACCATTTTCTCTAGATTCAAAGCAATAAGCTCTTGGTCCACAACCAAGCACAAAACAGATAAGTTGAGAGGCTTCGAGGCAAGGCGCTCAACCGAAACCTTACGAAATCATCAGGTGTTCAAACGATGATGTCCAAGTCTTGAGGATGGTCAAAAATGAGGTGTCTACAGTTGCCCCTCTTTGACAGAACTCGGAAGTCATGAAATAACGGGAGTGAATGTCAAAGCCCAAAGACAACTCATTTTTGAAAAGGCTGAAGACTTAGACAAACAAGCAATCAAAACAAAAAACGGTTATGCCCATAGGCTGCCTACGTATCCCTTTCCAAGGAATCAAACCAGCGTAGTTCTAGGGCAAGATGCAAATGATATGCATGATGTAGAACATAACTTATGATCATGTAATGAGGGTTGTACTGAAACATCTAGATGCAAATGTAATGCAAAGAAATGCTACAACAAACTCATATATAAGCAAGTTATCACGAACCAAACCACATTTCACGCAGAAAGGATGTAAGAAAATCATGCAATCTTAACTGCACCTCACGCAGGAAAGATAAAGAGTAACAACCGTTAAGCACACCCGAGGCGGTGAACAATATCCCAATGCGTGGCACACGCGAGGAAAAAAATGGTGCGAACCTAAGGACACACCCTAAGATTCCGAGCCACAGAAAACAACAATAACAGATGAAAGACATTCAACCATTATGCAATCACAGCAAAGAGCGATATAAGCATCGGAGCCCGTCCAGATGCATTTAACCAAAGCATCCTAACGCGCCACGCGCGAGAGGGAAAAGAGAGCAGTGCAAACACCGGAGGGTGGTATAAACATCAGAGCACGTTCTAATGTTTCTAACCAAAGCAGAGAGTGGTATAAGTGTCGAAACACGTTCCAAATGCTTCTAACCAAAGATGCGGTATAAGCGTCGCACACACAGTCCAAACGCTTCTAATCGGGGGGGAGGCATAAACATCAGGCACACAACCCAATGCTTCTAACCAACGAGGTGGTATAAGCGTTGGACACATAGTCCAAACCCTTCTAACCAACAAGAGAGATATAAGCGTCGGGCACACAGTCCAAATGCTTCTAACCAACAAGAGAGGTATGAGCGTCGGGCACACAGTCCAAACGCTTCTAACCAACAAGAGAGGTATAAGCCTCTGGCACATAGTCCAAATGCTTCTAACCACAAGAGAGGTATAAACGTCGAGCACACAGTCCAAATGCTTTTAACCAATAAGAGAGGTGGTATAAGCGTTGGGCACACAGTCCAAATGCTTTTAACCAAAGGCATGGTATAAACATCGGGCGTACCCGAGTGTTTCTAACCAACAAAAGAGGTATAAACACCGGGCGCACCCGAATGTTTCTAACCAAAGCAAGATGTGGTGTAAGCACCGGGCGTACCCGAATGCTTCTAACCAAAACAAGTTGTGGTGTAAGCACCGGGCGTACCTGAATGCTTCTAACCAAAACAAGGTGTTCAAAGGACATGAATGATCTTACCCGAAATTCCTTTGAATGAACCATACATACAATATCGTGCGGTTGCACCAGCTTCAAATGAACCGTACATACAATATCGTGCCTGCAAAAGAAAGAAACTTTGCCAAGTACAATATAATAGGAATGCATGTTCAATGCAACAGGCATGGACAATTCTATGCGAATGCAAAGACATGTACAATACAATATAATGGCACATGCATATTCTATGCAAACATGAGAACATGCGTAGCGCAATGCAATGCAGAATACATATCTCGTGCACAATGATCAATGTACGTTCAATGCAGCATCAATATCATGTTCAATGCAAAACACTGAATAAAGAAACGTGTGTCTTAACAAGACCGATTTAAATGCAACCTCTGATTTACCTTTCGGAGGAGTTGCAACAAATTAAAAGGGTACACGTCATACTTGCTGAGCATCACATACTGGAAACACAGTCCGGAGCTTCCGCGGAGGCCACTTGAGCTTAAAAAATGTACTTCTTTTGCACTTTTTGAGGGATCAAGGCACAAAACAGCAAAACAACATCCAAGGAGGGCATAAGAGGCCTGCCGGCCACCCTAGGAAGCCATCGGCCACCCATCGGCCACAAAATAAGGTCATTGGCCAAAAATTTGGCCGGTCGGCCATCGATGACAGATTCGGGGCAGTCTTGACATTTTACCACCAGTCTTTAAATATAGGGTTCCAAACCCTATTTCCTCACTTCCTCTTTGCTGAAAAACATCCCCCTTGTGCTCTAGACCACTTTTCCCCTCCTGATCTGAGCTTCAAATGCCTTTTCGGTCATCCCCCAAACATCCGATTCGTGAAACCCTCGTAGTTTTCCATATTTTGAACCAATTGAAAAGTGATTTTGGTGCCCTTTTTTTTATTTCCACCATTTGGGGTTTGTTTCCCCTGAGTTACCCTTGATTTTTGTGCCTTCCTCCGGGCCTTGACTTTTTCTTCCATTTTTCACCCCTCAGAATTGACTTTTTGTTGACTTTTGGCATTTCCACCCATTTTTCACACTTGCGACCATTCTTTCATCTTTTCTTGAGATGGCAGACGACATTCCACACAACAGAGTTCCTCCAGGGATGGAGATAGATCCTAAGTTCGAGCCTTCGCCACTCAGTATCCGACCGTCCAACCCAGTGACGTACCATCTTGAGGTACACGTGTTGCCTCCCGATAGTATCCGCCAGTTCAAGTGGTTCGCGCGAGATGCACCGGAGGACCTCCTGTTACGTGAGTCGGAGTCACATCTATCCCACGGCGCCTCCAAGGTATACATTTTCTCTTTATTTTCTGTAATATAGACTACATTTCTTGTATAACTCGCACTGCTTTTCATATGTTCATCCCAAACACACCTGCGCACTGCATCTTCCACACTGCCTTGCATTCATTTGCCCTGAACATACCCTTGCACTGTATTTCTTATACTGTTTTGCATCTGTTTGTCCTGCTTGCAGGGGGATTCACATGCCTTCCGTAGATACAGGACCACCTTCGCGAGGGAGTGGTATATGGAGTTGCCCGATGCAGTACGCCACATCATTAACGAGGCTGGCTTCGGCGCATTTAGCATGGGGCTCTCACGTCTCAGTGCGACCCGGTCTCTACTGGGCGCACTAGTAGAGAGGTGGTAGAATACCACCGATTCTCTCTATTTCTCTACAGTAGGGGAGATGACGATGACTTCCTTTGACTTCTCCATGCTCACCGACATTGGAGTAGGGGGTCATCCGATTCCTTACGACACCGACATGGGCGAGTGGGAGGCTGCTCAGGTCTATCTGCTGGGGATTCGCCTACCCATTTCCCGATCAGGGATGTGTAGACACCCCATTTTTGACCGTCCTCAAGACTTGGACGTCACCGCTTGAACACTCGGTGATCATCCATGTTCATGTTTGTTTTGAGTTCCCGGAGGTCTTGGCTACACGCCTTGCCTCAGGACCTCTCGACTTGCTTGTTCTGTGCTTGGTTTTACACTAAGGACTTGTTTGTTTTTTTTTTGCACCTGAGGGTAGAGAGTAGCTTGCTAGCTGCCCCTGATACCCACCGGCCATGGCTTGAGGCCACTAGTCGTGTTTTGAGGCTACCGGCCATTGGTGAAATAGTCAATTGGCCGGTCGGCACTTTGTGTGGCCGGCCAACCATCTGTTTGGCCGATGGCCTCCTTTTCTGGCAGATACCACCTTTTTGCCTTTTTTCCTTTTTTAGGCATAATGCATGCCAGCTGTGCCAGCCGTGTATGGAGGGATTGCCCTCTTGTTAGCTTCCTTTGGAAGCTTTACAAGACCATTTTGTCTACAAAATAGAGGCTCTTCTCTCTTGTTTAAGGGTTAGAGAAGTTAGGCATTATTTTTCAGAGCTTTGAGTTCTAGGCTTAGGGTTTGTATATATCCTTATCTCTATATCTCTCTTTCTTGGTGTATTTGTGTGTGTTTTAGGCCTTAGTATTGCACACAAACACCCACTACTACACCATTCTCTTGGAACTGAGGTTCTAGAGGGTTGTTTTTGAAGTTTTGAAGCGGGTTTGGACCTAAGGAGACTGCTGGTCCACCATTTGTGAAGAGGGTCTACAAGGGTAAGAAACTTGTCCCTTTTCTCCCATTTTTGCATAGCTTATTTACCTATCTTGCATCTGTTTTTGAGCTTAGTGTATAACATATAAAAGTTGTGTTTTTACTTTCTCTACTCCCTCTCTCTCTTCATTTGTGTGTGTCTGAGGGCCCAAAAGGGTGATTTGTTCTTACTTTTGCACTAAAACACACACCATCACACCATACTTCAACTTTGGGAGGTTTTGAGGGTTTATTCTTGAGGTTTTGAGCTAGTTTTGATCAGAAGAAGGTGGCTAGACTTGCTGTTCTTGAGGTGTTCTTCAAGGGTAACACTTTTGCTTTAGATTTCTCAATCTTGTACTAGCTTTTGACTTGCTTTGCATATTGATTTGAGCTTCGTGTATAACTGAAAAAAGTCTTATATTTGCCTGCTTAAGATACTTCATTAAGGTCATTTTGTTGTTTGGGGTCGATCTCCCCCTCTTAGGCCTTGTTTGGCCCTTTTTGTACTCTTTTTGCTAAGCTTTGGGGACTTTTGTGTATTGGCCTTTTCACCACTGAAATCCAGTGGATTTTCAATGGTGAAGAAGGGGTTTTGAGGTCTTGCATAGGGGAGGGACACCCCTCTCCCTTGTATCTCTTTCTTTTGCATTTTTGGCTCATAAGGGTAGCATGCATGATTAGTTGTTCTTAGCTTCATTTCAGAGTTTTTTGGGTGTTGTTGGGTCATATTATGCCTCTGTTTTTGGTCGGATTAATAGCCCCTTTCATGCTCAATATACTTGCTTTGCATTCCTCTCTTTGGCCTAGAAGTGCATCATGCATTTAACCTACCATGCTCTCATGTTTTTGGCCTAACTTTGTGAAGTTCTTAGCCATGTCTTACCATGATTAAGGTCTGTTGGGAGTTTATTTGATCATATTTACCATGTTTGGTATAGCCCCTTTGTGTTTTGGCTTGTGAGCCTTGAGGGTGTGAATCATGAGCATGCTTGAGTTGGGTTGTTTCAGTGGTTTGAAGTCATTTCCCATGCTATTTCAGTCCATAACCCATGCTCGTATGATTGCATTTATCATCTCTTTCATGCCTTGAAGAGTTGTTTTATTGTGCCTTGAAATGAGCATTGTGCATGCTTAAGTGTTTAAGTCTTTGGGGCTGCCATATCAGTGGGTTTTTGGGGCTCATTTTGCATGTTGAAACTCTGTTTTTGGTTGTTTAATTTGTACCATGTGTGGTCATGATAGTGGTGGAATGCTTTTTTTTTTTGTGCCTTAGTCTTAGGCTCACTTTGGCCTTGTGAGGCTTGGTTGACCTAGCCATGGTTTACCTCCCCTTTGGCTTGCCTTAAGTCTTGGACCATTGTTGCATGTTTGGCTTGCCTTGTTTAGTTGGTTTGGCACCATCCTTAACATGATTTTCAGAGCTTGGTATGTATGCCATATGTCCATGTTTATCTTCTTTTAAGTGTGCTTAAAAGTTGTCTCTTGTGCCTAAGTGTTGGACCTTGCATGCATGCCTATTTGTACGTGTTTTGGCTTCCATCCTTGAGCATGTTGGCCACTGTTTTAAGCTTGTTTGAGGGCTGCCTAAATTAGTCTAAGTCCATTCTCGCATGTTGTGGCATGCTCACCTTGTGTGTTGATTGCATGCTTGGCCTATCACGTGTTGTGGCATGTTTAAGTGACTTTGCATTTGGCATACATTTCTCTTAGTTGGAATTGCCTAACATGTTGCATGCTTTGCATACTTGAGTAACTAGCATAGTTGTCACATGCCTCGTATGCTTGTTTGCATTACCATGCTGCATGCCTAGTTAACATGCTTAGGTTGCATTGCATGCATGCTTTGCCTCTTGATTATCCATGATTGAGGTTGAGCTCCTCACTTGTTTGTTTTGGTTTGCATTGCATTTAAAATCAAAATGTATACTTGGTCTCTTGGGCCATCATGCATCGAAATGCGTGATTGATGATCCGAGAACCAAGGAGCACACCCCTTTGAGTCATGAACATGATAAGAGGTGTGTTGGTGCATACATTTGCTTGAAATATCTTGCCATGCCATGTTCTGCCCTCAGCTGCTGTCAAAACAGGCTCTGCAGGAAGATTTGGCCGGTCGACTACATAGAGTGCCGATCGACCAAAAGTATGTGGCCGATAGCTTCATTTGTGGCCGATGACCACCAACCCACGGCTGGTGACCATTCCCCTTGGTTGGTAGGGTTCTACAGTGTTCAAACAGTGTACCTTGGAGTTTGTGCAATTTTCAGAGGTGCCAAACAGCAAGCAGAGGCATCTTGTGCATGGCAGTGGACGTCCGAGCAAGACCGAGCATGCATTGCATTGGGCTATTTTCCCGAGACCGTTTATCGCTTTCTTAGATTAGTTGATTTGCTTAACTAATTTAGTTGGTCTGTAATAATTAATTAGCTAGGATAGTTGGTTTGTTATTCAGACTGTATTATTCTTTCGGACCCTCCAAGCGAGGGCAATTGTGTAATAAGTGTGGGTGCGTGTATGCATGTCTTCCAACCCCCGCTTCTTTCTCCCTCTTATTTACCTGCTTTTGATGGTTAGTATTAGGACATGTTTACTTTAGCATACCTTATGCTATGCATGAGTGCATCATTCATCAGTATTGCATGCACCGGGCTCGGCACATCATGCTAACTGCATCGTATTGCAAATCTAACTTGAATACATGCTACTTGCCGCACTTTACATGCCATTTCAGGATTAGCCGAGCCTATCCTAATTGCATTTTGTATGCGTTGCATTAGCCACTTTAACATGGACTAGGATCATGCATATGATTACTAGCTAGTTTTTGTTTTGGCTCGGAGTACTCGGTAAGCATTTATGCTTTAGAATACCGCATGCGTGTGAGTGTTGCCATAACAGCATGATTACCATGAGGCTAGCTGCTTATGTGATATAACTGCTCAAATGCCTGTGGATGGAGGTTGAATTACCTAAATTGGAATAATGCATTAAAACTGTGAATTTTTTAAGCCCACTAGATAGTGGCGAAACCATCTTTTCTAAAAGCCCACTCGAGGGTGGCAAAACCTGCATTTTAGCCTACTTGCGAGTAGCAAACCATCTTCAAAACGAACATGCAACGTTTGTTCCAATTTAGGCGATTTGGTCTATACTTGTTTGCTACACGCATAACATAGTAATTCTAGGCTAATAAATGGAATAAGAACACATAACGTTTTCAAAAACGGATATCACGGTTAGTAGTGGCCGATCTTTGGATCGGGTGAGAGGGGGTGCTCATAGCTGACCTTCCCCAATCGTACCCTAGCTCCTGAGCCGAGGCAACTTTGGTGATGACGGACACGTGGCCTTTGGCACCGAGTCAGGGTTTCCTAAATTCCCCCTTAAAAAATATTTAGGTGGCGACTCTGTATCTAGCAAAGCAGTCAATGTTTGGCACTTTTTTTCTAAAAATCTGTTTTCTCAAAACGATTTGCCGGATTTGGAATCTTCGGTTTAGATTAAGAACCGTGACACAAATTGAGTCCGAACTGTAGCACGAGGGCCTCACGCGGGCGCGTCTACAACCTCCCACTGCACAAAACTTAGGTATCCTTTGGGGTCCGCCACAAGATCCGAGCTCAAGGTTTATAAACACACACAATACTTTATGGGAAACCCACCAACTCACCATTTTCACGGAGCACACTTTGGTATCAATTTTCTATTCACCCGATAATGATTTTGAACAATCAAATGTACGACGTGAATCGCAATGTGGTGAATAATGCATTGCCACATGGACTTACCAAACTCTGTGCATGGGTCCCACCTCAAATATAGTCCAAAGTTAGGGGGAAAAAATATGTTTTTACCAAAACCATTTCTAAAAAAAACCAAGGATCATTTTGTGTTTTTGGTATGTTTGATCAACGGAATTAATAGTGAGAGAATTAATAATCCATGAGATTAGCATAGGATTTGTTATCTAACTGGATTAGTGAGATACATAATTTCCTTTTGTCCACACTTGTTTTGTAACAAATATAAAAATATATAATCTCAATTACATGTATGTTTCGCATTATTAGTTGTAAGATTAAAAAATTTATCAATTTTGTTGGATAAAATGACCATTGCAATCTAATCCGAATAAAATTTGCAACCAAACAATGAAATGTGAGTTTCTTAAATTAATAATTTCAATCTTATACTATAATCCGCCCAATCAAGTGAGCCCTTAAAATATTGATATGGAAAATACATTAGTAGTCTTTATAATTTTGTTTTTATATAATTTTTAGTCATTGTAATTATAATTGATTCAATTTTTACCTAATTTTTTTTTAATTTGTCTCAATTTGGTCTAACTAATTACAATTGTTATCATTATTATTATTTTTATAAAAAGTGCGCACATGAGCGACATATGCCATACTTATTGGAACAAAATTATAAACTTAATCAATGCAATGAGTTAATCTTAACCAACTTAATGGTGATTTCCTATCAAAAACCCTGATAGTATTATCAGTTAGATTAAATTAATGCAAAATTTAAAATCAAAAGTCAAAATTAAACTAATTGAAAATGTAAGAATCAAAATCACATAAAAATAAAATAAAATATAAGGACTATTAATTTAATTTGCGTTGGGGCAAAATGAAAGAACTACTGCCTACCCGATTGGTCACATGTGCCGCCAACACACCTTTCCTGGGGAGAGACTGGGGAGGGCAAAGAAGGCCACCACCACTATAATACCACAACAACAACCATCTCCACAACAATCAATTGCTCTGCCTCACCAACATTGTTGTCGCAGCGCCACCACCTCTATTACCCTATTATCACCACTAGCACAAATTCTAAATTAATTCAATGACTAGCACATTAACTTCAAGGATACAACTAAATATATGAAAATATTTTTTACAATATATATATATATATATGTGTGTGTGTGTGTGTGTGTGTGTGTGTGTGTGTGTGTGTGTGTTTTTGCATAGAAAATGTTTTCCGTTTCTATTGAAATAAACAAAGCTTGCACAAACTGTCCTTCAATATCTAGCTAATACAAACTCGCATATCTGCAATATATGTATCTGTGAAAAATACATGTAAATATTGATGGATATGTATTCATGTGTAGATGAATAAAGGCCTCCTTGTTACAGCAAATTAATAACTCCAACAAATGGTGAGCAACATCAATATTCAAGGCAGATTCTTATGCACTTTTCAGCATCACAAAGCTTGACACATTTATCATCACCACTTAGCATCTTGAGATCACTTTCCCTATAACGAATCCACCAGCAACCAAACAATGTTAATGAAGAAAAACCAACGAAAAAACTCATGCACATGAACAGATAAACCGATTGTTGTTTCTTAGTAAATGGATCCCCAGTCAGTTGGATCCTATTGTTAACGTTGTTGTTTATAACCTATTCTGGACCTCTTGCTTGTTTCAATCTCTGCTCGTATTCTTGGTAATGTTGCCAATTTATTTCTTATTGGTTGAGTGATCTTTTGTACTTGATTCCGATCATGAGCAGCGCGCAGAGGTTGAGAGCAGAGGCGACGAAGGAAAGGATGAAGGGGAACCACCAGTCTTGAAATTTGATAGAGGATGAGGCATTTGAGACCATTGTGAATATCACTCCCAGGAAGATGAAGTAAAAATTTGCTAGTTGGAAAGCTGTTGATTGCAGCTTCTGTATTCTATCATCTTGCTTCTCAATTACAGTTTGCATTTCTTGCCTATTTCTTTCTAGTTGTTCAATTCTTTCATTTTGATTCATGGTATTTTTTTTTTTTTGGAGAGTGAGAATAAAAAATGAGGAACACTTGGAGGCTATAGCGATCCTAGTTTTCCCTGTCATTTATTGTATTCCGGACTCAGGTTTAGTGGTTGCATGTTGTCGTATTTATCTTGTTTCCATCCTTTAATTCCTTGTATTTGAGTTTTGGGATGTGTTGGGCTAGTTTGGAACAGGTTGGTTGTGAGTTGGAACAAATGGTTGCTGCCTAGGATTTTGCTTCTTCGCTCGAGCGAGGCTTTTTGCGCCCTAGCGAGTCTTGGGTATTTGCTTCTTCGCTCGATCGAAGGTTCTTGCGCTCAAGCGAGAACTCTTGTGCTCAAGCGTGCGTCTGCGTCACTGTGAAGACTTGAAGGCTGGTATTCTTCGCTCGAGCGAGCCCTGTATTTTGTGTTCCTTCGCTCGAGCGAGCACTCTTGCGCTCGAGCGTGCGTCTGTGTGAGTGGCAGCCCTGAAGTTCGCATTGTTCACTCGAGCGACGTTTCTTGCGCTCGAGTGAGGTATTTGTTGTGTCTGGTCGCTTGAGCGACAACTCTTTCGCTCAAGCGAGCCTCGCATATATCAGTTCACAGCAATGTGTTTTTACCCCATTTTTGAACCTCTTCTTCTTCCAAAACTATCATGCCCTAAACTCGCCCCTAAAAGTTTGGGCATAACCAATTCGGAAACGGACATAAAATTCGATATGTATAACATATGGGCCTGAACGGAAGCAGTTAACAACATGAAATAACATCCATTGAGCCCCACACAGATATTCACATCCATTAACAGCTCACAAGTTAGTACTTTTCCTTTCGTAATCAAGATCTGATTCGTTAAATCTCAGTGAATTAACAAGCATTTAAAAAACATCGAACACATATTTTAGCAATCCCAGTGGGTCAAACAAATGAAACGGAGGACATAGATTTTTCCCCCATAAGCCGCACGTGTGGAGGCCCTTTGCTGCACGTGTGGGAAGGTGGCCGCACGTGTGCCCCACACGTGCATATATTGCAGTGCTTTCAGCCCTAATTTCCCTTGTTTTCCACACGTGCGGCTGTAAGCCTCGCACGTGTGGTGGTGCTTCCTGCACGTGCGGCTGTGAGCCCCGAACGTGCGGCGGTTATCCCTGTTTTCCAGTTCGAACCAAGATACAAATCCAACAAAGCCAACATATGGTGCGGCGGTGCTTCCCGCACGTGCGGCTGTGAGCCCCGCACGTGCGGCGATTATCCCTGTTTTGCAGTCTGAGCCAAGATACAAATCCAACAAAGCCAACATATGGAAGAGTAGAAAAGTAGGTAAAACAATGTAATTTTTAGGATATATTATCACCATAAACATATTTCACAAACTCAATTTGATCCTTAAAGGCTTTAAACTCGTACACACAATTTGATCACTTTGAGTTTCTAACCATATTTAGTTTCTCAAACATGATTCATCCAAATACATACACAAATTCAAGAATGGAAAAGGAAGGAATATGATATAATTCATCTCCATAAAGCTCAACTAACTCAAAATGGTCAAAATGATACAACAACCTCACAATTAAGTCATTTACAAACCCTAACCATATAAATACAAAATAGAACCTTATTCAAGTCCAAATAAGGGATTATTGTAGATGGATTAAACTTACCTTGAACTCAAATTTCTACAAACCCTCTCAAATTTCCCATCTTCTCCTTCCTTGATGAACTTCTTGCCTCCTAGCTCTTTCTCTCAACTTCTCTACACTCTCTCAGAGATATTTTCAAAGACTTCCTCCGATCAAGTGTATACAAAGTAAACATATATATATATATATAAGTTGATTAAATAAAAATCAATCAGTTTAATCATTCCGAATCAGATTTTTACAAAAATTCTTAATATGAGTTAAAAATCATGCTCATCACAATTAGAAAGTCAATTTCGGATTATCAAGCCTCTAAGGCTTTCAATTTCTGATATGAACATTACAATTGTAACAGATATTTTTCTTACTTGACAGATATGATTCTACAATCATAAGATGCACTCAATTAAACATAATTTCACATGGAATTTCACAGTAAGCATATAAATGCAAACAATAAGGGACTGAAAGCATACCAGAAAACATATACGAGGGTCAGGTTATTACACTCTCCCCCCCTTAAATAAGTTTGGTCCCTCAAACTTGTTTTACCATGTAACAAGATTGACCATCTCAGTCTTGTATCACTGTTCAATTATGTTATAGATATTCAATTCATTCCTCAGTTTGAACAATTCACAGGTCAATCCGATAATTATCACATTTACTCAATCCCTTATAGGACATTCAAGACATCAAATTCTCAGTAGGCGGGGTTTATAATTACAATTTCTTCATATCGACAAATTCCACAGCGTCAATTCCCAAATACAAAAACACAATAGTAATCATTCCAGTACATAATTCCTATATTCTCTTAGCATAGATCAATTTTTATCATAATAAGGATATTCTCAACTATGTTCATATCTAGACCAATCCAGCATTAATAAGTTCGTATGCAATTCTCATTAGAAGGTGCACGTTCATACTTTGCCTAGTTAAGTAGTTCCTTGGGTAAATCACATATTGCGAGTCACTCAGAGATGAGTTGTCAACTAAGGTTATATACAGTTTCCAAAAGAAATCAATTACGTGGTTATATTCAAATCTGATTATGCATAATTAAATCAGGCATCAGAACCTACCAAGCAAGGTTCTACCTAATTAACAAAGTATACTTTATTCTAGCAGTCACAAATCAGTCGCTTATGTACGTAGCCACTGGCATCACAATTTATTCCCAGTATTCCTCTATTTCCGAGAGCATATCAAAGTCATACCATTATATTGGTTCAAAATCATGTGTACTAGTTCTTGACAAGATCAGAGCAATAGGAAGAAGAATCCCAATAAAAATCATTAATTCCTCATAGCATTACTTCTAAGTACAATAACACAAAGCGAACCATGCTTCGAATCAACAATTACGATAATATCAAAGCAAGCACCATACAATTTTGCAAATTCATACAGACATATCATTATAGACACTTAGTCATACTGTCATAAGTTCAAATCTGAGCAATAGATACAAATATAACAACCATCATTTCGAGCAAAGGGAGTCATTCAAAGATAAAGTCAGAAATTAAGTTCAGAATCATATTTAATTAATCAGTCATAAAAGTAAGGTACCACATCCTCTCTTATTAAGCATTTCCTCTTGTTACAGTAAAAAGTAATTCGATTGCCCTTTTTTTTTTCCATCATTTCAGTGTTCTATTGTTAAGAAAATTCTTCCTTTTCCAACTGTAGGGCACAAGATCAACCACATTGTTTCGTATCCACAATTTAGAAATACAGTAGGTCAACAAATAGCCATACAGAAATCACAGACCAATCATGCGGCTTAGTCATTTAACATAAGCAGAGTATCCAGTTACTCCTCGTACGTAGGTTCTACTAGGTCCATTCATAGGGTCATAAATCCCATTAAATATACAACAATCATAGTAATCACATCTATCCAGATTCCATAATGTCAAAACAAAATATGCAATAATATAGCAAAAGAATAATTTGACCAACTAATATCAAAGTTAGTAATTCTTGGCAAGGTTAATTCAATATGATAGTAAATCAATTCGTAACCACGTAGTGAGTATTGTACAAATCTATATAAGCCTGCAATAGGAGGTAAATGCCCAGTACATATCGTTAACCCATCATCAATATGGAATATCTCCACGTCCATTTGTTTCCAACAAGGTTCACAGTGTCGTGCAGAACAGGTCACATTATAGCCTTCAAATATGGAATAGGGATTAATTTGACAATTTGCAATATCTAACATTTGAATATTTACACAGAAATATATCACAGAAATGATTTCTCATTCTTAGGTCGTTAATATACATAGGCGAGATTTTAGTTCTTGTGGTCAATTATCAGATTACCAATCATTTAGTTTCGATTTTGAATTAGTCAATAATTACCTTTCTTTACGAGTGTCATATGAGCCGACACGTAATATGGATGGAGCCCTTCATGTCGTTCAACCATCCCTTATAAGAAAATGCTATTAAACACAGTTATGATTACAAATTCCCATAAACAAATCCCGATTACACACAAACAATACTCATTAGACACCATCAATAATTCCCTCGGTTCACCATCAGAAGTCGTCAGTAATTTTCTCGTTTCACGAAATCATATTAGCTATATGTCGTTTCAAGGTCAACAATCAACTTCCAAATATAGCTAATGTGTACCCCATTCCCTTATCCATTTAAACAATCAGTAGGAAACAAAATCAAAATCAATTAACTCCTTACACAATTCTAAGAGGGGTCACTATATGCATAACTTCTTATCACAGCCGGTCATACTCAATACAATTCAAACCATCATGTAAAACACAACTTATCAAAATATCTAAACACAGTAACTTCTCAAAATCACAGGTCTAAACATTGCTATGGCAAGGAAGACATGCTATGTCATAAAAGTTAGAGCATCACATATATCATTTCATTTAGTCAATAAGTCTTAGAAATATTCAATACTTAGAGTTTAATCAATTCATCTAAATAGATGCTAAGAAGTACAATCATGTTGTCATCATTTCCCACAGGTAACTATCAACCCAAAAATAACAACCGATAACACACATCCCACTTAATTATTGGCATATAAATTGTCTTACCGATCACCCTCACTATGCTTCCGCAGTGCAACTTTGTTGATTTAATCCCATCTACATGTCTTGCATTGTCCACCAATCTATTTAAAATAAACAGAGGCAATAATTCTTATAATTATTTATTATTTTATTTTTCCACAATTCATTTCAAATATGTCATACAATTTTCATTTTTATTCTATCTAACCGTGCGGAGGTAGAATCCTCCGGATCTTCCATCCTTATATTCATCATGTTCATCATGACAATCAATCACAATATACACAAAGGATATACAATAGACATGGATAGTAACCATTGCGGTTAGTGGATATTACATGTACAAATGTCGTTGCCATCAATCTTTTTCATATGCACTAAGGATGTCATGCATGATGCCTAAGTCTTTTCTAGACATCCTAAAGCTCAATGGATTCGTTTGTGAGATAGCAACTCGTGCTCTGATACCACTTATCATGCCCCAAACTCGCCCCTAAAAGTTTGGGCATAACCAATTTGGAAACGGACATAAAATTCTATATATATAACATATGGGGCCTGAACGGAAGCAATTAACAACATGAAATAACATTCACTGAGCTAACACCTATATGCCAGGATCGCGAATGTACCATCAAACAGTCCCAACATATGATAAACAGACACACCAGAAACAGATATTCACATATACATATATAAATATATATACAGACTCAGCCCCGCACATGGGGGTGTAGCAAAAATATTGTAGGGAAAGTTATACATGTTTAATCACATTAGATAAAAGACTGGTGACCAAAGCTAAGGGTTGTGAAAGGAACTCCACAAAATGCATAGACTTCACCAACTGGTTGGATATGGTGAAGATATCAAAAGGAAGCAACCAAAGCTGAGCTAAGACTGACCTCCGGGTCAGTTCCTACAGAGACAAACATAATACAGAGTGAGCAAGGCTCAGTGAACAATAGTATGTAAAGAATTCAATGAATAAACTTGAATTATAATAATTATAACGTATATAAGTGCAGAGGTCATATGATTAACCTTATCTGGTAAACATTTTCAGAATGGCCTTGGGCCCAATTTTCATAAAGAGAGGCTTCAAGCCCAGTATCATACAGAACGGCCTAAGGCCCAACATATCTTACAGATCGGCCTCGGGCCCAGATATCAACATATTGGCCTTTGGCCCACAAATAATACAGAACGACCTCTGACCCAGTATTAGCAAAACAGAATAATCCCAGATTCATAAGAATACCATTACACAATAGTGCACATAAATTTCATCATGGTTCATTACAAGTAGACATAGTTGTTTTGCGTATAACAGAATATTAATGATAACTATTAACAGAAGGCACATGTATTGCTACAGTACGATTAATGGGGACAGAACAATTAACATCATAACGGCCTCGGGCCCATCATTGGCAAAACAGAATGATTCTAGATACACAAAAATATCATTGTTCCATAATGCACATATGTTCTGTTGTTCATCATGAATTAATATAGTTAACTTGCAGATCGTTAATATTAACTATTAATAGTAAGCATAATGTACTACTACAGTACTAATACTCACAGTGCTGTGGTAGAGTAATAATTCCTTCTGATATGCGATCTATATGTATAAACAACTCACAAGTTAGTACTTTTCCTTTCGTAATCAAGATCTGATTCGTTAAATCTCAGTGATTTAACAAGCATTTTAAAAACATCGAACACATATTTTAGCAATCCCAGAGGGTCAAACAAATGAAATGGAGGACATAGATTTTTCCCCCATAAGCCGCACGTGCGGAGACCCTTCGCCACACGTACAGGAAGGTGACTGCACGTGCGCCTCGCACGTGCATATATTGCAGTGCCTTTAGCCCCAATTTCCCTTGTTTTCCACACGTGCGGTTGTGAGCCCCACACGTGCGGCGATTATCCCTGTTTTGCAGTCCGAACCAAGATACAAATCCAACAAAGCCAACACATGCAAGAGTAGAAAAATAGGTACAACAATGTAATTTTTAGGATATATTATCACCATAAACATATTTCACAAACTCAATTTGATCCTTAAAGGCTTTAAACTCGTACACACAATTTGATCACTTTGAGTTTCTAACCATATTTAGTTTCTCAAACATGATTCATCTAAATACATACACAAATTCAAGCATGGAAAAAGAAGGAATAGGATGTAATTCATCTCCATAAAGCTCAACTAACTCAAAATGGTCAAAATGATACAACAGCCTTACAATTAAGTCATTTACAAACCCTAACCATATAAATACAAATAGAACCTTATTCAAGTCCAAATAAGGGATTATTGTAGATGGATTAAACTTACCTTGAACTCAAATTTCTACAAACCCTCTCAAATTTCCCATCTTCTCCTTCCTTGATGAACTTCTTGCCTCCTAGCTCTTTCTCTCAACTTCTCTACACTCTCTCAGAGATATTTTCAAAGACTTCCCCCGGTCAAGTGTATACAAAGTAAACATATATATATATAAGTTGATTAAATAAAAATCAATCAGTTTAATCATTCCGAATCAGATTTTTACAAAAATCCTTAATATGAGTTAAAAATCAAGTTCATCACATTTATAAAGTCAATTTCGGATTATCAAGCCTCTAAGGCTTTCAATTTCTGATATGAACATTACAATTGTAACAGATATTTTTCTTACTTGACAGATATGATTCTACAATCATAAGATGCACTCAATTAAACATAATTTCACATGGAATTTCACAGTAAACCTATAAATGCACAGAATAAGGGACTGAAAGCATACCAGAAAACATATACGAGGGTCGGGTTATTACACTAACCCTAAATCGACAACCTCTCTCTCTAAAATACCCCTTCTCTCATAAACAGAACGACCTTAGGTCCATATTTCACATGTCATATAACGTTCATAAAGCTCATTCATTTTGATCAAAACACAATATTAGAATAAGTCACTGTACCTGGATCAAAATGATTATTTGAGAATGTATCTTTACAACACCATTACTCACTGTGATTTAGGCCTTAATTAACTTGTTGAATTAACATACAAGACAATCGTCAAAGATTGACATCATATATAATGTTTATAGTGAATAATTAGCTTGTACAAAATGTCCAAGACAGATCATAGACAAATAATAGTTATTAAGGGTCAAAGTACATTTTCGTAATTTATCATAATTGTTGCTCAAAACGAAAACTCATTCATTCTTATCAAAACATTCTTTCAGAAACTTTCCATAACATAATTACTCCAAAGATTTCAAGCATATTTTATCATTTCGAAAACACTCGTTAAGGCACATAATTTATACAAATAATAAGTTTCCCAATCCCAAAGTATTTCATATGAAAATATTGTTACAAAAAAATTACTCACAGTACTTAGTCGGATGATACTCCTTAACGATTCAGCCTGCAGAAACATAACCAAGCATAACATTTCAAAACACATTGCCTTCAATTCACTCAATTGATTTATTCGTTACATAACCGTTCAATCGTTCCCCATTCTTTAATCCCTCTCAAGTGTTTGTAGACACCCCATTTTTGATCAACCTTAAAACTCAGACGTCATCGATTGAGCGCTCGGTGATTACGCATGTTGTGCTCGTTTCGAGGTTTTGGAGTTCTTGGCTGAGAGCCTCGCCTCCGGACCTCGAGACCCTTTGTGCTTTGACTCGATCTGCGGACTAGGTCTTGTTTTCTCTTCCTGGAGGGAGGGAGAGGTCTTGTAGGATAATTGAGTGTGGAAGAGTCAGATGTAGAGGAACTGATAGGAGAGATTGAAAAGGAAGAGGAAATTACTGCTAGTGGCAAGGCTGAGGCTACACCTCTGACTAAGAAAAAACAGGCACTAGAACAATTTCAAAGGGAAAGGATAGAAGAGATCCAGACAAAGATAGCTCTGGAGTAGGGAAAAGGAAAAGGGAAAGAAAAACCCGAGACAACGGTAGGTGATGTCCAAGCTACCAAAAAGGTCGAATAGAAGCCCAGTAAGCGGAAAAGGACGTTAAGAAAGCTCTGAAAATATCGGAATGTAGAAACCAAAGTTGTGGTGGAGGAGGAATGGTATGATGACGGGGGGGGGCATGATGTGAACATGCTTCAGATATAATTAGATAATGGCCCGACTGTAGCTACATGAGAGCAGTGGGAAGACAGTGACTTAAGTCATGCGTACACTGACGAATGGTAGAAGGTAGATACCCCTGATGACACCTGGTATACTGATGAGATTAATCACATGACTGGGAGTGGTCTCTACTTCAAACCCGCGGCCTTAGATTAGCTGGAGTCTTCCAACAAAGAGGTTGAAAGATCAAAAGAAAAGGATGTTAAAGAAAACCTGGTCGTGAAACAGCTCAAGAAGATTTAGGTGGACATATCAATCTGGGGTTTGATAATGGCTTCTCGGGAGCATAGACAACCACTGTTAGAGGCAATGAACTAGACCAAACTGCCTGTCGATACAACTGCTGACCAATTGGTATCGTTTGTTACATCTGGGGACGTTACACCGATGATATCTTTCACAGATAAGGAGTTACCACCTGAGGGTGCCAACCACAACCGACCCTTATATGTAACCTTGGAAAGTTTCAAAAAGTGAATTCCGGTGGTGTTAGTAGATACCGGATCTGCGATCAATATATGTCTAGTGAGGACTGCATATGCCATTGGTTTGAGGCCGACTGACTTTACACCTACGACTCAGGCCATCTGGGCTTATGACAATATGAGTCGAGATGTTATGGGAACGTTCAAGAGCCATATCCTAATTGGCCCGTCCGAACACGAGGTGGAATTCCATGTAATGGATGTACCAGCCACGTTCAATCTACTACTGGAAAGGCCCTGGCTACATCAGATGAAACTGGTGTCATCAACGGTCCATCAGCTGGTAAAGTACCCCTTCAAAGACGGGATTGCTACAATGTACGACAATTCTGCGATCCATCCTCCCTAGGGAACTATCGCACCATTATTGGAAATCATACATGGGGAGGAGGACGTGTTCCTTTCTAGCTTCTCTTTGACAGAGGCCTGGTTGGTCTAAACCATCATGGCGGAGGACGATAGGAATTACGTGAGCGCTCAGTCCATCTACATGATGAACAAACAGGGGCATATTCCTAGATCAGGATTGGATAGAAGTAGCAAGCAGAGAGGTACTGTTGCCAAAGAGATGCGTCACAACACTCATGCTTTTGGGCTGGGATACAAACCTACTGCTGTAGATTGGCAAAAAAATAGGGAGGGATAGCGAGGAAGGATGAAAGCAAAGAGAACTGGGAGGCAGTACGAGTTAGTCCATAAATTAATACGGGGAATCTTGAATGGACATTTTGTCGCCAAGGAGAAGACTTCCCTTTCTGTGGATTCCCAAAGCCCTGGTTTGACAAGGAAACAAAGACAATGTATTCGGGGTTCGAGATCTTCTTCGAGCACTAGTTACTAGAAGAGGAGGATGAACAGGCAGCCCTGAGCATCCACACAGATCAAAACAGGATGGCATGCTTGGATATTGAAGAAGAAGAGCTGTTAGGAAAAGCGCTAGCTGACCTAGTGGCAAGTTTTACTGCTGGAGCTGAGTCCGCCAACCTGGGGGATAGTTCTACTATCTCAATGATCGGAGATATACCAACAACAGATTTTTAGTCTCATCGTGGATGTATCTGAGGCTCCACGCCTGATTTGGAAGTTTGAGCAAGGCATCACCAGTAGTTCTGGATCGGATAGTGAGTTTGGATCTAATTCCACTGAGTCTGTGGAGTTGGAGTCAAATTCGAGTTCCTCTAAGTCTGGTACTTCCGGGAGGGGTAACCTGGATACCAAGGTCCTGTCCACGTTGTCTTTCAACTTTTCTTTTGAGTCCACTGTAACTGAGGATCTAAACCTTTTGAATGAGAATATTGTGAAGTTTGACTACTTTTTTGTGCTTTTGGTTTATTGTAATGATCTTGACTTTCAAAATTTCTACTTAAACGAAGTGGAAGAAATTCCTCCGATTTTGAAAAATATGGTTGATCATGAGGAGGAGAGGCATGTTAAGCCCTGTACAGATGAAATCGTATCAATTAATGTGGGTACTGAGGAGGATCCTTGCTTGGTCTAGATTGATCAGGTCTACATTGTCTTTAGAGGAATGTGAGCGTTTAATCGCTTTATTAAAAGATTTCAAAGATGTTTTTGCGTGGTCCTACGAGGACATGCCTGGAATTGATCTTGAGATTGTACAACACCGGATCCCTCTTGACCTTGAGGCCCGACAAATTAAACAGAGAATGGTATGATGACGGGGGGGGGCATGATGTGAACATGCTTCAGATATAATTAGATAATGGCCCGACTGTAGCTACATGAGAGCAGTGGGAAGACAGTGACTTAAGTCATGCGTACACTGACGAATGGTAGAAGGTAGATACCCCTGATGACACCTGGTATACTGATGAGATTAATCACATGACTGGGAGTGGTCTCTACTTCAAACCCGCGGCCTTAGATTAGCTGGAGTCTTCCAACAAAGAGGTTGAAAGATCAAAAGAAAAGGATGTTAAAGAAAACGTGGGGATCCGATTGTGCACGTCTGCTTGTTTTCAGATGTGCTAAGGCCAATGGGCCTGTATAGGGCTCAAAAACTATCACTGTTTGGGAGAACCTTGTCTGATGTGGCGGCCATCTAGTATGTTAAGTTGGATGAGTCTAGAAAGCGAAATTAGGAGGAGTTATCTGAGAGGTTTGTTAACTAGTACTCTTATAACACTTAGATAGAGGTAACCATTAGTGAGCTGAAGGCTATTACCCAGAACCCTAAAGAATCATTCATTGACTTTGTTGCTAGATAGAGGGCAAAAGCAGCAAGAATGACAAATAGACCTACTGAAAGAGAGCAAGTCCGGCTGGTGGTCCAAAACATTGAGCCAGATATGCTGCAAAGAATGATAGTGGCACCACTGTCCACATTGATCTTTGATCGGGTGAGTGGGGTGCTCAATTCATGACCTTTCCCTCTCGTACCTAACTTCCTGAGCCGAGACACTTTGGCGATGATGGATAATTGGCCTTTGGCACGAGTCTTGAGTTTCCTAAATTTTTCAAAAATATTTAGGTGTCGATTCTGTAATCTGGCAAACCAGTTCATTTTTGGCATTTGATTCAAATCGATTTTCTAACAGAATTGCCTGATTTGGACTCTTTTTGTGTTTTCACTGTTTCACATTGCACTTGTGAAATCAGATTTAGAACCACGGGAGTCCGAACTATAAGGCTAGTCGTATCCAAAAGGAGCACGAAAAGTCAAGTTATAGTTTCTGGCGACTCTGTTGGAGATTTAGAGAACTTGACTTGAAATTCATGATGTGAAATTTTATCTACACTTATATGTTTTTTGCATTGCATTTGCATGGTTACTTTAAGTCACTGTGTTTTCCATCTGCTATTCCTGGACGGTTTGCCAGAGGCTTGCCCAAAAGACTTGCCAAAAGGCTGACCGGTCATAGGCTTTGCCATGTTCAAAATGCAACCCTTGGATCTGGATCACCGCTGTACTGCTTGACCCACCTTTCACTTCTCGGTGTTAGGTGTGAGAGGTATATTAGGTAATCTTGCTGAGGTACCCTTTTGACAATTTGACCTAGTTGCATATAGTGAAGCTATAGTGACTATTCTAACTTAGAACAGGATGCCATTCATTTATAGGATGTTGTGAAACTCGTTGTTTGAAATAGTACAACTGAGATCATGTCAAAGTCTAAGACAAGGTAACCTTACCCCTCCTCATAGGGGTGTTTTGGTTCTTTTACTTGGTATATACTTTTGCAGTAAGATTGTACAGGATGGTTCATATCAGTATGAGTTTGAGAACATAGTTCAAGTGGGGATTACAGTTCAGCTGTGTGTTATGACTGTTGTGAATTGGGGCCAAAGTGTTGTCCGATTTCGATTATGTTTTTTCTTTTTTTTTTTGCTAGGTAGTTTACCATCATAGCTTCAGAAAGACCCGATATTCCCCAAGTTGTTTGGACTCGCTTTGGCAGGCTTTGCAAAGTTCAAGACCTTGTTGGTGGCTAGCTAGTGTTAGTCTCACTTCCACCAGTCACCCAACGAAGAACGAACAAACAATCAGTAGCACCAGTACAAAGCACTCGGCAAACACCTATCCGTCCTCACTTAATCAGTTCACCAACATCTAGTTCACCTAGACCAGCGATGGGACATAATACAACACAAAACTTGGAGGAATTTGTTGCCATGATGTCGACTTTCCAGAGAACCATGGACACTATAAACCAGGGGATGACTGCACAAGATGAAATTATCACCGATCTATGACGTACATCTGGGGCATCCGCATCAACCGTGCATCCGATCCCGATTGCTCAGCCAAACACGGATCTATCCCCACCGGTAAAAAATCCCTAAGTCCTAGATGTTCAGGAAATGTTTCCCCCGGCTCCAGCTTATAGGCCTCCGGTTCAACCCCCTGTAGGAATCTTTCCTTTCGATGTCAATGAAATTGATTCGGCCTTGGTCAAGATTGCTAGATTGGAGAAAGAATTGAAGAAATCCCAAGGTTTCAACTCCATTCTAGATATCGAAGACGGGTACACTGAGGTTTCAGTCAGATTCTCAGAGAAATTTAAGATGCCCCATATCGACAGGTTTGATGGAAGTGGAGATCTGATTGTGCATGTCCGTTTGTTTTCAGATGTGTTAAGGCCCATGGGTTTGTCTAGGGCACAAAAGCTTTCCTTGTTTGAGAGAACCCTGTCTGATGTGGCGGCCATTTGGTACGCTAAATTGGAAGACTCAACAAAGCGGAATTAGGAGGAGCTATCTGAGGCTTTTGTCAATCAATACTCATATAACACCCAGATAGAGGTAACCATTAGTGAGTTGGAGGCTACTACCCAGAACCCCAAAGAATCATTCATCGATTTTGTCGCCCAGTGGAGAGCCAAGGCAGCCCGAATGACAAATAGGCTTGCCAAAAAAGAACAAGTCCGACTAGTGATCCAGAACCTTGAGCCAGACATGCTGCAGAGGATGATAGTGGCACCATTGTCCACATTTGCTTCCTTACATGAGCTAGGGGTGAAGATCGAGAGTGCATTCAAAAAGGGCATTATCCACAGAACAAGTGAACTTGCAAGAAGGCCATTCTCCTGAAGTACCAATGCTAGCAGTAGCACTATTCCACGGCATGCGGATGTCAGTACTATTGCTTCAACAGCCAAGATGGCTGATCCCTTTGCTACTGCCACAACCTCATAACCCTCATAAAGTACCAGCCCACCGCGGAATCAAAGAGTTTTTACTCACCTCCATATGAGCCCAACCCACGTCCTCAAGCTATTAATGCAAAAGGGACATCTCAAGCCTCTTGATCCTCGTCCACTTCCAGACCCATTGCCACCCAAACATGACCCTTCCCAGTATTGTATCTTCTACCAACAACATGGCCATCCCACAGACATGTGCTACCATCTATGTCATGAGATCTAGGATCTCATTAACAACAAAGCCATCGCCTCCACCCGCTAAACCAAACGTAGCAACTAACCCCACTTCCTGCACATAACCAAGTCCCCCCGCCCAGAAACATTAACCACATCCATACATTACCGCCCACCTTCAACCCTAGCACATACATTACCACATCCCACCTACGAAAACCGAAGGTGGTCATTCCAGAAGGCACAGACATGTGCATGATGGATTTAACACCACAAACCCAATCTAGGCCTGTGGTAGTAGAAACGGAGAAAGAGAGGAATGCACTAAAGACAAGATCGCCTGATACCTGTGTCATAGAGAAGGGGGTCTCGCTCGCAGAGGATTACGATCCCAGTTTATACATTATGGCCATTGATCAGCCGAAGCTAGTAGTCATACTACCGGACTTTCTCAGCATTAATGCTATCGAGGAAAACCAAATGGAACAGAATCTGAATGAGTGGCCTGAGCAAGGCCTAAATGACTTAGCAAACCCAGAGGAGGATTTGGCAGAATTGGAAGAGGATCTGGAGGATCTTTACTTCTTCGAGGAAGAAGATACGAGCTGTGTGCAGATGAGATGGTGGGACTCGAGCCAGCCAGAAACAAGTAATGGATGGTTGAGTGAGGAAGAGTTTGATGTGGAGGAACAGATAGGAGAGAATGAGAATGGAGAGGAAATCGCTGCTAGTGGCAAGGCTGAGATTGCGCCTCTAACAGAGAAAGAATAGGCACTGGAACAATTTCAAAGGGAAAGGATAGAAGAGATCCAAACAAAAATAGCTCTGGAGCAGGGAAAAGGAAAAGGAAAAGAAGAACCTGAGACAACGGTGGGTGATGTCCAAGCTACCAAAAAGGTCGAATGGGAGCTCAGTGACCGGAAAAGGATGTTAAGGAAGTTCCGAAAATATCAGGATGCAGAAACCAAAGTTGTGGTGGAGGAAGAATGGTATGATGATAGGGCGTGTGATGTTAACATGCTCCAGATAGAACCTGATGCTAGCTCGACCATGATTGCAGGAGAGTAGTGAGAAGACAACGACCTAAGTTATGTATACACTGACGAACGGTGGAAGGATGATACCCCTGATGACACTTGGTATACTGATGAGATTAATCACATGACCCGGAGTGGCTGATACTTCAAACCCGCGGCCTTAGATCTGCTGGAGTCTTCTAACAAAGAGATTGAGAGATCAAAATAAAAGGATACTAAAGAAAACTTGGTCTTGAAATAGCTCAAGAAGATTCAGGTGGACATATCAATCTTAGGGTTGATAATGGCTTCTTAGGGAGCATAGGCAAGCTCTATTAAAGGCAATGAATCGGACCAAACTGCCTATCGACTCCATTATTGACCAATTAGTGTCATTGGTTACATCTAGGGACGTTACATCGGTGATATCTTTTATAGATAAGGAGTTACTATCTGAGGGTGCAAACCACAACCGACCCTTATACGTAACCTTGGAAAGTCAGAAAAAAGTGGATTCTGGTGGTGTTAGTAGATACCAGATCGGCGATCAATGTATGTTCAGTGAGGACTTCTTGCACCATCGATTTGAGGCTGGCTATGACAACACGAGCCGGGATGTTATGGGAATGTTCAAGAGCCATATCCTAATTGGCCCGTCTGAACACAAGGTGGAATTCCATGTAATGGATGTATCGGCCACGTTCAATCTACTACTAGGAAGGCCTTTGCTACATCAGATGAAAGTAGTGTCATCAACGGTCCATCAGTTGGTAAAATACCCCTTCAAAGACGGGATTGCTACTGTGTACGACAATTCTACGATCCATCCTCCGCAGGGAACTACCGCGCCATTATTGGAAATCATACATGGAAAGGAGGACGTGTTCCTTTCTGGCTTCTCATTAGTAGAGGCTCGGCTGGTCCAAACTATCATGGCAGAGGATGATGGAAATTACTTGAGCACTCAGTCCATTTACATGATGAACAAGCAGAGGCATATTTCGGGATCAGGACTAGGTAGAAGTGGCAAGCAGGGAGGTACTGTTGTCAAGGAGATGAGTCACAACCCCCACGCTTTTAGGTTGGAATGCAAACCTACCGCTATAGATTGACAAAGAAAGGGATAGGAGTTGCGAGAAAGGCTGAAAGAGAAGAAGACTGGGAGACAGTACGAGTTAGTTCACAAACCAATACAGGGAACCTTGAACGGACGTTTTGTCCGCCAAGGGGAAGACTTTCCCTTCGATGGATTTCCAAAGCCTTGGTATGATTGGGAAACAAAAACAAGGTATCCTGGGTTTGAGATCTTCTTCGGACACCAGTTGCCAGAAGAGGAAGATGAACAAGCAGACCTGAGCCCTAGCACAGATCAAGGCAGGACATCAAGCCTAGATATTAAAGAGAAAGAGCTATTGGGAAAAGCGTTGGCTGACCTACTAGCAAGTTCTACTGTCGAAGTTAAGTTCGTTAACTTGGGGGATAGTTTTACTATCTCAATGATCGAGGATATATCGACAGCAGATTCCACTAGTCTCATCGTGGATGCATCTGAAGCTCCATGCATAGTTTGGAAGTTCGAGCACGGTGTCATCAACAGTTCTGGATCGGATAGTGAGTCCGGATCTGATTCCACTGAGTCTATGGAGTCAGAGTCAGATTCGAGTTCCTTTGAGTCTGGTACTTCCGAGAGTGGTAACCCAGATACTAAAGTCCTGTCTAGGTCGTCTTTCAGCTTTTCTGTCGAATCCACTGTAACTGAAGATCCGGACCATTTGAATGAGAATGTTGTGAACTTTGCCTACTTTTTTGTGCCTTTGGTTTGTTGTACTGATCTTGATTTTCAAAATTTGACTTAAACGAAGAGGAAGAAATTTCTTGGGTTTTGAAAATTTTGGTTGATCATAAGGAGGAGAGGCGTGTTAAACCCTGTATAGATGAAGTCGTATCAATTAACGTGGGTACTGAGGAGGATCCTCGCTTGGTCCAAATCGGGTCTACATTGTCTTCAGAGGAGTGCGAGCATTTAATCTCTTTATTAAAAAATTTCAAAGATGTTTTCGCGTGGTCCTACGAAGACATGCCTGGAATCGATCCTGAGATTGTACAGAATCAGATCCCTCTTGACCCTGAGGCCCGACCAGTTAAGCAAAAGCTACGCAGAGTCAGTCCAAATTGGGCTTTGAAGATCAAGGAAGAAGTTACCAAACAGATTGAGGTGGGGTTCTTAGTTGTATCTGAGTATCTGACATGGTTGGCCAATATTGTTCCAGTTCCGAAGAAGGATGATAGAATTAGAGTTTGTGTCAACTTCAGGGATCTGAATAAGGCCAATCCAAAGGATGACTTCCCTTGGCCACACATAAATGACTTCACCGCCGGCCACGAACTGCTTTCATTCATGGATGGGTTTTCTGGGTATAACCAGATTCTGATGGCACCCGAGGATAGGGAGAAGACCGCTTTCACTACGTTGTGGGGCACTTACTACTACTGAGTCATGCCATTTGGGTTAAAGAATGCTAGGGCTACCTACCAAAGGGTTGTAACCACCATTCTGCATGACATGATCCACAAAAAGATTGAGGTGTATGTGGATGGCATGATTGTCAAGTCCAAAGAGTTAGAATGTCACTACACCGCACTTGAAAAATTCTTTCAACGGATTAGAGAGTATAGATTGAGGCTAAATCCCCAAAAATGCACCTTTGGGGTGATGATAGGGAAGATGCTAGGTTTTCTAATCACGCAGAGGGGAATTGAAGTAGATTCTTCCAAAATCAAGGCCATCTTAGAAATGCCACCACCGAGGTCTGAAAAGGAAATGTGCGGCTTTCTGGGTAAAGTGCAATTCATAAGATCGTTTATTTCTAAATTAACCATAACTTGTGAACCACTATTTGGTCTCCTAAAGAAAGGAAAAAAAATTCAATGGGATGATCGCTGTCAGTTTGCCTTTGAACAGGTCAAGCAGCATTTGCAAAATGTGCCTGTGTTATCACAACCACAACTGGGGAAACCATTGATCCTGTATTTATCAGTGACAAACTCAACTATGGGGTGCATGCTAGCTCAAGAATTTGAAGCCAAAGTTGAGAAAGCCATCTACTACTTGAGCAAAAAGATGCTAGACTATGAGACCCGCTACACTCCCCTGGAGAAAGCTTGCCTAGCCTTGGTGTGGGCTACCAGAAAGTTGAGGCACTACTTTCTGTAATCTTGGTTTCAAGATTAGATCCCATTAAATATCTCTTTGAGAAACCAGAGCTTACGGGGTAGGCTAGCTCGTTGGTTGGTTCTTCTCTCCGAATTTGATCTCAAATACGTCACACATAATTTTGTGAAAAGGAAAGTCGTACCTGAATTCCTGGCGGATCATCCAGTAGAAGGAGATGAAGCAGTTGAATACCTATTCCCAGATGAAGACATTCTGCACGTAGAGGAAGAAACTTGGACAATGTACTTTAACGGGGCGGCTAATTAATACGGTTATAGGATAGGTGTATTGCTCATAACACCCCATGATTCCCATATACCCTCAACGTTCAAACTCTGGTTCAGAGTGTCCAACAATGAAGCAGAATATGAGGCGTGCATTGCTGGTTTGGAAGCTGCACTAGAACTAGGGGCAAAAAGGTTGGATGTCATCGGAGACTCGAATTTGGTTGTCTCTCAAGCTAACGGGGATTGGAAGGTCAAAGAAGAGAACATGAAGATGTATCATCAAGCCTTGGATATTCTGATTCCTAGATTTGAAAAACTAGCGTTTACACATTTGTTGAGAGAGAGCAACCGGTTCACTAATGCATTAGCAACTCTATCTTCTATGGTAGACATCCTGCTGGGAGTAAAGATGCGTCCAATCATTATTGAGCAGAAGTATATGCCTGCTTACCAGATTATCGCCGCAATAGATGAAGCATAAGACAAAAACCCCTAGTATTACAATATTTGGAACTTTCTGGAAAAAGAGACGTATCCACCAGGGGCAAATGCCAAAGACAAACAGAAAATACGATGTCTGGTCATCCAATTTATCATCTACGGGGGCAAATTATACAAAAAAGGCCATCTAGGAATGCATAAGCTATATGTTGAAGAAGAAGCAAAACGTCTTATGGAGGCCATTTACGGGGGAGAGTGCGGAGCCTACATGAACGGTGTGATGTTAGCCTGGAAAATCCTTAGACAAGGTTACTATTGGTCAACCATGGAAAAGGATTGTATTGGTTTTGTACGGTGATGCCATAAATGTCAAATTCATGCCAATTGTATGAACATTCCACCGTCTAAGCACTGCAATATGACTTCACCATGGCCTTTCTCAGTCTGGGAAATCAACGTTATCGATGCAGTCACGGCAAAGGGATCAAATAGGCATGAGTTCATTTTGGTAGCAATCTACTACTTCACGAAATGGGTGGAGGCCCAGTCTTACGCTGTATTGAAGGCATCGCATGTGACTAAGTTCATTAAGAACAACATCATCTGCCGATATGGGGTTTCGAACGAGATTATTTCCGATAATGGCTCGCATTTCAAGAAAGAGGTGCTTGATCTGCTTGAGAAATATAACGTGGCTTTCCACAAGTCATCAACATACAGACCGCAGACCAATGGAGCTGTTGAGGCCACAATAAAAAATATCAGGAATATCTAGTGGAAAATAATCGAGACCTACAGGGACTGGCCGAATAAACTACCATTTGCACTCTGGGGCTACAGAACCTCAATAATAACATCTATAAGGGCAACCCCCTATTCTCTCGTTTATGGGATGGAGGTTGTTTTGCCAATTGAAATTGAAGTGTCGTTGCTATGAGTTATGGCCGAGTGTCAGATAGTAAAGGTGACTGGTAGCAGAGTAGGTTCGAGGAATTAATGCTGTTTGATGAGAGAAGACTGAGGGCATTATATCATGTCCAGGGCTACTAATGCCGAATTGCCAGGGCTTTTAACAAGAAATTTAAGTCCAGGAATCTCAAGGAGGGAGATATGGTATTGAAAGACAACCGGGCTCCCATCCATGACCCTAAGGGCAAGTTCAGACCCAATTGGACTAGTCCTTATATCATCAAGTCAATCTGGTCAAGAGGGGCGATTATTCTCTTGGACCTAGATGGCTTGGAGTTCTCACAACCGATAAATGTGGACAAGTTAAAGAAATATTACCCCTGAGAGGTTTGCTAGTCCGAAAACTCGAAAGGGCGACCTAGGCAAAAGTTAGAGCATGAAAAATTAGAATTAAAGAAAAACTGAGCTCGCAAGGTTGAAAACCCTATAGGGCGACTTTGGCAAAAGTTAGAGCACAAAAGGAGAAAGTTCATACTCGAGTGAACCTGAACCGAACTACGTAAGGCTTGATTCCCATCTTTGGGATACGTAGACAACTTTATCCCGAATTTCGGTTGCTACCATCTCCAATTCAACTATCATATTCATTCATATTTGTTCACGTTATTTCCTCCATTATCAGTCAACTCAGTCGGAGGGCGGTATAATGGATGTAGTTATGGGCAGCCGTGATTTGTTGATTCGAGGTTGTACATCTTGAGGATGGGTTTTGAGTGTGTCAGGTAGTGACCATTTCCAAAAACAATTTTGAAAAGTTTTAATAAAAGATGATTTTTCTCAAAATTTTACCCTTTTACAACTTGGACCGAAAGGAAAATTTTTGGTACTCACAACTTTAATTTTATTAATTTCAATACAAGTACATTCTCCAACTCTCTGATCTAGATCAAAGTTGCTTTTACATCATAAAACTTGAAAAGAAATATCAAAGCAATAAAATTAGGGGCACAGCCAAGTCAGGTAACTCTATGTCTTTTGCTTGCACTCATGGAAGTCTCCACAGCTAAAGATGGCCCAACGTGTTCTTTCTCTTCAAGCCAAGCTAAACACTAGCCAGAAAGGGTGTAACTAAAGCTAGAGGCAGGGGCCAGAAGCTCCCTCGTCCTCCAAGCAGTGAGGTATCGAAGCAGGTGTGAACCACAAACGGGACATGAAGCCAGGTATTCCACCTCCTCATCTGGACATCTCTGCTCATGTCCAAACTGGCATCTGAACCGAAAGGAGAAATAGAACATGCAGTGTGTCAGGTTAATCAACTACATACCCAGCTGATGTGACATGCTGTAGCTCTTCTAAGTCAAGGTAAGCCAGGGGCAGCTCCAAATTATGTTAGCTGTAGATCTGCTGCACATCCAATCACACCACAACCCTTCTGAAGGGAAATCCAATAACCATTGGTGAAAGAAGTAAGCTCTAGCTTAGTACTCGAGGCAAGAGCCCACTACTTGCAGTTTATCTATAAGCCATACTTGGGGAGGGATGAAAAATAAGAGAGATTAAAGAATTGAGAGGTGTACGACTAGGGAAAAGTAATGAATTTGAGAGAAAAATAGAGATTGAGTGCTGAGTGTGTAGAGACCCCATTTTTGACCTTCCTTAAGACTTGGACTTCATCGTTTGAACACTCGATGATCATCCATGCTCATGTTCGTTCTGAGTTCTCAGGGGTCTCGGTCGCGCACCTTGCCTCAAGATCTCTCAACCTGTCTGTTTTGTGCTTGGTTGTGGACCAAGCACTTGTGTTTTTGGTTTTGAGGGAAGAGGGTGGCTTGTTGGCCATCCCCTCAACCCATCGGCCAAGGCATTAAGCCATCGGCCAAAAGTGTTGGTCGATCGGCACGCTTTTTGGTTGGTCGGCACTTATGTTGGTCGATCGGCCATATTTTCTGGTCGAGCCCTGTTCATCTGCTTTATGCAGATATTTTATGCCAGCTGCCATAGCTGGCATGCACAATTCACATCCTCCATACACGTGTATGGAGGGATTTGATTCAATTGCTTAGCTTGCTCAACAAGCTTAGGAATTGAACTTCTATAAAGAGGGAGCTCCTCCTCCCTTTCCAGAGGTTCAGAAAAAATTAGGGTTAGAGTGAGAGATATAGTTTTGTATCTATTTTGCCTTGATTCTTCATTTTGTGCTTCAAAAGTGTCATTTTGTCTTACTATTGTACACAAACACACACTAGAACACCATCCTCTTGGAGCTGAGGTCCCTTGAGGTTGATTTTAGTGTTCTTGGGCTGGTTTTGATCAGAGTGGGCTGGTTTTGATCAGAGAATGCTGCTGGAGCATTGTTCTTGAAGGTGGTCTTCAAGGGTGAGTTCCTTGCTTTTAAACCCCCATTCTTGCTTTAGATTTTAGACCTACTTTCTTATTGTTTTAAGCTTAACTCTTAATTGATAAAAGTTCTATTTTTACATGCTTTAAATCTTTGGTTAAAGTCACTTTTTGGTTGGGGGTCATATCCTCCCTCCAAGGCCTTGTTTTAGGCCATCCCTTTGGGCCCTTGTTCTTAACTTTGCATGACCTTTCTACCACTGAAATCCAGAGGATTTTCAGTGGTGGAAAGGTAGTTTTGAGGTCTTAAATAGGAGAGGGTCATCCCCTCTCCTTGTTGTTTTGTATGCTTGCATAAGTAGCTTATATTGGTAGCATGTTGGCTTAGCTTGTTTTAGCTTCGTCTCAGTATGTATTAGGCTTTGTTTTTCCATGATACAACACGGTTTTTGCTTGGTTTTGTCACTCCATGCATGCCTAATACACTCGTAGTGTAAACCACACAAACTAGTCTTATATGCTTCATGTTTGAGTATGTCTTTCTAGCTTGTGTTGACTCAATTTCAGTGGGTTTTTGGTGTTGTTTTAGCATGCCATGACTCTGTTTTGGGTGGGTTTAGTTGTCTCTTACATGCTTCATGTACTTGTCTTACAATCCTCTCATTTGCCTTAACATGCATCATGCCTTAACATGTCATTCTAGCATGCTTTTGGCTTAAATTCAAGAAGCTTTTGTCCATGTTTTAGCATGCTCTAGCTCTGACTTAGGTTGTTTTAGTCATGCATGACTTGCTTTGTATAGCCATGGTTCAATCTAGCTTGTTAGCTTTGAGTGTTGAGTCCTCTAGCATGCATTATTTGGCTCATTTCAATGATTTGACATCATTTGTTATGTTATTTCAGTCCATGTTTCATGCTCATACACTTGCACTTATCACTCCTTTAATGCTTTAACGAGTTGATGCCTTATGCCTCATTGATGGACTTTTGTGTATGCCTCCATGCTTAGGTCTTTGGGATGCCATCTAAGTGGGGTTTTGGGCTTATTTTGATATGCTGTAACTCTTTTTTTCATTGGACAATTCATGCAATGTTTGGTTTTGATAGGTGTAGTGTAACACCCCTTTATAGCCTTGCATGCCTCATGCCTTTTGGAGTTGTATTCTAGCTTGTGTTGGCCAGTTTCGAGCATGTTTTTAGTCTTGTCTTGACCTTCCTTGGGACTATTTTGAGTGCCCTTGGCCCTTTGGGGCTTGCCTTTCAGGGCCATGGTTTGAGTCCCTTGGCTAGCCTTAAGCTTTGGGCTTTCTTGTATGCTTTGCTTGCTTTGTTTGGTTGGTTTTACACCTTTCCATGCATAATTTCAGAGCTTATAATGTTCGTCACATGTCCATGTTTTTCCCCTTTTAAGTGCTTTTGAAAGTTGCCCTCCTATGCCTAGGTGTTGGACCATTGACATGTGCATGTTTGTTTTGCATTTTCATGCTTCCAATTCATAACTTTAGCCACTGATTTTGGGCATGGCTGAGGTTTGTCCATCTTTAGTTTAAGTCCGTTTACCATGTTGTTCAAAGTTTCTACTTTACATCATGCTTACACGCTTGTTGCATGCTTGTCATCTTGCATGTTGTCACATGCTTGCTAATTGACGCGTTGTTGTATTCTCATCCATCTTGCCTTGTATGTTGTCGCATGCTTGTTACATATCTAGTTCCATTGCATGTTGTTGCATGCTAGGTTGCATAGCATTATGAGTGCATTGCTTTGCCTTTTGACCACACATGATAGAGGTTAAGGTCCCTTATGTGTTTTGTGCATTTCATTTGATATGGAATTACACACTTGACTCTTTTGGCCATCATGCATTGAAATGCGCGATTGATGGTCCGAGGGTCGGGAACTACACTCCTTTGAGTCTTAAACATGATAAGGGGTGTAGTTGCAAACGTTGTCATGTAAATGCATTGCCATACTCTGTTTGTCCTCTGTTGTAACAAAAGGAGCAATCTACAAGAATAGATGGCCGATCGGCTATCTTCAGTGCTGGTCAGCTGCAAGTGTTTGGCCGATGGATTAATATTTGGTCGATGACCTGTTTATCTTAGCCGATGACCATGATTTTTGGCCGATGGCCTCCCACAGTGCCCATGGGGTGAATCAGAAGTGTGTTGGGAATTTTCACACTTTGCAGAGGCACAGAGCAGTGCAAACAGAGGCAACATGAGGCATGGCAACGGATTTCTGAGCGAAGCCTACCGAGCATGCATTTGTCCCTCTCCCCGAGGCCTCTTTACTATTTTTCGTAGCTTAATTAATTTGTTAATTATTTAAGTGTTGTAATAATTAGTTGTAGCTAGTTATTCATTTGATTGTGTAATAATTAATTAGCTTGTTAGTCAGTTAATTAGATGGTTTGTATTATTTTTTCGGTCTCTCTCTCTCTCTCGAGAGCCAATTGGTGTAATAAGCGTGCATGTGTTCCAACCCCCCATTTCTTTCTCCCTTTTACTTAACCGCTTACGATGGTTAGTTTTAGGGCATATTTCATTTAGCATACCTTATGCTCGCATGTTTGCATCTATTCATCTGTATTACATGCACCAGACTCGGCACATCATACTAACTGCATTGTATTTCAGTCCCTACTTGAATACATGTATTGAATTGTCGCATCTCATATGCCATCTTAGAATAGCCGAGCCTATTCTAGTTGCATTTTCGTATCTCATATGCCATCTTAGAATAGCCAAGCCTATTCTAGTTGCATTTTGCCTATGTTGCATTACCCATCTTGACATAAATTAGGATCATGCATTGATTACTAACTAGTTCTTTGTTTTGGCTCGGAGTACACTGTGAATGTTTATGCTTTAGCATCTTGTATGTGTATGAGTGTTAACATGATAACATGCTGGCCATGAGGCTAATTGCTTATGTGATATAACTGTCTGAATGCCTGTGGGTGAAGGTTGGATTACTTGAATTGGAACGATTCATTGAAATTCGTGTTTTAGCCTACTTGCGAGTAGCAAACTTCAAAACCATTTCCAAACAAACAGATATGCGATGCTTTGTTCCAAATTAGGCGATCTAGTCTATACTTGTGTGTTGTGCGCATCGCATAGTAATTCTAGCTAATTAACCGGAATAAGAACGCATGTGTTTTCAAAAACAAGATATCGTGCTTAGTACAGGCTGATCTTTGATCGGGCGAGCGGGGGTGCTCATTGCATCACCTTCCCCTCTCGTACCCAAGTTCCCGAATCGAGGCAACTTTGGTGATAACGAACACGTGGCCTTAGGCACGAGTCAGGGTTTCCTAAATTTCCCCAAAATAAATATTTAGTGGCGGACTCTGTAATCTGGCAAAGCAGTCCATGTTTGGCACTTCTTTCTTAAAAATTAGTTTTCCAAAACGATTTGCCGAATTGGACTCTTTGGTGATTTATCGGTCTTGCATCGCACTTTGCGAAATTAGATTAACCGTGACATTGAGTCCGAACTGTAGCAGCTAGAGAAAAAAACGAGATTTTCTCGGGAAGTTCTTCGTGCGGTCTACAGTTTCTGGCGACTCTGCTGGGGAGTTAGAGAATTTAACTCGAACACACGATATCTTGTTTTGATTAACATTATTTGTCTCTTTGCATTGCATTGCATTGTGCGCTAGGACACCGTGTTTGCCGTATGCTATTCCTAAACGTTTGTCGGTGGCTCGCTTTGAGAAGCGTGCCATAAGGCTAACCGTGCGGGCTCAACCAACGACGGGAACACAAAGCTCAATTTTTACCGGGGCACCCTTTTGACCATTCGACCTAGTGCATATCGGAATCCATAGTGACTATTCCAAGCTGGGGCAGGTGCTTACCCGATTGTAGGTTGTTTGAAACTGCTGTGTCCGTAGTGAAACCCTAGCTCTGACAGCATTAGAAGGGAAACCCTACCCCAACATAGGGGTGCTTTGGCTGTCATTTGTTTGCTATGTGGTTTTGGGGAGTGTGTCTCTATAGGAATGCGTATATCGGTCTGCCAGTTTGGGTATCAGGCCTGAGGGCATCAGTATTTGGGAATCAGTTTTACCTGAGGGTATCAGTTTACAGGTAGAATTTTAGGCAGAATTCAGTAATTAGTACAGTCATTCAGCTATGTTCATATCTGTATTGGTGAAATTGGGCTGAGATGCTGCCGGTTTTCTCTTTTGCAGGGTAGTCTTGGAACCGTAGCTTTAGAAGGTTCCAATATCCCCCGGGGTTCATTAGATTTGTGCTGATAGACTTTGTCAGGTCAGAGATTCAGTTCAAGAGCAGCTGGTATTTTCCATCGTTGAGGCAAGGCAGAGAAAGGCCAGTCAAGGCTCATCGGTTCATCTGATCTGTTAGTCGCCAGTCACATCACCTCTGTTCAGTTCAGCAGACTCATGATGATGCAAAATTCAAAAGAAATTGTGGTCATGACAGCAACATTAAACCAAGGAATCGCCACGCAGGGTGAGACCGATGTTGAAATGCAACGCCCGCCCAGGTCACCTGCCGCACATCCATTCTGGGAACCCCAATTATTCCAAACCCGTGAGCCTGCCACTTTTGAGCTGATGGGAATGATCGGCAATCTTCAGAGGTTTGTGGCTAATCTAGCCTTCGAAATGTCGGCCCCGCCATCGATCATATCACATGCCGGGAACTTCATGCCAAAAAAGCCCCCGCTATTGGGGCAAATTGTAATCGAACTCAGTCAACCCGAAACCATCCCAAGTTCCGGCTATGACATGTCGACAACAACAGGACTTCGCATTGATATGGCAACCCAAACCTTTGACCAAGGTAAGGCGATGTAGACGTCCCCCGAATGCCTCGGGAGGATGGGTCCCATTCTGTTTGTATCGGGCTCACTACAGTTCGGACTCTCGAATTGTCACGGTTCTTAATCTGAACCAAAGAGTCCAAATCTGGCAAATCGTTTTGAGAAAAACAGATTTTTAGAAAAGAAGTGCCAAACATGGACTGCTTTGCCAGATACAGAGTCGCCACCTAAATATTTTATTTTGGGAAATTTAGGAAACCCTGACTCGATGCCAAAGGCCACGTGTCTGTCATCACCAAAGTTGCCTCGGCTCTGGAACTTGGGTACGATTGGGGAAGGTCAGCTATGAGCACCCCCTCTCGTCCGATCAAAGATCGGCCTCTACTAACCGTGATACCTTGTTTTGAAAGTATCACGTGTTCTTATTCCGGTTATTAGCCTGGAAGTACTATGTGATGTGCACAGCAAAACAAGTATAGACTAGATCACCTAATATGGAACGAAGCATTGCATATCCGTTTGTTTGAAAAACAGTTTGAAATTTGCTACTCGCAAGTAGGCTAAAGCACAGATTTCAACGAGTTGTTCCAACTCAAACAATCCAACCTTCACCCACAGGCATTCAAGCAGTTTATATCACATAAGCATCTAGCCACATGGTAAGCATGCTGTCATGTTGACATTCACACTCATGCGAGATGCTAAAGCATAAAAATACTTACAATGTACTTCGAGCCAAGACAAGAACATGTTAGCAATCAATGCATGATCCAAGTCCATGTTAAGTGGCTAATGCAACGCATACAGAATGCAATCTAGAATAGGCTCGGCTAATCTAAGGATGACATGTGAGAGTGCACAGATAGCATGTATTCCAGTTAGATTTGAAATACTTTATGCAATTACCATGATGCGCTGAGCCTGGTGCATGCAAGACTAATGAATGATGCACGCATGCATAGCATAAGGTATGCTAAAGTAAACATGTCCTAATACTAACCATCAAAAGCAGGTAAGTAAAAGGGAGAAAGAAGTGGGGGTTGGAAGACATGCACACACGCACCCACACTTATTACAAATTTGCCCTCGCTCGGAGGGACCGAAAGAATAATACAAATTAATTAACCTACAAGCTAATTAAATATTACAGACCAATTAATTAATTAACAAATTAACTAATCTAATGAAAGCTGTAAACAGCCTCGCGAAGAGGGCCCAATGCAATGTGCACTCGGCTCCGCTCGGAAAGCCACTGCCATGCACAAGTTGCCTCTGCTTTGACTGTTATCCTTCTCTGAAGACTGCACAAATCTCAGGGTTGCTTCCCTGAATGCTGTGGAACACCACCGGCTGAGGGAATTGGTCACCGGCCATGGAGAATGGTCACCGGCCACAAATTAATCCACCGGCCACTTATGGATGGCCGGTCGGCACTGCAGATGGCCGGCCGGCCAAATCTTCCTGCAGAATCTATTTTTGACAGCAGCAGAGGGAAAAACATAGCATGGAAATGCATTTCAAGCAATGTATGCACTAATCAACCCTTATCATATTCATGACTCAAAGGGATATGATTCTCGATTCTCGGACCACCAATCGCGCATTTCCATGCATGATGGCCCAAGGAACCAAGTATGCATTTTGATATGGAATGCAATGCACATAATCAAGCAAAGGGGGGGCTCAACCTCTATCATACTCAACTCAAGAGGTGAAGCATGCATGCCAATGCAATGCATCCTAGGTATGGAGGCTAGTATGCAACATGGTAATGCATTGTATAATGTAGGTTAGATACACAACCTAAGTAAAGAAGCATGTAAGGCATGACGCAATGCAACCTACAAGTATGCAAAACACAATATGGATGTTCAAGCATGCAAGCAAGCATGTGACTTCATTCAATCATGCGACAACACACTAGTACGCAACAACACACAAGGTAAGCATGCAACAACATGCAAAGGGGTGGACTTAAACTAGTTTAGGCAGCTCGCAAACAAGCCTAAAACAGTGGCCAATGCTATGGAAATGAGGGCCTACACACACACATACACATGTACATGTTGATGGGCCAACACTTAAGCATCAAACAAGCAATCTTTAAGCACACTTAAAAGAGCCTAAACATGGACAATTAGCATGCAATGTAAACTCTGGAAACCATGTTAATAATGGTGCCAAACCAATTTAAACAAGACAAACATGGCATGCGATTGGTCCAAGTATTTGAGGCAAGTCAAGGAGACTTAAACCATGGCTAAGTCAACCAAACCTCACAAGGCCAATAGGACTTAAAACAGGTTCAAGGTAGACCTAGACAATGCTAAGGGAACACCTAGATGGCATCTAAGTGGCTTAAACATGCAAGCATACAAGGAAGCACATTCATGGAGCATGATGCAACAACCTTTTAAAGCAACAAAGGAGTATCAAATGCAAGTATGCAAGCATGTTATCAGGACTGAAATAACATGGTAAGTGGTTCCAAACCACTGAAATAATGCAAGTAATGCATGCTACACACTCACACACCTAAGGCTAACAAGCCAAAATGCAAGGTGGCTATACTAAGCATGCTATGGTCGACCAAAACAACCAAGAACAGAACTTAAGCATGCTAAAACAAGCACAAAAGCTTTACAAAGCTTGGCCAAAAACATGCTAGAATAAGGGTCAAAAACCTAAAGCATATTAAGGCTAAAACATGGCATTACAAGACATGTAAGCAAAGCATGCAAGGTGTGTCTAAACCAACTTAACACAATGCTATATCATGGCAATATAAGCACAAAAATCAGTTAAGGCATGATCAACATGAACCTAAACTAGATGCTCCCCCAAGAGGCAAAAATGGCCCTTTTCAAGGACAACAAGGAGAGGGGGTGGCCCTCTCCTTCATAGGACCTCAAGGCACCATCCTCACCACTGAAATCCCTCAAGATTTCAGTGGTGAGGAGGCCCAAAAACAATGGTCCTGGAGCTCACCAAAATAGTACAAAAACAAAGGCCAAATAAGCCTTAACGGGGGTCAAACAACCTCAAAGCTCAAAACACTCTTGAACAACTATTTAAAGGACTCAAAAATAGAAATTTTATATGTTATACACCAAGTCTAAAAACAGTTGCAAGGTAGTCGAAAAAGCTATGCAAAAATGGGGTAAAAAAGGCAAGAATGTTACCCTTGAAGACCCTCTTCAAAAATTGTGGACCAGCTGCTTCTTTGAGCTTAAAACCACCCAAGAACACCAAGAACAGACCTCTGGCCCCTCAGCAACCCAGAAAAGGTGTAAGACTAGGTGTTTGTGTGCAATAGTAAGACTAAAACACACATAAGGCAAAGAAAGAGAGAGATATAGGGATAGAATGGATACAAAACCTAACCCTAATATCAGAGGTCTCTCTGGAGATTTTTTGTCTAACCTAGAGGAGGGAGGAGAGGCCTCATCTTATAGAAGGTTCAATCTTGCAAGCTTACAAGACAAGCTAGATAAGAGGGAAATCCCTCCATACACGTGTATGAAGGGGAGCAGAGTGTATGCCAGCTTTCACAGCTGGCACGAAAATATCTGAAGAAGCAGATGAACCATGGTCAGCCAGCCAAAAATGCAATTTGGCCAAAAAAGATGACCGGTCGACCATCTATAGTGCCAGCCGGCCAAACATTTGGCTGGTGTCAATAAAACACTGCCAGCTGTCTCAAACCGTGGCCGGTGATGTGTGGGGATGGCCTATAGCGATCCCGGGTTTACCCTTGTTGTACAGTGATCCGGACATGTGTCCGTGAATGTTGGTAGTTGTTTCTTTCCTAGTTTACATCCTCTTTACCTTGTATTTTGAGTTTTGGGATGTGTTGGGCAGGTTTGTTACAGGTTGGTTGTGCTTGGGAGCCTAGTGTTGCTGCCTAGATTTTTGGACCTTTGCTCGAGCGAGGAGTTGGTCGCTTGAGCGAGAGTTGAGTTCGTGTTTGCAGACCTGAGGGTTCGAGTTGTTGGCTCGAGCGAGCGTTCTTTCGCTCGAGCGCACTTTTGAGTTTTTGGCTCAAGCGAGAACTTCTTGGCTCGAGCGAGAGTTTTCTGTGTCTAGTCGCTCGAGCGACCAAGTCTTCGCTAGAGCGAGAGTGTTTTATATCAGCGGACAGTAGCGACTAAAACATCACTTTTTCACTTTTAAACATCACTTTTTCACTTTATTTTTCTTTCAAACCTAGATCCGAGACTCTCTCTCTCTACACTTTTACTCTCTCTAAGATTTGATCTCCCTAGAGTGTGAATCTAGCCTAGGGCCTTTGTTAAAAAGATAGAGGGTGTTGAGAGCTTCGATTTAATCTGAAAAAGTTTGGATTTGGAGCAAGTTGATCTTAATAAATATAACAATATCATTCATGGATTTTCAGTCTCTTTTAAAAAAAAACCCCAAATTCTAAGTTTTCTCACCAAAACTATACAACTCAAATCTTTTGAAAGAAAACTTTTCAAAATCATCTTTTCTTCAGTCAACAAAGATCAAAACCCATAAGATCATTTTAAAACAAGAGACAAACCCATTTTCAAAATCGCTCAACTTCTTGAATCAATAATCAATTTTCAAAGCTATCGAAAGATGATTTCGAAAATCATTTAGATCTTGCAAAAATATATATATAACTCTAAGAAAATCCCTATCTCAAGTTTTGAAGAAGAAATGAGAAGAAACCCCCAAAATCAACGATGTCGAAACTCGATCTTCACCGCACACAATGAAGCCCTTGAGAAGTTAAACAACTGTGATGAAGAACCTAGGGCAGAACTCTAATGGATCTTAAGAAATCAAGGTTTCGATCCAATTTGGCGTAGGGAAATGTAGAGAGAAGGGATAGGAAAGTGTTTTTAGAGAGAGAGAGATATACAAAAGTGATCTAAAATATCAGATTCACGAACTGATATAACATGGTCTGCCCGAGCGTGGGAAGCCTCGCTTGAGCGTCAAATACACTTTCCCAATACTTTTGCAGATAGGTCAAACTTCTGGAACCAAACATTTTCTGCTCGAGCGCATAAACAGCCGCTCGAGCGGACAAGCAACTTTGAATGGCAAACACATGAAAAATACGCTACAACCCGATACAAACATGAGACATTACCTGTTCCAAACACACCGCTACAACCCAATAACCAAAATAAGGGAAATACAGAGAACTACGATACGTAACACCGTTCAAAACCATACCAACCCGAGCCCGGAACACCACAAAGAGACGGGTTAAAATCGGGATCGCTACAACCTTCCCCCTTAAAGAATTCTGTCCTCGAAATTTCAAATCAAACTACCCAAACAAAGGGGTTTCTAGCTATCAAAACCACGCTATTTCATTTTCAAATCACAATACTAACTCTCAACCAAATTCCACCATTTCCAACATGGTTATCTCATTAACCACAACCTCCCAAATACGCATAAACATAAAATTTCTCAAAAAGTAATGGCAACTCTCAACAACCTTATGCTTAAAACAACAACGCACATATCAACATGTGGTTAACAACTTTAAATACATTTCCCTCAACACTAGGGAATATTAGAAAGAAAAGCAACTTAAGCATTTTTTAGCAAATCCGGATATTTCAAGCGGACTTCCGCCTCCCGTTCCCACGTCGCTTCTTCAACCCCATGGTGTCTCCGCAACACATTTACCAACGGTATAGTTTTTCCCTATAGCATTTGCTCCCAGGTATCTAATATTTAAACTGGTCATTCTTCGTAAGAGACATCCTCATCTACCTCCAAGTTAACCCAATCAAGCACATGAGAAGGGTCGAGTTCATACTTCCTAAGCATAGCTACATGAAATACGTTGTGAACTCCCGAAAGTTATGGCAGTAAAGCTAACCGGTATGCCACTTCCCCAATTTGCTCTAAGATCTGAAACGGCCCAATGAACCTTGGAGGTAATTTGCCACTCTTACTAAATCTCATCAAACCCCGCCTTTTTGAGATTTTTAGAAACACATGGTCACCAACTTCTGTCACACACCAAACCCGGGTATGACCGGCTGTGGCCCACGGGGACTAAGCCCAAGGCACACGTAAGCCTTAAACATGAACCTAAAAGTCACAAAGAATAAATGTGACGATAGCCCAAAAATAAATAAATCAAAACCCAAACCACTGACATGCCACAAGTATAAACGGCAAAACCAACTATAATCAATACCATCCAAACTTATGGGATATAAACAACCTACATATCAAAATAATCCTAAATGAACCTCAATAAAAATAAAAAGAAATATGCACAAACTTGACATAACAATCTAAAACAAAATAAATGAATGTCCTAGAGGTCCATGCGATTGAGTTCCTACTACGCCATGAGTTCCCTCTAAGTCCTTCTAACACCTAGAAATGATAAACAACTAAGTTAGCTGATAGCTCAGTGAGTAGCAACATGCATAGTAAATACAGTTTTGAAAAAAGGGTTCAATTCCAAAATAAGATATATATCACAGAAACTAGATTGTCATACAGTTTGGTAAAGACAATCTGTTTCGAAAAGAAGGTTCCACAGTTCAACAGTTAAAATACTCATGTCTCTCAAAAACATGATAAATGACATTTTTCACTTAAAACATATTACAACATGAACACCAATAATTTTTTGGGTACCAAGAAATAACAAGTAACATGCCACACAGTTCTTAAGACTATAAGCCTCGTTGGATCCAATACCGAACTGAGAGTCATCCTCAGAGTGGCAACTTGGGCCTTTTCTCTAAGACGGTCTGATTGAAGGTCACATAGCTTAACTTAGGTCTTTTCCTTACGATCGTTGAGCACTAGAGTCATCACGGCCTAACCCGGATCTGTTCCCTAGTAGCCAGAGTCACCACACACAATGGAATAATTTCCCTAGACTAAATACATAGTTGGTCCCAATAATCAATACACATCAGTTTCACAAAAGATGGTAGTTCATCATTATAAACATGAGACCAAAGCAAATAGTTTACAGTATGCCAAGTTCACACATGTTTCAAAAATAATTTGATTTCATTGATAATATAATAATTTATCAAAACAGTTTAGTCATGAAACAACAATTTAATTTTCCAACAGTTCAGGGTAGGGGAACATTTATAAAAATATGTAGCATGAAACTACTCACCTAAAAACAGAATAATGTTATCCTTGAATAGAGTATAAAGTCCAACTAGTGCCCTGAACCAAGTATGAAAACTACACGTCACTACTAATTTAAAAATACTAAAGAATAAGAACTAAGTAACCCCAAACTAAAGCACACTAACACGGCTCAACCCAACTCACCGTTATTCTAAATTATCACCTAAGTTCATGTTCTTCAAGGTCTAAAATCACCCAAGACATGGGTTCAAATCAAAACTTAATTAAAAGTAACTTTAAGATAAAACAGAATTTTAAACTAGTTTTCCCAATCTATTCGTTAACTTTGAAAATTAAAAACCCACTCCACGTTGTTCGAAAAATTATAAAACCGTCCAGATATCAACTGATATATCCTAAGTTTCAAACCCAAATGGTTTCACTTGATTTTCTTATCAAAATAATTATCTACAATTAATTATATCTAAACAGGTTGTTTTCTACAACACTTTAAAGAAATTAATGGTTCTCGTATACATGAGCAATCAACACAAGGCCAAAAACGTACAAAACTAGACTCGTAATCGGTTCAAATGACGCTGATTTGATAATTTTTGGATTTATACCCAAAGAGAACAACACTGCCGAACTTACTGTTTAAAACCAGTTTTCTGGACAGATTTGAACGCATCAGTTTATATGGATTTTGACTCCCAAAAATTATGAAAAAATTTAGATATGCAATTCAATATGTAATTAATCTACTGTAAAAATTTCAGTTCAAAATTCATTCATTTGATAAGGTTTCTTGATTTTTAAAGTTTGTGATTTTGTACAAAATTTTTAGACTAAGAATTACACCATTCTTTATACACAAAACACTATCCCAATCAGCCAAATATTTCATAGCCATGCCCAACACATGTACCTACTTCACCAATTTGATCCATCAACTATGCAGCAACTCGCAAGAAGAAGAAAAAGATAGTGAGGGAATTAAAAAATAAGGGATTTATCTTGCCAATGGCCACTACAAAACTCAACAATTTTCAGCACTTTTCACCCAAAGACCTAGACGTCTCTCTCCCTCTCTTTACCTCTCACGGCTGCTCTGAAAGTTGTGGGAAACAATAACATAAGAATTAGGGTTTTGTTATCCTTTATATATATATATATATATCTAACCAAAAGGCTCTAATTCAAATGTCCTAACTGTGCAATAGAGGCTTCCTGGCAGCAGAACAGTGGCTTTTTCGGGTCGAAATCTGCGCATGCATGAGCACTCCTTGCTCCCCGAGGATATTTTAGTCTAATTACTTTGCTTAGATATTTGTTGTCATTAATTAGTTGTAGCTAGTTAATTTTGTATAGTGTTGTAACTAAGTAACTGATTAATTATTTGTTGTCTTGTAATAATTAATTAATTAACTAGAATAGTTGATTAATTTGTTATTGTAATAGCTAGTTAATTAGTTAGCTTAGCTAATCGGACCCTCCTGAGAGAGGGCACAATTGTAATAATGTGTATATCTTCTAACCCCGCGTCTTTCTCCCTTTTATTTACTTGCTTATGTTAGTTAGTTTAGAGCATCATGTTTTTAGCATCTCTCATGCTTGCATCCACTTGTCTTGCATGCATCAAGACTCGGTTCATCATGTTAACTTGCATTGTTAGTTTAATATTCTTTGAATATGTGCTTAGACCACATGGTATCGAATTGATTCACATGATATGTTCAGTAGCTGAGCCTATTTAGATTACATATCGCATGCGTTGCATTAGTCATATTGCATAGTTAGGATCACGCATTTTTCCTCACTCTTTTATCTTTTTGGCTTGGAGTACTAAGTGAGCTCTTTTGTGCTTTAGCATAATTGAATGAGTGTGATTATTGCCATGCCTAGCATGCTTACCATGACGCTAATTGCTTAAATGATAAACTGTTTGAATGCCTGTGGATGAAGGCCAGTTGCTTGAATTGGGATATTTTGATTAATGTGTATTTAAGCCCACTTTTTCGAGTGGCACATTGACAAACTCTTTTCAAAACAAACTTGAAATCAAATGTTTCAACTTTCAAATTAGTCTATACTTGTTTGCATCACATAGTAATGATAGCCTAATAATCACAATAAGAGCATATAATATAGATAAGATTCATATCATGATTAGTAGATGCCGATCTTTGATCGGGCGAGTGGGGGTGCTTAATTCATGACCTTCCCCTTTCGTACCTAAGTTCCCGAACCGAGACAATCTTGGTGATGATGGACACGTGGCATTTGGCACGAGTCATAGGTTTCCTAAATTCCCACAAAAAAAAAAATAAAATAAAATTAGGTGGCGACTCTGTATCTGGCAAAGCAGTCCATTTTTAGCAATTTGATTCAAAATCGATTTTTCAAAAGATTTGCCAGATTTGGACTCTTTGGTATTTATCTATTTCACATTGCACTTGTGAGACCAGATTCAAAACGCGGGAGTTCGATACTATAGGGCTTATTGGTCTTCCGAAAGGGGGCACGAAAAGTCAAGCTATAATGGGGTAGTTTTTCTCATGAGTTTTCAATTGCCGTGAACCATAGGCCACAACATTTCCCTCTTGCATCAAGACACAACCAAGCCCATCCCGGGACGTGTCACAATAGACGGTGTAACCCAAACCACTTTTCAAAATTATCAAGACCGATGCGGTGGTCAGATCTTGGAATGACCTTTCACAGGCTTCACTTCACACAAATTTGATACCTTTTTTTGTCAACCTAGTCAGAGGTGCAGCTAGTCTAGAGAAGTCCCTTACAAAACGTCGATAATACCCCGCTAATCCCAAGAAACTCTGAATTTCAAAAACATTCTTGGGTTGTTACCAATCCTGTACGGCATCTATCTTTGAGGAGTCTACAGTCACTCCCTCTCTAGACACTACATGCCCCCAAAAACTTCACATCTGTTAACCAAAACTCGCATTTTTCAAATTTGGCATACAATTGGTGCCCACTAAGTAAACCCAGCACTACCCGCAAGTGAGTCTTGTGTTCCTCTTCAGAGGTTGAATAAATCAAGATGTTGTCCACAAAGACGACCACAAAACGGTCCAAGTATTCATGAAAAATTATGTTCATCAAATCCATAAAGGAAGCCAATGCATTGGTCAACCCAAAAGGCATTACAAGAAATTCATAGTGGTCATAACAAGTATGAAAGGCCGTCTTCTGAATGTCCTCCTCCCGGACTCTCAACTGATGGTACCCTGACCTCAAATCTATTTTTGAGAAGCAATAAGACCCTCTAAGTTGGTCAAACAAATCATCTATTCTAGGTAGAGAATACTTGTTCTTAACTATAACTCTATTCAACTTGGGATAATCAATACACAATAGCAATGACCAATTTTTCTTATTCGCAAAGAGAGTCGGCGCTCCTCAAAGCAATGTGCTAGGGCGAATGAAGCCCTTGTCTAAAAGTTCTTGGAGTTGAATCTTCAACTCATGCAATTCGGCGGGTGCAAATCTATACGGTGACATAGAAATTGATGCCGTGCCAGGCACTAATTCAATGGAGAACTCAATCTCCCGGTGAGGTGGTAAACTAGTAAGATCTTCTGGAAAGACATTCGGGTATTCACAAACTACCCTTGGTAACTCAACATGAGTCACTCTCACTATCCAAGAGAGTTGCAAGAAGGCCACTAAGCTTGCTCCTACTACGAGGGTCAACAACTGTCGACAAGGCTCTATCAACTCGGTTTCCCAGAAAATAGAAACAATCACTACCCGAAGTGTACACCGTAACTCTCTGACGGTAACAATCAATCACAACTTGATAAGAACACAACCAGTCCATGCCTAAAATGACATCAAAACTCAACATATCTAGCAACACAAAAGCAAACAGAAGTTGACGTCCGACAACCCCGGTCTAAATCAACTGTACCCCCAATAGGTGACTCTACTCTGAGTGGAGGCACTAATTGTGCTACCTCTAACCCCAACGCAGAAGCAAATGCAGTAGATATAAATGAATGAGACGCACCCATGTCTATCAATACATTAGCCAAAGAATTACACACAACAAAAATACCTCTCACAACTGAGGATTCTAGCAACTGCTCTGGCACGGTAATGGCATACATGTGCCCCTATGGCCCCTGATTAACTTGCTTCCCTCTCAGAGCATAGGCCTGTTGTACTGACTGAGCCGAAGCGGCTCCCTGATTAACTCGTGAAGCTTAGACTGATTGAGCCTACTGGTGGCTCTTCATATGCCCCGGCTGACCACACTGATAACAATTAAACCCTTGACCTTTATTCTGAGACTGAGACTGACTTTGAGATCGGTTAGGTGGTGGTAACATTAACTGCGCTCCTCCCTTCTGTGGGCATGAGAAGGCTTTACGACCCGGTTGGCCACACTTGAAACACGAGAAGCTACTTGATGTACTTTTTCCCGAACCTGCACTAGACAAAAGAAAAGTGGATCTAGACTGTCGTGGTTGGGATTGGGATGGATAGGTGTTCCTGCTCTTCTTGTTCTGCCTATAGTCTCCTTGAGACTCTTAGCCCCTAGACCTCGAACTCCGAAGCCTCTCCTCCTCGGCTTGTATGGAAATTTCTACGTGCGTCGCTGTCTCCACAAGACGGTCATATTCCCAAATCATATTTTTGACAAGCTTGAACATAATTTTTGTTTCCAATTTCTTTTCAAATTCAATGCAATGGCGTTCTTCCGTTGCCACCAACTCTGGTGCAAATCTGGACAAATTAGAGAAGACCGCCTCAAACTCAGCCACGAGCATGTCGAGTTGTTTGAGGTCTTTAAACTCTTGCCTCAATCTCTCCTTAGCAGTTGGAGGTATGTACTTATCTTGGAAAACAACCACAAAGGCTTCCCATGTCGGCTCCATTCTACCCTTGTCATATTTTCACCATTGACCCGCGTCTCCCTTAAGGTAGTAACTCGTTAGAGTCACTCTTAGTTCACTATCTTCGATGTGAAGCATCTCAAATGTCTTCACAGTTTGTTCGAGCCACTCATCCACTTTCTTGGGCTCGGGGCCACCATGGAACTCATCCGGTTTGGCTCGCAAGAACTCTCTAGTAAGAAAACTCGCCCTTGACTCTGCAGTGTTCTCTCAGGCTTGATTCTCCACCCTCAACAAGTTCATAGACTCTCTTAAAGCTCCTGCCATTTCTCGAGTGTAGACGCGCCCGCGTGGGGCCCTCGCTACTACAGTTCGGACTCGATTTGTGTCACGGTTCTTAATCTTGAACCAAAGAGTCCAAATCCGGCAAATCGTTTTGAGAAAAAATAGATTTTTTGAAAGAAGTGTCAAACATGTACTGCTTTGCCAGATACAGAGTCGCCACCTAAATATTTTAAAATGGGAGAATTTAGGAAACCCTGACTCGGTGCCGAAGGCCATATGTCCATCATCACCGGAGTTGTCTCGGCTCGGGAGCTTGGGTACGATCGGGGAAGGTCAGCTATGAGCACCCCCTCTCGCCCGATCCGAAGATCGGCCTCTACTAACCATGATATCCGTTTTTGAAAACGTTATGTGTTCTTAAACCAATTATTAGCCTAGCGTTACTATGTTATGCGCGCAGCAAACAAGTATAGACTAGATTGCCTAATTTGGAAATAAGCATTGCATATCCGTTTGTTTTAGAAAACACTTTGGAATTTGCTACTCGCAAGTAGGCTAAAATACGGATTTCAACGAGTTTCTCCAACTCAAACAATCCAACCTCCACCCACAGGCATCCAAGCAGTTTATAACACATAAGCATCTAGCCACATGGTAAACATA
>NW_021025104.1:376790-395170 GCF_004153795.1 Camellia sinensis
TCCGGTTAATTAGCTAGAATTACTATGTGATGCGCACAGCAAAACAAGTATAGACTAGATCGCCAAATTTTGAACAAAGCATTGTATATCCGTTTGTTTGGAAAATGGTTTGAAGTTTGCTACTCGTAAGTAGGCTAAAACACGGATTTCTATGAATTGTTCCAATTCAAGTAATCCAACCCTCATCCACAGGCATTCAGGAAGTTATATCAATTAAGCAAATAGCCTCATGGCAAGCATGCTATCATGGCAACACTCACACACATGTAGTATGCTAAAGCGTAAACACTCACAGTGTATTCTGTGCAAAAACAGAAACTAGTTAGTAATCAATGCATGATCCTAGTTCATGTTAAGATGGCTAATGCAGCACATGCAAAACGCAACTAGAAATAGGCTCGCCTATTCAGAAATAGGCTCGTCTATTCTAAAATGGCATGTGAGATGCAACAATTGATAATCATGTATTCAAATTGGAATCGAAATATGATGCAGTTAGTATGATGCGGCGAGCCCGGTGCATGCAATATAGATGAATGGATACTCGCATGCAAAGCATAAGGATGCTAATTGAAAATATGCCCTAGAACTAACCATTGTAAGCTGTTAAGTGAAAGGGAGAAAGACGTGGGATTGGAAGACATGCACACACGCACGCACACTTATTACAACAATTTTGCCCTCTTGACGGAGGGTTCGAATAAATAGTACATGCCAACTAATTAACTAACTGACAAGCTAATTAATTATTACATAACCAAATGAATAACTAGCTACAACTAATTATTACAAAACTTAATTAATTAAAAAATTAACTAATTAAATTACAAAACCAAATGCTAACTAACAAGTAAGCAATTAAACAATGTTACCTCGGCAAGTTGAAGAAGGTGAACATGCATGCTCGGTTCCCGTCCCGATAAGCTCTCCGGATGCTCTTTTAGAGGCTCTGTTTGCAGGACAAGGAATTCCTGTTCCTATTGAACCTTACCAAAAGCTGTCTGGGGAATACATCAGTGGCTTGCCGGCCATAGGGAGCTACTGCCGACCATCCTGCCGACCAAGAGTGGGCAAGGGGCAACTTTCCGTTGCCATGCAGTGCCATTTCAACAAGGGACAATTTTCCAATGTTGTGGATCCGAGGTTGTGCATCTCAAGAGTGAGTTCCGTGTTGGTTGAGCGGTGGCCGTTTGCAAAAACATTTTTGAGAATTTTTCCTGAGGTTGACTAATTCTCTTGAACATTATTCAATTTTTCCAAAATTGGGCCATATCTTGGACCCAAAAAAGGAAAATTTTCAGTGCTCACAATCTAACTTGAATGATTTTGAATCACTAAAGTTGACCACGCATGTTAATCTAACTCTCATATTGGTTTAAATTGGTTCAGAAGAAAGCCAAAACAAAAAATTGTCAAAATGATGAACTTGGGGGCACAGTTAAGTTAGTTGTTCTGTCTTTTCCCCATTGTCAACACACTTGCCAGAAAGGGCACTCTATTTGCCAGAAAAGGCACTCTACCTGCCAGAAAAAGGGACAATTGAAGCTAACAGCGAAATGTCGAATGCTATCTCACCCTCCGAGCAACGAGATATCAAGCTAAGTGCGAAGCACGAACAAAAATAGAGCAGGGTATTCCACTCTCTCATCTGGACAGATCTAATCACGTCCAAACTCCCCAACAGAGCATCGTCGACCGATGTCAGCTGCAGATTGGCTACACACCCAGTTGTAGCGCAACCCCTCTGTGGGGGAAGCTCATTGTTGTGAGCGAAAGAAGAAGAATCTAGCAGAATGCTAGGGGCAAGAGCCCACAACTTCTTGTTTATCCATCAACCACCTAGGGGAGGGATAAAAAAAATGAATGAGAGATTGAAGAATAGAGAGATGTGAGTCGTGAGAAAAAGTGAGAAAAAGGTTTTTTCAGAAGAACAGATCCTAAGGGCCGAGTGATGTGAGAACCACAAATGAGAAAGGGTGGGAAGCAATGCCCAGAGAAAGAGGCTCCCTGTGCATGTCTGAGTGTCCTGTCTTTTCTTTTGTCTCGATTCTTGTTTTGAGTCGTCACGAGTGTTTCTTGATGTGTTTAGGTTGTTCACCTTTTGTTTTCCTATGTTGAGTCGTGGTGCGATGTGTTCAGTCGTAGGCTCAATACCCGGTTAAGAACTCTCATTTCAATTTAAAAAAAAAATAATAATCGTTTTGTGCTCAGAGTGTTGTACCGGTCTCCACATATGTGCAAAGCAGGATTCGTTCTGTCATAAAACCGCAGGGTTCAACCCTGGTCACGTGGAACCAAGACCTATTTGAAGCAATGTAGGTTCCAGGCTGTGAAGCAAAAGAAAAGGGGGAAAATTTGGAGCATCCGAGTTTGTTTCAACTTCTGCATGTCCCGCCATTACATTTCGTCTGTTCAGATTGAACTGTCTGTTCAGAATGAGCCGTGTTTAGAATAAACTAAGTACTGTGTTATGAGCTGTGTGTTCAGAATGCACAGTGTGTTGTATGAGCCGTGTGCCGAATAAACCAAGTATTGTGTTATGAGCTGTGTGTTTAGAGTGAGCAGTGTGTTGTATGAGTCGTGTGCAGAATAAACTGAGTACTGTGTTATCAGCTGTGTGTTCAGAGTGAGCATTGTGTTCAGAATGAGCCGTGTGCATAATAAACTGAGTACTGTGTTACTAGCTGTGTGTTCAAAGTGAATAGAATACTGTGTCGACTATTTTCATGCCAGAATGGCAATCAGAAGTGCTCTCCCGGAATACCAATCCCTGCCAGGGGCATCTTGGCTGCGTTTGCAATGAGTTCCTTGGAGAACGACCGCGACGGTGGAAACTAGTGTTCGAATGTTGTTACCGAGAACACAAAGGTTTGGAATCTCTGAGACTAAAGTCTGGTTTAAATACCCAGGGGTGTATCCCCGGCTTGGAACCTGTATGGAAGCCCCATAGGTTGAGGTAGCGGGTATGCGCCTCGATTCTGGATGCTGAACCCACCCAGTCTGTCAGCCCGATAGAGGATAGGGAAAGTTGTGAGTATGATCAGGAAGAAAAGCGGCATCCGTGGTTTCCCCAGCAGATGTCGCTCCTTGTCAACATTTCAGCACCTTTGTACTGTGAGTTAAAGATAAGTGTTCAAGGAACACGAGGGGGGGATCCCCGTCAGAGAAGAGCTGTTTATCGCCACTCACCCCGTGAGGTGGTTGCTGAAGCGCCGCTTTGTTTGTTTATTGCATTCCTTAAACATCATGCATTGTGTTGCATTTTTACCTATCTAGTCTCTTTCTCATTCTTGCACGGTATTGTATGTATTGTTCATTCAGGGACGTTGCAGTTGAGTTTAACTGATACCTTTCTCCTCTCGCATTTGGCATGCGTTTGGACCTATCATTCTCCTCTCACGTTTGACACGCGTTTGGATGACTGTGCTTTCTTGCATAGTCCTTTACGCTGAGAGGTTTTTCTCTTCCCTCTCTTACCTGTGATACGCTGAGAGGTTTTTCTTCTTTCCGAAACACGAGGATATGTCCCTACGTTTCTCCATCTTTCCGAAACAACGAGGATATTGTAGACGCGCTCCCAGGAACTCTCCGATATCCGCGCTTCTTGCGAAGGGGCAAATCTCATTTTGTTCTGAGCTACTACAGTTCGGACTCAATGTCACGGTTCTGAATCTAATCTCACAATGTGCGATGTGAGACTGATAAATTAGCGAAGAGTCCAAATTCGGCAAATCGTTTTGGAAAATTTATTTTTATAAAGAAGTGCCAAACATAGACTGCTTTTCTAGTTACAGAGTCGCCACCTAAATATTTTATTTTTGGAAAATTTAGGAAACCCTGACTCGTGCCTAAGGCCATGTGTCCGTCATTACCAAAGTTGCCTCGGCTCGGGAACTTGGGTACGATTGGGGAAGGTCATCTATGAGCACCCCCGCTCGCCCGATCAAAGATCGGCCTGTACTAAACATGACATCTTGTTTTTGAAAACACATGTGTTCTTATTCCGGTTAATTAGCTAGAATTACTATGTGATGCGCACAGCAAAACAAGTATAGACTAGATCGCCAAATTTTGAACAAAGCATTGTATATCCGTTTGTTTGGAAAATGGTTTGAAGTTTGCTAGTCGTAAGTAGGCTAAAATGCGGATTTGATGAATTCTTCCAATTCAAGTAATCCAACCCTCATCCACAGGCATTCAGGCAGTTATATCAATTAAGCAAATAGCCTCATGGCAAGCATGCTATCATGGCAACACTCACACACATGTAGTATGCTAAAGCGTAAACACTCACAGTGTACTCTGAGCCAAAACAGAATCTAGTTAGTAATCAATGGATGATCCTAGTTCATGTTAAGATGGCTAATGCAGCACATGCAAAACGCAACTAGAAATAGGCTCGCCTATTCTAAAATGGCATGTGAGATGCAACAATTGATAATCATGTATTCAAATTGGAATCGAAATATGATGCAGTTAGTATGATGCGGCGAGCCCGGTGCATGCAATAGAGATGAACGGATGCACGCATGCAAACCATATTGATGCTAATTGAAAATATACCCTAGAACTAATCATTGTAAGCGGTTAAATAAAAGGGAGAAAGACGTGGGGTTGGAAGACATTCACACACGCAAGCACACTTATTACGAAATTTGCCCTCTCGACGGAGGGTCTGAATGAATAATATAAACCAACTAATTAAATAACTAACAAGCTAATTAATTATTACATAACCGAATGAATAACTAGCTACAATTAATTATTACAAAACTTAATTAATTAACAAATTAATTAATTACAAACAACAAATGCTAACTAACAAGTAAGGAAAATAATAAATAATGTTGTTCCAGCTGTAGTTGGGGGAGAAGGGGATGCATGCTCGGTTCTTGTCCCGAAAGCTCTCCGGATGCTCTTTTGAGGCTCTGTCTGCAGGGTGTCCTCAAGAAAGGGTGTCCTCAAGCAATTCCTGTTGAACCTTACCAAAACCAGTCTGGGGAATACATCAGTGGCTTGCCGGCCATGGGGAGCCACTGCTGACCATCCTGCCAACCAAGAGTGGGCAAGGGGCAACTTTCCGTTGCCATGCAGGGCCATTTCAACATGGGGCAATTTTCCATTGTTGTGGATCCGAGGTTGTGCATCTCAAGAGTGAGTTTCGTGTTGGTTGAGCGGTGGCCGTTTGCAAAAACAGTTTTGAGAATTTTTACTGAGGTTGACTAATTCTCTTGAGCATTATTCCATTTTTCCAAAATTGGGCCACATCTTGGACCCAAAAAAGGAAAATTTTCAGTGCTCACAATCTAACATGAATGATTTTGAATCAGTAAAGTTGAACACGCATGTTAATCTAACTCTCATATTGGTCAAAATTGTTTCAGAAGAAAGCCAAAACAAAAAATGGTCAAAATGATGAACTAGGGGGCACAGTTAAGTCAGGTGTTCTGTCATTTCCCCATTGTCAACACACTTGCCAGAAAGGGCACTCTATTTGCCAGAAAAGGCACTCTACCTGCCAGAAAAAGGGACAATTGAAGCTAACAGCGAAATGCCGAATGCTATCTCACCCTCCGAGCAACGAGATATCAAGCTAAGTGCGAAGCACGAACAGAAATAGAGCAGGGTATTCCACTCTCTCATCTGGACAGATCTAATCACGTCCAAACTCCCCAGCAGAGCATCGTCGACCGATGTCAACTGCAGATTGGCTACACACCCAGTTGTAGCGCAACCCCTCTGTGGGGAAAGCTCATTGTTGTGAGTGAAAGAAGAAGAATCTAGCAGAATGATAGGGGCAAGAGCCCACAACTTCTTGTTTATCCATCAGCCACCCAGGGGAGGGATAAAAAAAAAAATGAATGAGAGATTGAAGAATAGAGAGATGTGAGTTGAGAGAAAAAGTGAGAAAAAGGCTTTTTTCAGAAAAACAGAGCCTAAGGGCCGAGTGATGTGAAAACCACAAATGAGAAATTGTAGGAAGCAATGCCCAGAGAAAGAGGCTCCCTGTGCACGTCTGAGTGTCGTGTCTTTTCTTTTGTCTCGATTCTTGTTTTCAGTCGTCTCGAGTGTTTCTCGATGTGTTTAGGTTGTTCACTTTTTGTTTTCCTTTGTTGAGTCGTGGTGTGATGTGTTCCGTCATAGGCTCAATACCCGGTTAAGAACTCTCATTTCAATTTCAAAAAAAAATAATAATCATTTTGTGCTCAGAGTGTTGTACCGTTCTCCACATATGTGCAAAACAGGATTCGTTCTATCATAAAACCGCAGGGTTCAACCCAGGTCACGTGGAACCAAGACCTATTTAAAGCTCTGTAGGTTCCGGGCTGTGAAGCAAAAGAAAAGAGGGAAAATTTGGAGCCTCTGAGTTTGTTTCAACTTCTGCATGTCCCGTTATTACATTCCGTCTATTCTGATTGAACTGTCTATTCAGAATGAGCCGTGTTTAGAATAAACTGAGTACGGTGTTATGAGCTGTGTGTTCAGAATACGCAGTGTGTTGTATGAGTCGTGAGCCAAATAAACCAAGTATTGTGTTATGAGCTGTGCGTTTAGAGTGAGCAGTGTGTTGTACGAGCCGTGTGCAGAATAAACTAAGTACTGTGTTATGAGCTGTGTGTTCAGAGTGAGTAGTGTGTTTCAGAATGCATTGTGTGTTGTATGAGCTGTGCACCAAATAAACCAAGTATTGTGTTATGAGTTGTGTGTTTAGAGTGAGCAGTGTGTTGTATGAGCCGTGTGCAGAATAAACTGAGTACTGTGTTATGAGCTGTGTGTTCAGAGTGAGCAGTGTTTTCAGAATGAGCCGTGTGCAGAATAAACTGAGTACTGTGTTACTAACTGTGTGTTTAAAGTGAATAGAATACTGTGCCGACTATTTTCATGCCAGAATGGCAATCAGAAGTGCTCTCTCGGAATACCAATCCCTGTCAGAGGCATCTTAGCGGCGTTTGCAATGAGTTCCTAGGAGAACGACCGCGACGGTGGAAACTAGGGTTCGAATGTTCGTTACTGAGAACACAAAGGTTTGGAATCTCTGAGACTAAAGTCTGGTTTAAATACCCAGGGGTGTGTCCCCGGCTTGGAACCTATATGGAAGCCCCATAGGTTGAGGTAGCGGGTATGCGCCTCGATTCAGGATACTGAACCACCAAGTCTGTCACCCCGATGGAGGATAGGGAAAGTTGTGAGTATGATCAGGAAGAAAAGTGGCATCCGTGGTTTCCCCAGCAGATCTCGCTCCTTGTCAGCATTTCAGCACCTTTGTACTGTGAGTTGAAGATAAGTGTTCAAGGAACATGAGGGGGGGATCCCCGTCAGAGAAGAGTGGTTTATCGCCACTCACCCCGTGAGGTGCTTGCTGAAGCGCCGCTTTGTTTGTTTATTGCATTCCTTAAACATCATGCATTGTGTTGCATTTTTACCTATCTAGTTTCTTTCTCATTCTTGCACGGTATTGTATGTATTGTTCATTCAGGGATGTTCCAGTTGAGTTTAACTGATACCTTTCTCCTCTCGCATTTGGCATGCGTTTGGACCTATCTTTCTCCTCTCGCGTTTGACACGCGTTTGGATGACTGTGCTTTCTTGCATAGTCTTTCCCCTCTTGCGTGTGATACGCTGAGAGGTTTTTCTCTTCCCTCTCTTGCTTGTGATACGCTGAGAGGTTTTCCTTCTTTCCGAAACACGAGGATATGTCCCTACGTTTCTCCTTCTTTCCGAAACAGGGGGGATATTGTAGACGCGCTCCTGGAACTCTTCGATATCCGCGCTTCTAGTGAAGGCGTGAATCTCATTTTGTTCAAAGCTACTACAGTTCGGACTCAATGTCATGATTCTGAATCTAATCTCACAATGTGCGATGTGAGACTGATAAATCAGCAAAAAGTCCAAGTTTGGCAAATCGTTTTAGAAAACTGATTTTTATAAAGAAGTGTCAAACGTCGACTGCTTTTCCAGATACAGAGTCGCCACCTAAAAATTTTATTTTTGGAAAATTTAGAAAACCCTGACTCGTGCCTAAGGCCACGTGTTCGTCATTACCAAAGTTGCCTCGGCTCAGGAACTTGGGTACGATTAGGGAAGGTCATCTATGTGCACCCCCGCTCGCCCGATCAAAGATCGGCCTGTACTAAACATGACATCTTATTTTTGAAAACACATGTGTTCTTATTCCGGTTAATTAGCTAGAATTACTATGTGATGCGCACAGCAAAACAAGTATAGACTAGATCGCCTAATTTTGAACAAAGCATTGTATATTCATTTGTTTGGAAAATGGTTTGAATTTTGCTAGTCTTAAGTAGGCTAAAATGCGGATTTGATGAATTGTTCCAATTCAAGTAATCCAACCCTCATCCACAAGCATTCAGGCAGTTATATCAATTAAGCAAATAGCCTCATGGCAAGCATGCTATCATGGCAATACTCACACACACATGCAGTATGCTAAAGCGTAAACACTCACAGTGTACTCCGAGCCAAAATAGAAACTAGTTAGTAATCAATGCATGATCCTAGTTCATGTTAAGATGGCTAATGCAGCACATGCAAAACGCAACTAGAAATAGGCTCAGCTATTCTAAAATGGCATATGAGATTCAGCAATTGCTAATCATGTATTCAAATTGGAATCGAAATATGATGCAGTTAGTATGATGCGGCAAGCCCAGTGCATGCAATATAAATGAATGGATGCACGCATGCAAAGCATAAGGATGCTAATTGAAAATATGCCCTAGAACTAACCATTGTAAGCGGTTAAGTGAAAGGGTGAAAGACGTGGGATTGGAAGACATGCACACACGCACGCACACTTATTACAACAATTGTGCCCTCTCGATGGAGGGTTCGAATAAATAATACATGCCAACTAATTAACTAACTGACAAGCTAATTAATTATTACAAAACTTAATTAATTAACAAATTAACTAATTAAATTACAAAACCAAATGCTAACTAACAATTAAGGAAAATAGTAAATAATGTTGTTCCAGCTCTGGTTGGGGGGAAAGGGGATGCATGCTCAGTTCTTGTCCCGAAAGCTCTCCGGATGCTCTTTCGAGGCTCTGTCTACAGGGTGTCCTCAAGGAATTCCTGGTGAGCCTTACCAAAACCAGTCTAGGGAATACATCAGTGGCCTGCTTGCCGGCCATGGGGAGCCACTGCCGACCATCCTGCCGACCAAGAGTGGGCACTGTCGGCCAAGAATGAAGGACTGCCGGCCATCTGCCGGGCACTGCCGGCCACTAATGTGCTGGGACACCAAGCTGCAGCAGAGCACAAAATAGAGAAATGGAGGGTCTCCCAAGGGTATGTACGCACTATGCCACCCCATATCACCTCGAAACATCAAGGGAGAGGCGTAATTCGATCCATGACCATCAATCACGTATCCCGATGCATGATGGCCAAAAATCCAACTTGTGCAAATCAATGAGAAATGAATGCGCAAGAAAAACACATATGTGCCTAGAACTCTATCATGGATCGTCAAGACCGTCGGCGATCAAGAATTGAGACATGTTTCATCACTTGAAGTATGAAATGCCCCTCGTTCCTCGTGCTCGGATTAACACTTTAATCCAAACGACAATGCAACACAAGCATGGCATACACAATGCGACTCAAGCAAGCAAACATGCAATATGACTTAAGCATGCAACTATATGGCATACTCAATGCAATGTGAAATAAGCATACAAGCAACATGCAAGTGGAAATGTCAAATGGACTTAAACCAAAAAGGGGGCTAGACCTCAGTCATGCCCCAAATCAGTGGCCAAAAGACCAAAACAAAGGCACCAAAAGACAAGGCATGCAAGCATACATGCTAAGCCGTAAACTAGGCAACAATGCCCAACACTCAAAGACACTTAAAGAGTGAATGAAGTGGGAACATGGCAACACTAAAAGCTCTGAAATGTCATGTTAGATGATGTCAAATCATGTACACAACATAAATGAAACATACAATGGTGCTCAAAGCTTGAAGCAAGCAAGAGCACTTGTACTACGACTATGCAAATCATGAAGCATGTGATCAAGGCAACCCAAAACAGTCCTAGAACATGTCAAAATCAGTCTAAAACATGTAAGGAAGGAAGCCAAAATAAGCTAGCATGAAGGGCATAAGATATGGTGAATGCAAGGCAAATAAGGTGGTTTACATTACACCTATTAAAACCAAACATGGCATGACTTGGACAGCATAAAACAGAGTTACATCATGGTATAACAAAACCAAAAATGCACTGATATGATGACCCAAAGGCCTAGGCTTAATGGCATGCACAATGATCCATTCATGAGGCATAAAACACAAACTCTTCAAGGCATTTAAAGCATGTCAAATGCAAGTGTATGACCAAATTTCATGGACTAAAATAACATTCGAAATGATGGCAAAGCATGCAAACATCACATGTATGGCATGGTAGAGGCCTCAAAACCCAAGGCTAGCCAAAGCATTTACACTATAGCTATACAAAACATGAGTGATATGACCATGGAAGCCCAAAATAGTCCTAGAATAGCCTAAAATAAGAATAAAATCATGCTGGAGCAAAGCCAAAATATGCTGGAATGATGAGTCAAATCAACATGCACATAAGGCTAGTAAGCAAGTTTTGTTCTACAAGCATATAGAGCATGCAAAAGATGACCAAACCAACTTTAGACAGAGTTATGTCATGGCAAAACATCATTGAAAACATGCTAAAATGGACTCAACATAAGCTAGGCAAACATGCTACTTTGATGGGCCACAAATGGGATTACACTATACATATAAGAAGCATGCAAAAGATGACCAAACCAGCGATAGACAGAGTCAAGGAAGGTCCAAAAAGTCACAAAAAAAAAGGCCTGAACCAAGCCTCAAAAGTATAGGGATACATGCTCCTTTGATAGGCCAAAAACTCAAGCAAACAAAACAAAAAGAGAGGGGGTCACCTCCTCTGGTTTTAGGCCTCAAAACCACATGCCTACCACTGAAAATCCACTGGATTTCAGTGGCTAAAAGGCCAAACCAAGACTACCTCAAAGGCCTTAAAGCATGGTACAAAACAAAGCCAAACAAGGCAAACAAGAGGGTTGTGCACCCTTAACACCAAGAAGACCTTAAACAATCATCAAAAGACCTCAAATACAGAACTTTTTCAGTTGAAAGAAAGGCCTAAAACAATATGAAAGGATGGCCAAAATGAGGTACAAATAAATGCTAAAATGGGGAATATACTCACCCTTGAAGATCATCTTCGAAACCAGCAACCTCAGGGGCCAAAAACCAAGTTTCAGAGCTCAAGTAACACTCCCAAGGACCTCAGCCCAAAGATGGTGGTGTATCTCTATGTGTTGTAGTGTAAAGGTGCAAGAAAAATGGACTTTAGAACACTATTCTATGCAATATAGAGAGAGAGAATGAGAAATATATATATAGAGAGAGATCTTTCTTCTCTAAAATGGATGAACTTCTGCTAAGGAGAGAGGGCCTCTCCTTATATAGAAGAGGAGCAAATGCAAAGCTTGTTGAACAAGCTTGGCAAGAGTTTCATCCCTCCATACACGTGTATGGAGGGGAAAGGAGTGAAAACCAGCTGGCTCAAAAGATCTGGCGTGAAACCTGCTGAGACAAGGGTTCTTCCAGCCATCAGAAGTGGCTGGCAGTGGCTCATTGATGGCCGGCAGGCTTAATCAATGGCCGACAGTAACAAATGCATGGCCGGCAGGGCCAAAATGAGGTCGGTAGTGCACCAAGAGAATCAAATTGGATGGGCCAATACATGGTCCAAAAATGGGGTAGAAAGGATACAGGGTTTGGGAAGCTCAAACCTATGACGTTCCGCCGCGACAGTCGAGTACTCGACGAGTAATCGAACTAGTTGCTGGATGCACCTGCAAGCATAACCAAGTCATGAAGATAGTCAAAAATGGGGTGTCTACAGATATGTCCCTATGTTTCTCCCTGTCCCCATTCCTCACACGATTTTAGCGTGTTTGAAATTCATCTCAGGTTATGTTTTGAACACACCTGGGCGGGTTGCTTTGGACCTCCCCTCATGATTTCAGCGTGGTTTGAGTGTCCCCATTCCTTATACGATTTCAGCGTGTTTGGAATTCATCTTAGGTTGCATTTTGAACACACCTGGGCGGGTTGTTTTGGAACCCCTCTCACAATTTCAGTGTGGTTTGAGTGTCCCTTTCCTCACACGATTTTAGCGTGTTTAGAATTCGACTCAGGTTGCGTTGTATACATGCCTGATTGTTTGTTTTTCCTTCTCGCATGATTCCAGCATGGTTGGAGTATGTCACCATTTTTGTATCTACTATACTATCATTTCATCGCACTATTTTGTGCACCTTACTTGCATTTTGCACGCATTGCATTGCATTCGCGCTATTTTGCGCACCTCATATGCACATGTTAGTGCATTGCATTTCATTAGCGCCATTTTGTGCATCGCGCTATTTGGCGCACCTCATATGCACCTGTCAGTGCATTGCATTTCATCGTGCTATCTTACGCATCGCACTGTTTTGTGCATTACATAGTATCATCGCGCTATCTTGCGCACCATATCGCACTGTTTTGTGCATTGCATTCATTTCATTCACGTTGTTTTGCGCATCGCACTATTTTGTGCATTGCATTGTTCGCATTATTTTACGCACCTTACCTGCACTTGTTAGTTCATTACATTGTTATGAACACTTCACTTGCATTGTTATGCTTGTTTTCACCGCATTATTATGCGTTACACTCAACCCACATTGTTATGCGTGACACTTAGGTTGCATTGTTTTGCATCCCTTTCTGCATTGTTATGCGTCACACTTAGGTTGCATTGTTTTGCATCCATTCCGCATTGTTATGCGTCACACTTAGGTTGCACTGTCATGCACCCCATTCACCTACGTGTCACACACTTTTCACTTGCATTGCTATGCATATTTCTAACGATATTGTACCTGTTAAGTTTCTTTCTTTCGCAGGCACGATATTGTATGTACGGTTCATTTGAAGCTGGCGTAACCAGACGAACCAGACGGTATTGTATATTCTCCACGTGAGACGTAGCGAGAATTGTATAATTCTCTCACATCCTTTCTGCATGTAACGTAATTTGGTTTTTATTCACTTGCTTAAAACTGTTGCATGTTATGCTTCGTTACAGCTCCATTTGCATGGTCATAAGTTATGTTCGGCACCGTGCATGTCCCTTGCATTTTGCCCCTGCCCGCAGGCACATATCTTGCTATCTTGTATGCTTGTCTAAGTCTTCGGTCTTGTAAAAAATGGGTCGTCTCTGGGCTGTGACATTCACTCCTGTCATTTTTATGACTTTTAAGTTCTGTCAAAGAGGGGCAACTGTAGACACCCCATTTTTGACCGTCCTCAAGACTTGGACGTCATCATTTGAACACTTGATGATCATCCATGCTCGTGTTCATTTTGAGTTCTCGTGGGTCTCGGTCACGCACCTATAGACACCCCATTTTTGACCGACCTTAAGACTCAGACGTCATCGATTGAGCACTCGGTGATAGTGCAAGTTGTGCTCGTTTCGAGCTTCAAAGTTTTGGCTGAGGGCCTTGCCTACGGGTCTCCGAACTCTTTGCGCTTTGGCTCGGTTTGCAGACCAAAGCCTTGTTTCCCTTCCCGGAGGGAGGGAGACGTCTTGTAGACGATCTCTCATTGGTCGTAGACTACTTTTCGTGGTCGTAGGTCACTTTTCTCGTTTGGAGACTAGTTTCCGATTTTTAGAGCCTTTGACCGTGCACCTTGTCTTGGGACCGCTTAACGTTCTCCGTTTGGCTTGGTTTTTGAACCACACCTTGCTTCCTCTCCCTAGAAGGACACTGTGGTCCGGGAGACCACTTTTTGTGGTCGTATACCACTTTTGGTGCTCATTAGCTGGGTTTCGAGGCTCCCGGCTACGCGCTTTGCCTCCCGAACTCTCGTGTTGCATCCGTGTTGGTTTGTTTTTTGTACAAACCATGTTTTCCTTGCTTGGAAGGTGGTACGAGGGTGGGAGACCAGTTTTTCCCCCTCAGAGACCACTTTCCTTCTTGCCAGCCAGTTTTCTGGTCGGGAAATTGGTTTTCTTGGTCTTTGGGCCACCTTTTTCTGGTCTCCCACTCCACCAATGGCTTGCTTTCAGTGTGAAGACCACCATTTCCCCCTGCTGACCACTTTTTTTTTTTCAGGGAGACCATTTGAAGTGGTCGGCAGCTCTCCCCCTATTTTGGCAGACTGTGTAGATGCAAACTGTGCCAGCTGGGTGGCACAGACTGTATCCTCCATATATGGAGGGATGGCATCCAAGTTTTAGCTTCTCTAAGAAGCTTTAGCTTTTGTTTTTCTATAAGAGAAAGCCTCCCTCCCCATTCCAAAGGTTCTGAAATTTCCCTAAGGCATAAGTATATATTTCCCTCTATATCTCTATATTTGGTGCCTAAAGAGGGTGTTGTTCTTCACTTTTGCACCACAACTCTTAACCATACACCCCCATCATTAAACTTAGGTTCTTGGAGGACATTTTGGAGGTTAAACAGCTGGTTCTGGGCTGAGAAATTTGCTGGTATTGCAGTGCTTCAAGGGTAACCTCTTTCTCCCTTTTAAGCTTTGTTTTGATCACTCTCTTAGCCATATTTGCATGCTTCTCTTGGCTTAACATTAAACTATAAAAGGCTCTATTTTTCAGTCCTTAGCATGTTTGTTTAAGGCCCTTTTGGTGTTGAGGGCCTTCTACCCTCTTGCATGCCTTGTTTAGTCTTGTTTTGTGCCATTCCTTAAGGCCTTTGGGTTGGTCTCTGCTTGGCCTTTTAGCCACTGAAATCCAATGGATTTTTAGTGGTAGGCATGTCGTTTTGAGGCCTCAAATCAGAGGGGGGTGATCCCCTCTCTTCTTGTTTTGTTTGCTTGCATTTTTGGCCTATGAAAGGAGCATGCATCTTTATACTTTCAAGGCTTGGTTCAGGCACTTTTCCATGACTTTTAGGGCCTTCCTTAGCTCTGTCTATGGCTAGTTTGGCCACCTAGTGTTTGCTTCTTGTGTGTGTAGTGTATTTTCATTTGTGGCACATCAAAGTAGCATGTCTTTCTAGCATGTATTGGCTCCATTTTAGTAGATTTTTGGCAATCATTTGACATGTCATGACTCTGTTTTAGGCTGGTTTTGTAGCCTCTTCCATGCTCCATATGCTTGTAGTGCAAATCTTGTTTACTAGCATTGTATGCATGGTGTTTTGGCTCATTATCCGAGCATATTTTGGCTATGTTCTAGCATGATTTTGTTCTTATTTTGGGCTGTCTTAGCTCTGTTTTGAGGCTTCTTGGTCAATTGAGGCTTGTCATGCATGCTTGTAGTGTAATAGCCTTGACTAGCTTTGAATTTTGAGGTCTTTTGCATGCTTAACTTGAGGTATTTGCATGTTTTGGCATCATTGAGAATGATATTTCAGAGCATGTAGGGCTGTTACACTTCCATATTTTCCGCTCTTTAAGTGCTCTTGAGGGTTGTGCTTTTTGTGCCCTACTTGTGAGCCATTGCATGAGCCTCATTTTTGTGCCTTTCAAGCCATCATCCCAACTCATTTTTGCTACTGTTTTGGCCTGCATAGGGTCTATTTGGGGTTAGTTTGGCCATTTGAGCATTATCTTGCATGCCTCTAGTGTAATCCACTTCACTAGCTTTGACGCTTGAGCTTTTCAACATGCATTACATGGGTTGTTCACATGATTCTAAGTCATTTTGCATGCCATTTCAGTGCTGGAACATATGCCATTGTACCCCATGTTTCATCCTTTCAATGCTTTTGGGGAGTTGTGTTTTGAGGCATAAGCTTGGGCCGATATGCATGCATGTTTTTATAGCATTTTGAGTTTCTATCTTAGCATGTATGGCCACTGATTTGGGCATGACTGAGGTCAGTCCATTTCAGTTTAAGTCCATCGAGCATTGTGTATGCCATGTGGTTCACTGCGTTGTGTATGCCACGTTCATTTGCATTGTGTATGCTAGTTGTTGTTCACATTGATTGCATGCCTATGTTGCCTTGTATTGAGTATGTATGCATGTGCATTGAGCATGCCATTAGCCTTGTTAGGTTGTTCATGTTGTATTGCATATTTTCATGCTTGTCCCTTGCATCTTGTTCACATGCTTGTTTCATTGCATTGTATGTTCGCATGCTTGACTCGCATTGTGTATGCCATGACATGTTATTTGTTGCATTGTGTTTGGAATAGGAGTTAGTCCAAAGACGAGAAACAAGGGGCGTTTCATACTCGAAGTGATGAAACGTGCCTCAATTCTCGGTCGTCGGCACTCTTGACTATACATGATGGAGTTTTAGGCTTTATGTGTTCGTGTGTGCATTAATTTCATATTGAGTTGTACAACTTGGGCTCCTCGGCCATCATGCATCGAGATACGTGATTGGTGGCCTGAGGGTCGAGAACCCCTTTCCCCTCTCGAGCTTATGTAATGAGAGGGAGGGTGGTTGTGCATACATGTGTTGCAAATACTTTGCCATACCCCTTTCTTGCTCTCTGTTGCAGCAAACTGAGGTCTGGCAGCAGAAACTGGTCGGCCGACCAGATAAAGTGGCTGGCCGACCACTTTTTCTGGTTTTCAGCACAGAAAGTGGTCGGCAGGTGGTCTCCAATGCCAACAATTGGTCGGCATCCCCTCTACAAATTCCCATGATGGAGTTTCAGCCTTTTGGAGCTTTTTGCAGTGTTCTGAGACCAGTTGCAAACAGAGCCAAATCGGGGCATCGCGATGGATTTTTGCACGAGGTGACCTGGCATGCATCCTTCGTCATCCAAGGCAGATTGGAGGCAGCCTATTTCAAATAGTTTACATGCTTATTCAATTGCTAACTTAGTTAATTTGTTAATTAGTTAGAGTTGTGTAATAATTTGCTATAGCTTGTTATTCATTCTGTTGTGTAATAACTAGTTTAATTAGATTAGCTTAGATTAGCTAGTTGGTTCTGTATTATTCATTCGGATCCTCCATCGAGACAACACAACTTTTGTAAATAAGTGTGCATGTGTGTGATGCATGTCTGTAGACGTCCCCGAACGCCCCGGGAGGAACGAGCTCCCGTTCCGTTCATTTTGGGGTCACTACAGCTCAAGACTCTCAAATTGTCACGGTTCTAAATCTGAACTAAAGAGTCCAAATCCGGCAAATCGTTTTGAGAAAACAAAGATTTTTGAAAGAAGTGCCAAATATGGACTGCTTTGCCAGATACAGAGTCGCCACCTAAATGTTTTTTATGGGAAATTTAGGAAACCCTGACTCGGTGCCAAAGGCCACGTGTCCGTCATCACCAAAGTTACCTCGGCTCGGGAACTTGGGTACGATTGGGGAAGGTCACTTCGTGAGCACCCCCGCTCGCCCGATCAAAGATCGGCCTCTACTAACCATGATATCTATTTTTGAAAACTTTGTGTGTTCTTATTCCGGTTATTAGCCTAGGTTACTATGTGATGCGCACAGCATACAAGTAAAGACTGAGTCGCCTGAATTGGAACAAAACATTTCATGTTTGTTTGTTTGAAAATGGTTTGATGGTGCTACCCGCAGGTAGACTAAGACGTGGATTGCCACCCTCGGGTGGGCTTAGAAACATGATTTTGCCACTATCTAGTGGGCTTAAAACACACATTTGATGAATTATTCCAATTCAAATAACCCAACCTTCACCCACAGGCACTCAGGCAGTTATATCACATAAGCAATTAGCTCATGGTAAGCATGCTATTCATGGCAGTCACTCACACGCATGCAAGGATGCTAAAGCATAGAACTTACCGAGTACTCCAAGCCAAAATAGAAACTACATTAGAAATCATGCATGATCCTAAGTATACAAAAATGCCTAATGCAACACATGCAAAAATGCAACTATAGCAGGCTCGGCTATTCTAAACATGGCATATGAAATGCTACAGCTAACATGTATTCAACTTGGAATTGAAATACAAATGCAGTTAGTATATGCGCCGAACCCGGTGCATGCAAACAGATGAATGAATGCAAACATGCTATCATACTGTATGCTAATTGAAATATGCCCTATCTAACCATCATAAGCAGGTAAATAAAAGGGAGAAAGACGTGGGGTTGGAAGGCATACAACACAAACACGCACACTTATTACAGTTGTGCCCTCGCGCAGAGGGTCCGAATAAATATACATTCCCGAATAAAATAATATTACAGTCCAAATATTACAGTCCAAAATATGTACAAATTCCTATTTAATTAACGAATTAACTAAGAAAACTGTAAAACTGGCGTGCAAGCCAGGGACTGCCTTGCTTCTGATGAATGCTGTATGTTTGGGCTGCCTTGCGCGGAA